>CM060899.1:38880000-39272500 GCA_030762935.1 Hymenopus coronatus | reverse complement strand
CAATCCTAAAAAAGACCGGTTGGAATGAAATGAAGATAGATAGAATGGATAGGAAGTTCGGGAAAATTAAAAAACTTCTTCGGCATTTGCATGCTGACCTGGGAAAATTCCCGAAAAACCATGGGTCAGAAAGGTCGGCCGAGAGAATCGAACCCATGGCCTCCCGAATGTCAGCCCCAGACGAAACGCCATCAGGCTCGGCTTGTTCTCGTGTAGTCATCAATATAGGTTTTTGTCCCCTCCATGCCTTGTCACCCTCCATGGTGTAATGGTTACCTTCATGTATACAAGGTCTCGCGTTCAAAACCGGCGGAGGACGATGTATTATTTCGGACATGGCTTTCTTCGGCTGGTCCCGTGTCGTGAAGTTAGGGAAATTAATAGAACCTCAAGCCTGACAAAGAAGTCTCTGAGTAAAATGTATTGGTCTTTCACGCCCAATATAAAATGGGACGCTGAGAACCACAGCAGTTAAAGAGCGTCTATAAATAAAATTCCATTTTCATTTCCTCCATACTTCCGCCACATGATAGCGTTTGTTAATCAAACTTTACCGTACACCGTGATTTCAAATTCTGTCTGCGAATAAAATATATTAAAATAATATATATTCAACCAACCCTTCTCCTAAAAATCGATGTGTTCCATTCCCATGACTTCCTCTATATCTCTTGTTCAAATGACTGTTAAAACGCTTATTCTTCTATTTCCTTCATGCTAATCCAGAAACTATTAGTAGAAACTGTCTTATTGCTTGCTTTCTTGTAAGTAACAGGGAAATAAGGGAAAAAATACGCTATAGCGATAGCCAAATTTAAAAGCTGGTTGCCATGTGGATGGAGTCCGTTTCTTTGCATAGCCAGGAGTTGACAAAATCCTGTATGTGAAAAGTTTTAAGTATTTTAAATCTGAAACCAATAAAAGGAATATCTATAAAATGGTCAACTTCACGAAACAAAAAAGCGTATATTACATTAATTGTGTGTTTTAACGAGATATGCATTTTTTGTGTTGTAAGTTTTTGTCTATCCCTTACAGTTTATCAGTTACGTGAAATTCACACAGAATAAACATGTCTTTAGAGGCTAATCCTTGAAAATTCAACATATATATTTTATTTTTCATGTAAATATCTTTAATATATATCTTAGTCAAAATGTTACACCCATTTTTGAGAAATTCAAAATTTTGAAAATATTTCCATGTAAACAGCAATTTGTGGTTGGGGAATTTTCCTCAAAATCTTCGTGTCACATTATTGGAAGACACTAAACTCAAATACCAAGTTTGGTATATTACGACTTTTCGTTTTTGAGCTAAACGTGTACACAGACACACGGACACACACATGCGCACACACGGAGCGTTTTTCTAAAAATCTTATCTGTTCCATTCGCATTCCTTTCTCTACATCGCTGTAACAAATTATTGTTAAACAGCTTATTCTTCTATCAACTTTATGACAATCAAGTCTCAATTAGTTGCTTCCTTGTAAGTAGAAGGGAAATAACGGAATACACAAGGCTAAAACGATAATCAAATCTTTTAAAAGCTGATTGCCATGTAGTGAAACCCGTTTCTATGCATAGCCAGGAATTTACAAATTTCCGTGTGGAAAAAGTGCAAGTATTTTAAATCTGAAACAAAAAAGCAGGAATATCTCAGAAATTGTAACTCCACAAAAGTTACGCAATATTCAACAAAAGTCATCCAGAATAAGCAGGTCTTTAGAGGCTACTCCTAGAAAATCCAAGATATGCATTTCATTTATAAATATATTTAATATGGGGTATTTTAACCAAAATTGTTAGTCATTTTTTAGAAAATCAAAATTTACGAAATCTCTCCCCTATAAAGTATAGCTTGGGGTGTGCGATTTTTCTCAAAACCTTCGTGTCGCAGCCCTGGAACATACTGAACTTAAATACCAAGTTTGGTATTTTACCCACTTTTCGTTTTTGAGTTATCGTCTTCATACACTGATACACGGACATGCACGGACGTTTTTCTAAAAATGCTTTTTTTGGGTACCAAAATATGTATTTTCGATGAAATCTTGGTACAAAATTTTGGGTGGAATGGAAAACCTTCTCTTTACACTATGTACATAATACGTATAGTGAAAGATAAAATGCTTCTTTTTTATAAAAGGAACCTTCAAACGTGTATTTCCGGTGAAATCTCGACATAAGATTTTTGGATGGAATGTAATACCTTCTCTATACAAGTGTACATACTACGTGAAGGGAAAATAAAACTTGATTTTCGGTTCACTTTGCACGGCCCGGAAGAAACCAAAAGAGAGATGAAAGATTACCTCCCATTTGAGAAAAATGTAAGTAGCTTAAAATTGAAACCAATAACAAGGAATACCTCGGAAACAGTTGACTTTTTCAGAAATGTATGTGACATAAACTGTGTATTTTAACGAGATCTGCATTTTTTGGGCAGTATGTTTTTGTTCATCTCTTACGGTTTATGGTTAGGCAAAATTCATCCAAAATGAAGAGGTCTTCGGAGGCTACTCCCAGAAAATTCAAGATGTACATTTTATTTTACGTAAATATTTCTAATATACAGTACTTTAATCAAAATTGTTAGAACAATTGTTGAGAAAATGATCATTTTCAAAACATTTTCCGTGTGAAGGGTGATATGGGATAGGTAAATCTTGTTGAAAATCTTCGTGGCGCATACTGTAAGATACTAAATTAAATACAAAAGTTGGTATTAAACGGTATCTTCGTTTTTAAGCAGTGCTGTCCACAGACACATATACAAACATGGATCTTTTGCTAAAAATATTTTTCTTGGATTCAGAGGTCCTCAAAAATATATTTCCGGTGAAATCTTGGTATTGAATTTTTGGGTGGAATACAATATCCTCTTACCAATACTACTTAGTACGTTATGATATCCAGTGTCCAATATTACATCTAAATATGCGTTTATTCCCCTATTCCAATACAAAAATTGCAGCGTCTAATGTGTTTTGAACGGCCCTGAGCTACGTCTCTGGTGTGTTTACATACATCAAACCACCTATAGTCGGGTAGGGTAAAGAGCATTGGGGAGAGGAGCATCAACCGTATGCCCTTTAAGTAAAACACCGAATGTCTGAGATATGGAATAATAGCCATCCTAAAAACATCGTGAAATATTCTTTGAACTTATCTTTATAAAATAGAGGGAAAAACTGCAAATACTGGATTAACACATCCTCAAACGCTGACATAAATATTTGCACAAATTCACCTCCCCCCTTCCGGTATATTGTTTATGTAATTCTTTTTTCTGCACTATCAGTGTATGATTTTATGCTTCTCCTTCCCCGCTGAATTGATATATTCTAATTCTTTTATTTTGTTTTTTTTTGTTTTTTGACTGGCCCGCCTCCGCCAGCCCTGGTGGTGATCATCCGAAAGGGATCTACGTCGCCTTCCCTACCATGCACTAACTACTCTACAAGGATGGTCAGGAAGGTGGTAAAGTGAAGTCAGGTACCGCCGGAGTAAACCTGATGTTAATGGTTGAATACTATGTAGACGCCTGCAGGCAGAGTGGGGTTAGGTACAGGCCTTGGCAAGTTGCCCAAACCTGGGACCTAAAAGTTAGTGGAGGTTTTGCATGCTGAGGTCAGGAATTTGAGATAGTTATCATGCTTGATATGAACTGTGGGGTACATCACCTGTGATTGTGGCTGCAGCCGGAGAGGGAGCTGCATTGTCTCGTCACAGCGTCTGCTGCCGGTCCTGAAAAAAATATATATATATACACATATATTAAATAAATAGTTCTCTATGTTATGTACAGATATGGATATAGATATGTATGGAATACAGGGAGTGACAGGTATCTTTACTATGTATAGTGGTATATTTGTTTATTTTATTTATTTTTATTTTGTTATACATACATATAGTAAGTACGATATATACAGTTACTGGGTATTCGTTTAAATCAGGTCCGTGGAGGTGGCTTTATGTCATCATCATTGGGGTTGCCCTGTAACCCCGTACCGCCCTGGGTGGGGAGTACCATCCATCCAGAGACTCCGGCAGGTAGTTTATTGCCTTTCCTGACGTCTAATGTTAACAACGTTAAACCGCGTCTATGTTCTCGTGTACAGTTATCTAAATACTCGTATATCTACCCGTTAAGTGATAATTTAGCCGGCGTCTAATTCCAAAGTTTGTCTATCAATACCACGCAGTAATAGGTATTCAACCAATTTTCTCTCAAAAATCTGATGTATTCCATTCACATGACTTTCTCTACATCTCTGCAACAAATTATTGTTAGAAAGCATATGTTTCATTTTACTTCATGCTAATCGAGAAAAAATTAGCAGAAGTAGTCTTATTATTTGCTTCCATATAAGTAGAATGGAAATAAATCAGTAACAGCAGTATTAGTAATAAGCTGGTTGCTTTGTGACTGAAGTTCCTTTGTTTGTTTGAACAGGAGTTGACAAATTCCAGTATGAGAAAAGTATAAGTATTTTAAGACTGAAACCAATAACAAGGAACATCTCAGAAACGATCCACTCCACGAGAAAAAAAAATGTTTTTAACATACATTGTGTGTTTAACGAGATCTACATTTTTGTGTCAAATAAGTTTTTGTCTATCTCTTACGGTTTTCCAGTTATGCAAAATTCCGTAAAATGCATCCAGAATAAAGTAGTATTCAGGGGCTATACCTAGAAAATTCAAGATTGCATTTTATTTGCCAGGTATATAGCTTTAATGCACAATATTTTAATCATATTCGTTAAAGCCATTTTTGAGAAAATCAAAATTTTCGAAAAATGTTCCACGTAAAGCGTATTTGGGGGGGGGGGGGTTATTGAAAATCTTCGTGTCAAATCCTTGGAAGATACTGAACTAAATATCATGTTTGGTATTTAACGTACTTTTCGTTTTTCAGCTATGCGTCCACAGACACACACGCATACACAGACAGACCTTTTTCCCCAAAATACCCAAAACATGTATTTCCGGTGGAATCTCGGTATCGAATTTTTGGGTGCATTATAATACCTTCTCTATATACTATATACCTACTACGTGTAGAGAAAGTAAAAATGTCATTTTATGTGGACGTTTGATTTCATAAAAGCGGACCTCAGTTAGAATCAACAGCATATTATGTGATTGATAGCCGGTGCGTAATTAATAATCACTTAACGTTTTTAAATGTTCTATGCGGTATTTTATTAGAATGAGTTTTATTTAAGACAAATTTACTTTAAATGAGCGAGAGCGGTTGGTTTTGAAATGAAGAGCCTAAATAAATATACAAAGGCTGGCTAGAAGCGGACTGGAAAAACTATTAACATTATGAACGGTTGGGATGCACCGTTTCTCTGCGGGGCAGATCAGTTAACCGACAATTGCGGTCCTTCTGTCGAAATTCGCACACAGGGCAGTGGCTCGTTAGGCAGAATGGGTGTAGCTGAGCGTAACGAAATTCCACCCGGGTGCGCGGTACACGGTCCCATAGTCAACATAAAGGCTAGTTCTTGATTACCCATACCGCACACAAGGTATACACACCGTGACAAAATTATGTTCCAGGAAATACTGAAAAATCTCATCTGATTCTCATTACCCACACCATTCACTCATTTATAAACTCTTCTAAAAACTAACGTGTTCCATTCACGTGACTTTTCCTACTTGTTCCACAAACTATTTCACAAAAGACTATTCTTCTATTTACACGTTGTCTGTAGGTTCTTTTAGGTTTGGTTTAAATCATTTTAGTTTCCTCAAACAAACACATTCACTCTCACATACATATTTCCAGACCCTTAGGGGGATAGGGAATAATTCTGGCTAAAGAAAAATTTCCTGCCCCAACCGGAAATCGAATTCGGGGCCTCCAAGTGAGAAGTCAGCTCGTTGACCACTCGACCACGGAGGCAGTCTTTTATCTACTTTATGCTAATTGAAATAAAAATTACCAGAAATTGTATTATTACTTGTCTTAATATACACATAAAAACCATAAAGTGTATGAATATGCGTTTGTATGTATGTATTACTTTCTGCAGCACGTAAAGGGAGGGGAGAAGCCCAAACATGGCTGGTGTAGCATTTTCACGTGGTGGAGAACCAAAACAAAAACGAAAAAACAAAAACATGTTTACCATGTTTACCAGGAAACATGCGAGTCAGTTGAGAAATTCAATGCTATGCCGGTATGTTACCACGTTAACTCAGTGGTAGAGAGACCGGGAGATCCGTGGTTCAAATATCGGCTATGGCATTAAATGTTTCAGTCTGACTCTACCTAACCAACTCCTGTCCTACACACGAGTTGTGTGAAGAAAAAAAAACAATTAAATTATCACAATTAACCATAATAGTTGGTTATACAATGAATCCTTACGATTTGGATTCGTAAACGGTGGAGAATGGCCGATAAGGCTTTAATCGGGTTTGCAGGCCTCTACAATCATAACTTTGGTTGGTGAAACAGGTATCTTATCAAAACGCGGATTACATTATCGTTGTTATCCATAACTATAAATATCTATTATTCGTTGAGGCGCCATGTTTCTTCTTTTCTTTTCTTTTCTTTTTTTTTTTTTTGTTTATTTGCTAACTACGATTTGGATACGTAAACGGTGGAAAATGGCCGATAAAATTTTAACCGGGTCTGAGGATCTCTGCAATTATTACTTTGGTTGGTGAAACAGCTATTTTACCCAAACGCAGATTTAACATCTTTAACCCGAATGAGTAAAATCGTATTTGTTGGTGAAACCGACCCTAAGTGATAAGGGGGAACTAAGAAAAAACCCAAGTCAGAGGGTGCGGTAGAGTTAATTGAACCTGCGATCTCCCAATGTCAGTCACACCCGTTACCACCTCGCTCAGTTAGATATCTAATAACAGGCTCAGATTAAAATGTCGTCACATGCTTAATTGCTTGATACCAAATGTTTAGAGCAGACCCGCTTTGATAATAATGAGCGTGCCTCATAAAGGGCATTATTCCCCGTCGCCAGGATTTGACTACTTGCGCTTCCTCGTACTCTAACAGCCTCTAATGCTTCTGACAAAATATTGCTGCGCTATTAGCTAGTTGACAGCCTTTATACACACATCTTCAGTGTAATTATAAGGAGATTAATGGGGAAGCAGCTATCATGCCATTAGCTAGATTATGAAACGATAGTGGATTGAGAAAGTCATGAAGCCTTTGAACACCAGAATGTTAACATAGTTGATATTTCCATTGGTAAGCCGGTTATGATCACAAAGCGAGAATGAAAACCACAAATCACTTCTAAGCAGACCAGAAATCCTCAGAATCGGTTCTGGCGAGGTTCTATAAAATGAAGGTTAGATGCATTTGACATGTACAGATATCCCTCCGTGCGTTAAAAGAGTTGCAGAGCTCAACGGAGCTATTTATAGTTAAAACTGGTAACGGAGACTGACTGTAACGCCTCTTGATTATCAGGGGAGACGGTGAACGAGTCGTTCTCATTGAAAGGGGCAACACAAAGATCGCCCTCGTCAGTTAGTCACAGGAAGATTTTAACTTGAAAAATCCCCGGTGAGTTCTGCAACTCTTTTAACGATTTAATGGATATCGCACACGTCAAATACGGATCAATTGTATGTTGTTTTTGTTTGTTTTTTTTTTGTAATGTTTAACGTCCCCTTTTACTACCATGGCACCGAGTGATGATCTGGTGATGAAGATGGAGCACCGATGCAATGCGATGGCAGGGGAAACTGGAGAACCCGGAGAAAATCCGCCCCTGTGCCGCTTTGTCCACCTCAAATCTCATAAGAGGTCACTTGGGATCGAACCCGGGCCATCAAAGTGAGAGGCGAGTGGTCTAACCACTCGGCCATGGAGCAGTTGAACCATCTGTTACTTTAGGAAGGATGAGGATTGAGGAGTACACGCACGGACGGTATCTCCAAACACTGGGGCAGAGCAACGCAAGTTCTATTAAAAGTTTAAGAACACCCATTGGTATATTTTACTTTCTCTGGCACATATTTACATACAATATGCGCAGTACTAGATAGGGTAATGTATTACACCCAAAATTTGATTTCGATATTTCACCGGAAACATATGTTTTGAAGTTTCCTGAGTCAAAAAAAAGCATTTTACTTCCTCTAGAAAGTATGTATATACAATGTACAATGCTGCTAGAGAAGGTTGTATGCCACTCAAAAATTAGAAGTTGAGATTTCATCGCAAATGTATGTTTTGAGGTCCCAAGAGTTCGAGAAAAAAAATTAAAAAAGGTCCATGTGTGTGTATATGGACAACAGAGTTCAAAAATGAAAACACCATTAAATACCACAAATTTGGTGTTTATGTTTAACATCTTCCAAGAATGCGACACTAAACTTTTCAAGAAAATCCCCCCACCACAGTCTATCATTTACATATAAAAAAATTTGAAAAGTTTTCTTTCTCAGAAATGGCTCTATTTTGATTAACATATCAAATATTACAGATATTTACATCATGAACAAAATGTACATTTTTAATTTTCTGGGTATAACCTCTGAAGACCCCTTTATTCCAGATGAGTTTTGCAGAATTTTTCACAACGGTTAAACGCATAGATAGACAAAAACTTACTGCACAAAAATGTAGATCTCCTTAAAACACATGGTTTTTGTAATAAACGCTTTTCTTGTAGAAGTGACCATTTTCGAGATATTTCATAAATTGCATATTTTGAATTTTCTGGGAATAGCTTCGGAGGAGCTCTTTATTCTGGTTGAGTTTTGCAGAATTTTGCATAACGGTTAAACCGTGAGGGATAGACAAAATGTGGGTCTCGTTAAAACACAATTTATGTCATGTACGTTTTTCTTGTAGATTGGCCGTTTTCGGGATATTCATTGTTATTGGTTTCAATTTTAAACTAATTAATTTTTCTCAAACGGAGCCATGCAAACCAAACCGGATCTCCATTCTTCCATAGAGTGACCAGCTTTTAAAACATTTGACTATCGCTTTAGCATAATGTATTCCCTTATTCCCCTTCTACTTATAAGGCAGCAAGTAATAAGACCAATTCTACTAACGTTATCTAGATCCGCACGACCCAGAAAAGAATAATCTTTTGTAAGAAAAAAATTGTTTGTGGATCAGCTAGAGAAAGTTATGTGAATGGACCACATCAGATTGTTAGAAAAAGGTCAGTGTTTGAAAATGTTGAATTTCTCAAAAATAGTTTAACGATTTTGATCAAAACACCATATGTTAAAGATGTTTCCTGACAAAAAGGAATGTATCCTCTGAATTCTCTGGGAATAGCCTCTGAAGAAGACCTCTTGGATGAGTTTTGCATAACTGGTAAGCCTTAAGAGATAGACAAAACTTTACTACACAAAAAATGTAGATCTTGCAAAACACAATTGTGGTTTATACGTTTTGGTTGAGTTAACTGCTTCCGAGATATTTTTTATTCGTTTCATTTTAAACTACTTAAACTTGTCTCAAACATATAAACTTCTTTCGTTTCGTCTCTCTTTTATTCCTGGGCATGCAAAAAGAACCGAACTGCAGTTGTTCACATGACGGCAGCTTTTAAAAAAATCCGATGTGTACCATTCACATGACTTTCTTCATATCCCTGAAACAAATAATTCTTAAAAAGCTTATACTTCTATTTACTTTATGCTAATCAGAAAAAATTAGCAGAAATAGTCTTATTACTCGCTTCCTTGAAGTAGAAGCGAAATAAGGGACAACCGTAGGTTAAAGTGATAGTCAAAAGCTGGTTGCTAGGTCAATGAAGTTCCTTTGTTTATATGGATAGGAGTTGACAAGTCCCTGTATGAGAAAAGTATACGTTTTTCATAGCAGAAACCAAAAATAAGGAATGTCACAAAAACGACCAACTCCACGAAAAAATATATATAACATAAATTGTGTGTTTTAAAGTGCTCTACATTTTTTTGTGTAGTAAGTTGTTGTCCATCTCTTACGGTTTAGCAGTCATTCAAAATTTAGTAAAATTCATCCAGAATAAACTCCTCTTCAGAGGCTATTCCCAGAAAAATCAAGATATACATTTCATTTGCCAGGTAAATATGTTTAATATCCGAAATTTTAATCAAAATCGTTAGAGCCATTTTTGAGAAAATCAAAATTTTCAAAAAAAGTTCCATGTAAAGGATAGTTGGGGGTGGGGGGATTTTTCTCAAAATCTTCGTGTCGCATCCCTGGAAGATACTAAACTTAAATACCAAGTTTAGTATTTTACCGACTTTTCGTTTTTGAGTTATCGTGTTCACAGACACACGGACACACGGACACACACACACACGGACCTTTTTGTGAAAATGCTTTTTTTGGATATTGGGTACCCTAAAACATATATTTCCGGTGAAATCTCGGTATCGAATTTTTGGTGGAGTGCAATACTTTCTCTGAAAGTAAAAAGTAACTATCACTTTAGCCCAATGTATTCGCTTATTTCCCATCTAGTTAGAAGGAACCGTTTCTGCCAATGCTCATTTCAATTACCACGATGTAGATAAAGAAATAAACTTTTGTAAAATTAGCTTATAGAGAAAGTCATGTGAATGGAACACAACATATTTTTAAACATTGTGTATCACCATACACATTTTCTCGAATTTTTCGTTCGTTTCATTTGCTGTTCTGTAGTATGTTTACTCAGAGAATAAAAGAAACATGGCTTGAATTAAAGGGCTTATAAGTACATCAAAGATTTATACTAAAATGTTTTAAACCTGATTAAACCTTTTAAAACTTCCATCTTCATAAAAGCAAGAACCCAACTTGTTTGGCGAGGAAGAATGCTGTAGTATTCTCAGAATGAAGTGGAAGTTTTCTGGTAGAAGATGGGGGTTTTGGATTTACGCAAACAGAGAGAAAGCTACCGTTATTTGCTCGGCTCCGTGGAAAAACAAACAAAAGCAGATTCTCAAAGAACATCACCTGGGAAAGTTTGACCGCAGCTCTTTGAGTACAAGGTGCGGCCGTATTAATCCTGAAAGAGAGAGAACTGCTCTATTTTTGAATGAACAAAATATAGCATAACTACTCCAGAAAGTTACTGAAGCGTTTCGTACAAAGACCAGGATTCCAACGCTGACACATAATGGGAGTTTATTTTAAAGTATACCGAATAATGCTGTATGCTTTGTCTCCATATGATCGTATATATCAATCCGCCTATTACCTCCGCTGTCGAAGAAGTTGGCTAACAATCAAGGCGTTGTGTTGCACGGCATAATAAAAAAATCTGTGTTCCATTCACATCACTTTCTCTACATATATACAACTAATTATTGTTAAAAAGCTTATGCTTCTATTTATTTCATTCTAATCAAGAAAAAATTAGCAGAAATAGTCTTATTACTTGTTTCCTTGTAAGTAAAAGCAAAATAAGGGAGTACCACAGGTTAAAGTGATAGTCAAAAGTTGGTTGCTATGTAACTGAAATTCCTTTGTATGGACAGGAGTTGACAAATTCCGCATGAGAAAAGTATAGGTTTTTCAAAGCTGAAACCAAAAACAAGGAATATCTCAATAACGACCAACTCCACGAAAAAAAAAGTGCTTGACATAAATTCTGTGTCTTAACGTGATCTTCATTTTTGAGTAGTAAATTTTTCTCTATCTCTTACGGTTTACCAGTTAAATATAAGACATTTTAATCAAAATTGTTAGAGCCATTTTGGGAAAACTAAAACTTTCTAAATTTTTTCCACGTAAAAGGTAGCTGGGGGTGGGAGTATTTATTAAAAAATTTTCGTGTCGCACCGATGGAAGATACCGAACTAATACCAAGTTTGGTATTTAACGGTCTTTTCGTTTTTTAGCTATGCTATGCACAGACACACACACGCACACACGAACCTTTATCTAAATATGCCTTTTTTTGGATTCAGGGGGACCCAAAGCATGTACTTCCGGTGAAATCTCGGTATCGAATTTTTGGGTGCAATACAATACCTCCTCTATACACTATGGACATAGTACGTGTAGCGAAAGTAAAAATCTGATGTGTTACAAGAACATGACTTTCTCCACATCTCTGTAACAATCTATTGTTAAAAAGCTTATTCTTCTATCTACTTCATGATAATTGAGATAAACGTCAACATAAATTGACCTTATTACTTGGGCCCTTGTAATTAGAAGGGAAAATCTCATTTCCCCTAGCAGTTCGGCAAACAAATCTTTTATTCAAAAGATTAATTTGTTATCTACATCATGAAATTCAAGATAAACGTAAGTACAATTAGTCTAATTACTAGATCCTGGTATGTAGAAGGGAAAGAAGAAAATGCACAGGCTAAAGCGATTGTCCGCCATTTAAAAGTCGGTCGCTATGTGAAACAGTTAAAATTCCCATCTCATTGTTTTCCAAACGCAAACAAACCAGAATCGCTAAGAAAGCAGTCTTCCTGTTTGAGAAAAGTTAAAACTGAAACCAATAATCCGGAATATCTCGAAAACGGCCTATCCTATAAAAAAATGGATATGACATGAATTATGTGTTTTAATGAGATTTACAGTTTTTGTGCAGTAAGTTTTTGTATATCTCTTACGGTTTGCCAGTTATACAAAAGTCATCCAGAATAGAGGTCTTCAGAGGCTATTCCCAGAAAATACAAGATATACATGCATTTCCTTTGTCATAAAAATATATTAAGGTATTTTAACCAAAATCGTTAGAGCTATTTTTGAGAAAATCGAAATGTTTTAAAAATATTCCATGTAAAGGGTAGTGGGGGATTTTCTTGAAAATCTTTGTGTTGCATTCTTGGAATATAACAAATTTAAATACCAAGTTTGGTATTTAACGGTATTTTCGTTTTGAGCTATGCTGCCCACAGACACACAAACACAAACCTACGGACTTTTTTAAGCATTTTTTTGGATTCAGGGAGCTCAAAACATGTATTTCCAGTGAAATTTCGGTATCGAGATTTTGGATGCAATACAATCCCTTTTCTATACACTATGTACAAAGTACGTGTAGAAAAATTAAAAATCTGACGTGTTCCATTCACATAACTTTCTCTACATCTCTGTAACAAATTATTGTTAATTAGCTTATTTTTCTTTCTACTTCATGCTAATGGAGATAAACATTAGCAGAAATGTTTTCTTGTAAATAGAAAGCAAATAATGAAAGACACGATACTCAATCTTATAAAAGTTGGTTCCTTGTGAATAAAATTCATTTCTTTGCATTGCCAGGAGTTGGCATATTACCGTATGAAATCTTATAAGTATTTTAAAACTAAACCCAATAACAAGGAATATCTAAAAAATGGTCAACTCCGCGAAAAAATGTATATGACGTATATGTGTATATGTATATGTGTTTAAATATGTGTTTAAATGAGATATACAGTTTTTGTGAAGTAGGTTTTTTTCTATGTCTTACGGTTTATTAGGTATGCAAAATCCAGAAAAACTCATACAGAATAAAGAGCTCTTCACAGACTATTCCCAGAAAACTCAAGATATACGTTTTACTTTCGTAAATATCTTTAATGTGCGTTATCAAAATCGTTATATCATTTTTGAGTAAATCAAAACTTCCGAAATTTTTGACTAGCCCTTCAACTTATGGTACTCCCTTATTTCCCTTTTACTTACAAGGAAGCAGGTTAATAAGATTCTTTCTGCTAATTTTTTCTCGATTAACATGAAGTAAATAGAGGCATAAGCTTTTTAACAATAATTTTTGGCATAGATGTAGAGAAAGTCATGGTGGGTGGAATACATCAGATTTTTAAAACAGTTTCTATTTATTTTCTTAGCAACATGCGGGAAATGGGTTTACCAGCACTAATTTGATACAAGTTAAAGCCTAAAAGTTGTACTGGTTTATTTTAATTTTCATTAATTCTACGTAAACTAAAGTATGTCTAAGTGGTTGTACCATTTTATATTAAGTTACTTGTACTACCTATATTTGAACGCAATTAGTTAATTCATTGAGCTTTGTGTTCACTGCATCAGCATTAACATGGGTGATATTGTCAGCTAAATCATCTCCAAACATATATGTCTTCAAAAAAGAACTGTAAACAAAATTAGGGAGATCGTTAATATATATAATGAACAGAATAGGTCCCAATATTGACCTTTGCGCTACTCCATGCTTCAAGAGTTTAAACCAAGACATTTTAAAATCATAAAAATACAGCCTTGTACCTACTTCTGAGATATTGAAATAAAGTATTTACACTGAAGTTATCTAATGGATAGCATATTTAATTTGTGTTTAAGACATGTGTAAACCGTGTCAAAACTTTTATAAAGTGAAAAATATCAACTCTATATTAAATTGCCGGATTCTAAACATCAGACATCATTATGTGTATAATTAAATGGCTACACCTGTAGTACTGGGAGATGTGAAACCAAAATTAGTGACATGGTTTCTTCTTCAAAATATTTACAATTGTGTTTATTGATAACTTCAAAAACCATTGAAGCGGCGTATATTATACATACGAGCCGATAATTTGTATAATCTGTTTTGTTACCCTTTTTATTTTCTTTGGCATATACATAATAGAGAGAGAAGATGTTGCATTCCAACCAAACATTCGATACTGAGATTTTGCCTGAAATACGTATTATTAGAATTAATGAATTTAAAAAATAAAGAAAAAAAAAAGAAAAACAAGAATTTACCCTCTCTAGTACGTGTACAGAACATGGGTAGAGAGAATGTTACACTTCACTCAAAAATTAATACCAATATTACACCGGAAAAAACTCGTTTTATGGTCCCTTAAATTAAAAAAATATATATATAATGTCCATGTGTATGTATGTATGTGTATGAATAGCACGAAAATTCGGTTAAATATAAAACTTGGTATTTAAGTTCAGTATCGTCCAAGAATGTAACACGAAGATTTTCAGAAAAACCCTGCACCCTAAACTACCCTTTACATGGAACATTTTTCGAAATTTTAGATTTTCTGAAAAATTGCTATAGTTATTTAAACTAAAATTACTACTCAGTTTTCTTTCTTCTGGTGAAACAAGGGAATGGAAATATCTCAATGTATCATATGCCGATCAAATCCTGAAAGATTTTATTATTTTCAGCCTAGTGCATTCCCTTATTCCGATGTATGTACCGGGAAATATTGTCGCGAATAAGGTTTTGCGACGTGGGGAATAGCTATTTGAGGGTGATGAAAGGAAGGCAGATAGTAGAGCAATGATAACAACGGGACTTAAAATTAAGCTAATATATTGAGAAATATCAGATAATTTGCTGGTTGCGAATGTTTGGTTTACAAAGGTAGGGGATTGCAATATATTCCATTAACTCTGGCCAATATTATTCTGATTACTGGGACTACTAATACAAAGAGATATGTCATGGTGTGTCTAGGCGAGGTGAGAGATGATGTGGTCGAGGTGGTTGAGCGACTGAGCCCGGAGCGACACCCCGAGACGCACAAACGAAACAGATGTTCCCAGACGGTCAAGACCTGTTGGTTGGGTCTGTAGTCCCTTAAAGGGCTTTCCTAATATGCAGAACCAACGCCCTGACAGTGGGTAGTCTTAGCCAATTAGCATCGAATGTTTAAATGTTCTAGAATATCCGGTGTAACGTCAAAGAGCAAAAGTTTCTCATGACAATATCTGAATGTGCACGAAGCCCAACGGAAGTTAGTATCTTCGAAAAGTCCACTAGAAGTACCATCGGAAGAGGCTAGTCACTTCCATCCTATTACTTAATCACCTTATAACAACGCTTCTATTCTTCCAAGAATGTGTAAAAGTGAAATTACAATTAAATTCAGAGTATCATAATTAATAAAATATTACTAAGTCTAAATAAGCTAAACTCTCGCCAATGACACAGTGACAATATGTAATAAAAGTATTTCTGCAAATTAAATCCCTGCATACGAAGTAGCTGGGGAAATAAATTTGTATAATGATAGTCTTAGCAGAATAGGTAGATAAAGTCATGTGAATGCAACAAATCAGATTTTTAAGACCAGGAATTAACTCTAGGTTTTTAAATACATCAGGGCATTGACCGAAACAGATAAAAAGTTGTAACTATATAAATTAAAAGAGAAGTTGTAATTTAAGTTCATTGTGAACAAATAAATTTCGTCTACATCGATGTATTTAAAAGCAAGATTGGCGTTAGGTTTAGACATAAACGGTTTTGGTTCAGTAACAGGTATGCTACTCACGACTTTTGTCAATAAAATATTAATTACGTGCATCAGGATTTAGATCAGAGGCGTATATAATTTTCTCTAGCACGTAGTACAATGTGCATAGTATATAGAGAAGGCATTGTATTCCACCCAAAAGCTCTGTACAGAGATTTTACCGGAAATACATGTTTTAAGACCCCCTTAATAAAACATTTAGAAGCATGTCTATGGACATCATAGCTAAAAACGAAAAGTCCATTAAATACCAAACTTGGTTCTTAAGTTCAGTATCTTCCAAGGATATGATACGAGGCTTTTTAGAAATATCTCCCGGCCCCAAGTACCCTTTACATAGAATATTTATCGCGAACTTTGATTTCTCAAAAATAACAAACGATTTTTATTAAAATGCCATGTTTAAAAATATATTTAATGACAAACTAAAGTTATATCTTGAATTTTCTGGGAATAGCCTTTGAAAAACTCTTCGTTCTGGATAACTGTTGTATAACTCGTAAACTGCAAAAGATAGACACAAACTTAATGACAAAAAATGTAGATCTCGTTAAAACACACAACTTACATCATATATATTTTGTGTAATGTTTTCGAAATATTCTGTGTTATTGGTTTCAGTTTTAAGCTAATTAAACTTTTCTCAAACGGAAAGTCATCTTTCTTTTTAACTCTCTTTTCTTTTTTTCTCCAAGCAAAGAGAACCGAATTTCAAATGTTTCAAATAGTGACCGGCTTTAAAATAATTTGACTATCGCTTTGTCTAGTGTATTCCTCTTACTCATAAAGAAGCAAGTAATAAAACCAATTCTGCTAATGTTATGTCGATTAGGATGATGTAGTTAAAAGAATAATCTTTTTTATATAAAGTTGTCTCCGGAACAGCTATAGAAAGCCATGTGAATGAAATACGTCATAATTTTTTAGCTTAACGTCCTTTTAAACTGTTTTGTCCTATCGGAAGATGGCTGAAATATTTAAATGGTGTTTAAATAATCTCTAGGTACATGGAACTTAAAGTTACTCGACATTCGTTTTCTCACGATAAAACCTTATCCATATAACTCACCCTAAGCGAGATTCGAACTCGTGATTTCTTGAAGTGAGGTAGATACGCTACGTCTGCACTACCCAGGCGGGCGCTTTTTTTTTTCTTCCAATAGTTGAAACTGGTTTAGTACCTCATTGGAGTCCTGACATTTTTCCCCCGTTACCGCACATAATTTACACAATTCCCAAGGTGTGCTATATATTTATCCCCGTTTCTGGCCAATTGAACGGTAAAAGGGCCGCACTCGTTACAGTCCAATACAAAATTAAGCCGCCCCTGGCAAGTAATAGACAACATTGCAGTTCGAAAGGGAGGAAAAACCACAAAGATTTATATACTAGCGTTAACGAAGATTTAGGAGATGTTGAATAAGTTCTTGTTTTCTAAATTTAAATGTTTTGTTTGCCATTGCAGTCGTGAACTGTAGATAACATTTCCGAGGATATAACATCAAAGTCAGCACGAGACTCTGTTTGCCGAATATTGCACGAATCTGTGTTTACTTATCATCTTTCCAAACAGCACTGTCAGTCAGAAATTAATTCGTTATAATGTCGACAGAATGATTGAAAGGAAAGAACAAAGTAAGCTTAAGGAACATTCAAAGAATCAGTGACGTAGTATATAGATTTGAAGTCTAATGCTTAAAAAATCTTATGTGTCCCATTCAGATGACTTTCTCTACATCTCTGTAACAAATTATTTTTAAAAAGCTTATTCTTATATCTGCTTCATTTATCGAGATAAACGTTCGCAGAATTTGTCTTATTAGTTGATTTCTTTTAAGTAAAATGGGTATTATGGTGTACACAAGATTAAAGCGATAGTCAAATGTTTTAAAATATCGTTGCTATGTGACTGAAATTCTCTTCTTTGCATGGTCAGGAATTGAAAATTTTCCTTAAATGAAAAGTTTTAAGTATTTTAAAACTGAAACCAATAACAATGAATATCTCGGAAATAGTCAACTCCACGAAAATAATGTATAGGATATAAATTGTGTGCGTTTAACGAGATCTACATTTGTATGGAAGGTTTTTGTCTATCCTTTACGGTATACCAGTTATGCAAAAGTCATCCAGAACGAAGAGATCTCTAGACACTATTTCCAGAAAATTCAAGGTACATATTTTATTTGCCTTGTCCCTATTACCTGTCCCTATTAATAAACATGCGTCTGTCCAAATATAGTTTCAGTCAATTGGTAGTTTTTAAATGCAAGAGGAAAAACTGTTTTCTTAAGATGGTTAATACTTCGGATGTGGATTTTATTTTAGATCATTTGTATCCTTTGACAAGATCTAATTCTTTTGGTGTGGTAAGATTTACATAAACTCACTTGGAATGAAGAAGGACACATAGGTATTTCCAGAAAAAATCAACATATACGTTTTATTTACTTGAAAATATCTTAAACAATGACAGTTTAATACATTATGAAGAATGTTTCTTTTCTTGAAAGTCTTCGCCTTGTATTCTTAAAAGATCTAAACTAAAAATAAGTGTGGTATTTAGCCGATTTTCGTTTCGAGTTACACTGTTCACAGAAACATGGAAATACGCACACACATACACACACACAAATGATACTTTTTACTTTCTCTACCAAGCATTATGAGCGTACATAGTAGCTAGAGAACGTATTGTTTCCACCCAAAAATTCGATACCAAGATTTCACTAGAAATATATGTATGTTTTGAGGACACTTGAGTAATAAATACATTTTTATGAAAAGGTCTGTAAGCGCGTGTGTGTATCTGTATATGTAGATAGTACAAGTCAAAACCTTTGGTTTAATATGTTCCAAGAATGTGACTCAGGGAAATTCTTGAAACCTAAACTGTCCCTTAAATGGAAAACGTTTCGAAGCTTTCAATGTTCTCAAAAATGGCTCTACATTTTTTGTTGAGTGGAAATTTTCCGAATTATTCCTTGTTTCGATTTTAAAATACATATGCTTTTTCAAATTGGAAGACGTAATCCGTTTTTCTTTTGTTTCACTTAAGACCATACATGCAGAATCGAATTTCATAGTGGCAGCTTTTAAAAGATTTGACTATCGCTTTAGCCTAATGTATTCCTCTAATAACTGCTTACAAAACACTAAGTAATAAGACCAGTTCTGCTAACAAATATAATAACCTTTAGTAAGAACAGTTTATTTGCAGAACAGGTAAAGAAAAGCATGTGAATGGAACACATCAGACATTTCTAAAAGTGTAGGGTTTTTTGGGGTGTGTGAAATACAGGGGACTCTAAAACGTGTATTTCGGTGAATTCTCGGTATCGAATTTTTAGTTGGAATGCAATCCCTTTTCTAACTATGTACTATGTACAAAGTAGAGAAAGTAAAAATTCGTATGTGTACCATTCAGATGCCTTTCTCTACTTCCGTGTGACAAATTATTGTTAAAAAGCTTATTCTTGTATCTAGATAAACATTAGCAGAAAGAATCTTACTACTTCTTCTTTGTAAGTAGATGGGAAGTAAGGGAATACACTAGACTAAAGCGATAGTCAAAAATTTTAAACGCTGATTGCCATGTACTGTGCGATCCAAAAACATCCAAGCCGCTGCACGCTGTTTTTATACTTCACACCCGGAGACATGATAATATACAGCTGATGTACACAAAGTCAAGGTATTGATTGTTTTTCTTTGCTCTGAAAGTGCAGTATTGAGCTGACGGTGATATCGTGTGGCTGAACTATTACCAGTGTGTTTTATCATTTTGTCCTGTACTTAGTCACAAAGTGTATTATGGTTAGCATTTGTTTTCTATTGCACAGCGTGTGTTTATTTATTTATGATTCGTATGAGTTAACACATTTTGTGAGTGGACATTCAATAATGTATATAATGGCGAAATTAATTAACACATGTAATACTTTTCACGGACGATGCTTGGTTTAACCTTCATGGATATGTGTGCACACAAAATAATCGTTATTGTAGCTCTGAGAAACCTAATATTGTTCATGAAATACCCCTTCGGGGCAAAAAAAAAAAAAAAAGCCATTAGTAGAGAAAAAATGTTGACCCATTTTCTTTTTTCGAGTCAACAGTTGACGCCCGTACATAAAGAATACAATTCCCCCCCCCCTCAACCTTTTTTAGAGAATTAACAGACAGAGAGCGTGATTTTACTGTTCAACAAGACTCTGCAACAGCTCATACAGCCAATCTTTCGATGAGAACAATTGAAAGTGTGTTTCAGGACAGAATTATTAGTAGCGATTTGTGGTCCCCCAAGCTAACTCCCTGCGATTTCTATCTTTGTGGTAACTTACAGAATAAAGTGTACAAGATAAACTTATACACCCTGAAAGAATTAAAACAAAATATCCATCAATCACTCAACGTGAACTACGGCGAGTGAAGGATAGTTTCTTAAAGCTCAAAATATATGGAATAGGCGCTGACCAGTTTCAGCATCTCCTTTAAATATATTGGTAAACAAAGCCTTTAAAGTCGTTTTAAAAATTGGTTTCATCCGCGCCTTTCTATGATAGCGGCAGGCGACATTGCAGATTCTAATTCAGTTTTAGATTTGACTCTGCCTTTGGTCTGTTGACCAACATTGCTGCCCATGCACAAGCAGACAGAACAAACGGAAGAAAAGAAATATTGGAAAGAAGAACCGATTTTCAGAAAGTCCATCTTACCCCTTTTTCGATCCAGTTCATTTACATGCAACTAACCTAACCTAACGTAGCCTAACCTCTACGAAATCTCGAAATCTGTCGTTCACCTGTCACGTAGCCATGGTGTCTTCGTAACCAATAGGAAAGGCTGAGGGAAAAGCCTTAGTCTAAAACAGGACTAGAATCTGCAATCTGGCCGGCAGACGACAACATGCGCTGAGGGCGCGGACAGGCAAAACACCGCGCAGCCGGTTCGGATGTTTTTGGATCACTCAGTAGTTGAAATCCGTTTCTTTGCATGGTCAGCAGTTTACAAATTCCCGTATTTTAAAATTGAAACCAATAACACGGAATATCTCAGAAATGGCCAATTCCAGGAAAAATATATAGATTATATAAATTGAGTTATTTAACGAGATCTATATGCTTTGTGTAATAAGTGTTTGTCTGTTTCTTACGATTTACCACATATACAAAATTTAGGATATGTCATCCAGAATAAAGAGGTCTTCATTGGCTATTCCCAGAAAACTCAATATATACATTTTATTTGTCATGTAAATATCTTTAATATACTGTGTTTTAATCAAAATCATTAGAGTAATTTTTGAGAAAATCAAAAATTTTCGAAATTTTTCCATATAAAGGGTAGTTTGGAGTATTTTTATACAAAATCCTCGTGTCGCATTTTTTTTTCTTTTTTTATTTATTCATGTTTTTGTTTTTTGTTTTTTTCTAAATACAGTTCTAGAGTCTTATCTTATGTATTTCTTTTTCCTCTTTTTTTTTATTACCTAAGATGTACTTTGTATTTACTTTGACTACCGTTTTGCTTTTTGCTTCTAATACACACGCACATGCCTAAGGCGGGACTCGAATTCACGATCCCCTGCCCCACGAACCACCAAAGCAAGTTACTTTAGCGAGCGCGGCCATGGGGACCGATATACTTGGAAGATATATTTTATCAACTTTTCGTTTTGGGGTTATCGTGTTCACAGACCCTTTTCTAAAAATACTTTTTCAGATACAGAGGACTCTAAAACGTGTATTTCCGGTGAAATCTCCATATCTAATTTTTGTCTGGAATGCAATACCTTCTCTACCTATCTACATGTACTATGTAGAGAAAGTAAAAATGTGGCCTTTATTATAACCTTTGGATTGCGAAGAAGAAATAAACTAACATTATTCCTTACTTAACCAATCAACACTTTTGTATTTGACGTATGATTAGCAAGTGTTATATAATCACAAGCGTATAAGCTCAGCATTTTTGAATTTACTTGGGAAGAATGCCCTTATGTATTCGATATATAATTTACCTGCGTAGGAAAGTATGGCATGTAGGTGCATGTCTTGTTTATTTCCTCTGAACGTCATGGCAGTACACAACATAACACACAGAAACGACAGGAGTTACAGCCCCTGGTCTGCTTGAATTTGCATGAAGGGCTTCTTGAACTCCAGAAAGTATTTGCCTTGGGGCTGCGTGGAATAAGAAGTAGGGAGACTCTCATTCCCCTAAAACTTCTTTGATTTCCCTCGAGAGGATGGTATCGTCGTAACCTATATTCTAGGTCAATTATAGTGTCTGTTCTTCTCTTTTCTATCTCTTAAAATGTATCGCCGAAGAAATATGAATTCATTAAAGCTCCGCAAACTTTCAGACACAGAATACATTATCAATAGAATCAGCTTGAGAATTTACATTAACTGTTTCATTACTTTATATTACTTTTGATAATTAAAAACCTATCTGTTTATATTTAACGAGCAGTTGATGAATCTCAACTCTGAACGCCTTTAAAACTCAGTCTATAGGGTCTTTCAAAAAGTCGCTTCGGCCGTGCCATGTCCGAGTACTTGTAACCACTCGCCTCTCACCAAAGCGGCCCGGGTGGGATCTCAGGCAACCACATGTGGGATTTTTGGTGAACAAAGAGGCACAAGGGCGGGTTTTCTCCGAGTTCTTTGGTTTCCCCCGCCATTGTATTCCACCGGTGCTTAATCTTCGTTCCATATATCATCAGCGTCATCACCTGTGGTGCCACATGTATTAAAAGCTGGCGTTAAACACTATCAAAATATAAAAAGTCGCTATAAACTTTAAAAACCTGTAAGTATAATATTTGAGATATGATAAAAACCAAAAGTCATTAGTAAGCAAGTGATGGGGTTTGGTCTTCTTTTGTTTGTTTTCCCACTTAAGTCCAGCCTGGGTACAGTTTTGTGGAATAAAACCTTCGTAATTTTATTCATAATGCCAAAACAACTTTAAGTTACAAATCATGACTTTGTTACTAAATAAGAAGGTCTTCATGATTTAAAAATCACAGTTCGGTGAGACCAGCTCAATTTCATCATTGGCTCTTATTTATTCGCAAAAGACAACAATGGTATGAGAACTGTAACCGTAAATTATGAGCGCTACTAACGCATGCTATTGAGGAGTCACGATATGGAAGACATCTCCATGCACTCTGCTCCGTATCTATTCCCTGCAAAAATATGCATTACCCAGATCTATGTAGATCGTGGATACTCTCCAACAAAGTGACCGCCGCGATCTCCAGATCTAAATCCCACCGACTTTAGATACCTTAAAGAACGACACCACGATAGCAATTTAAAGATGCTATCTCGCATAAAATTACTAATATTTTAAAACATCATCTGCAAAATTATGTGCACGGATTCACAGAAACAATGGAATACACTGAACAAGTGAACGTAGGACTTCTTCCCAATGTTTTACAAAACCCCATTGTTTGCCCAATATTTGAATCATATTACTTTCCGCCTATCGCAAATATTATAATATTTAAGTGATTTAAACCTTTGAAGTGATATTTAAAAGATCTATACATCTATTTCCACCAATATTAATATTTAAAAGGATGTATGTATGCATATACGTTATAGATTTCCACATCCTTACACCAATTTCAACCAAACGACACAGATAACTTTTAATGCCAGGCAAAAACACTGATGTATTCCATTCATATGACTTTCTCTACATCTCTGCAACAAATTATTATTGAAAAGCTTATTCTTCTATCTACATCATACTAATCGATATTAAAAATATCAGAAATGCTCTTATTACTTAGTTAATTGTAAGTAGGAGGAAAATAAGGGAATGCGCTAGGCAAAAGTGAATTCAAACGCCGGCTGCTATGTGATTGAAATTCCTTTGTTTGAATGGACAGGAGTTGATAAATTCCCCTATGAGAAAAGTTCAGTATTTTAAAGCTGAAACCAACAGCAAGGAATATCTCATCAACTCCAGAAAAAATATATATAACATAAATTGTGTGTTTTAACGGCTCTACATTTTCTATCTACTATCTCTTTAAGTTTACCAGTTATGCTAAATTCCGCAAAAGTTATCCACAGTAAAAATGGCTTCAGAGGCTATTCCCAGAAAATTCAGGGTATACGTTTTATTTGTGATGTAAATATGTTTAATATTCGACGTTTTAATCAAAATTGTTAGATTCATTTTTGAGAAAACCAACGCTTTCAAAAATTTTCCATGTAGGTAAAGGGTAGCTGAGGTGGGGGGAGATCTTCTTGGAAATCTTCGTGTCGCATCCTTGGAAGATATCAAACTTAAATATTAGGTTTGCTATTTTAACCGTATTTTAGATTTTGAGCTATGCTGCCCACAGACATACACACACCAACACACACACACACACACACACACACACACACACACACACACGTGCACCAAGGCAGACACATACGTGGACTTTTTTCTAAAAATGTTTTTCTTTTGGATTTAGGAGGTCTCAAAACATATATTTCCGGTGAAATTTCGGTATCGAATTTTTGGGTGGTTTACAATGCCTTCTCTATACACTATGTACATAGTACGTGTAGAGAAAGTAAAAATAGTGGCCTAGCTTAGAATTCCTAATTCTGCCTCATTCTACACGATTAATTATTTTTTCTCTACACGTATTATGTACACAGTGTATAGAGGTGTTGTGTTACAACCAAAAATTCGATATCGAGATTTCACCGTAAATACATGTTTTCGGGACTCCCTGGATACATAAAAAAAAAGCATTTTTAGAAAAATATCCGTGTGTGTATCTGTCTGTCTGTCTGTCTGTCTGTGTGAGTTTCCGTGTGTATGTGTGTGTGCGTGTGTGTGTGTCTGAGGGTAACATAGCTCAAAAACGAAAAGTCCGTTAAATACCAAACTTGATATTTAAGTTAAGTATCTTCCAAGGATGAGACAGGAACATTTTCAAGAAAATTCCACCATCCCCATCTACCCTTTACATGGAAAAAAGGAATTTGTGCTGGACAAAGCGACGCAGGGGCGGGTTTTCTCCGGGTTCTCCGGTTTCCCCGCTATCACATTCCATCGGTGCTCTATCTTCATTCCATGAATCATCAGTGTCATCGTCTGCTGTGCCACAGTAGTAAAAGCGGGCGTTAAACTGTAAAAAAGAAAATGCAAAAAAGTTCGAAAATTTTGATTTTCTCAAAAATGAATATAAGGATTTTGATTAAAATCTCTTATATTAAGATATTAACATCACAAATAAATAGTATATCGTGAATTTTCTAGGAATAGATTCTGAAGACCTCTTTATTTTGGATGATTTTTATTGAATTTTGCATAACTGGTAAACTATAAGAGATAGACAAAAACTTGCTATACAAAAAATGTAGATCTCGATAAAACACACAATTTATGTGTTATACATTTTTTCGTTTATGTTTTCGAGATAGTTCTTGTTATTGATTTCAGTTTTAAAATAGTTAAAAAAATTTCTCGTTTTTAACATCTGGCCACTACAGAAACAGATTTCAATCCCATAGCAACCGCATTTTAAAACATTTGACTGTTGGTTTAGCCCAGTGTATTCCCTTATTCCCCTTCTACTTATAAGGAACTAAGTAATAAGACCAATTCTGCTAATGTTTGAGCATGAACTAGATAGAAGAATGAGTTTAATAACAATAATTTGTTACAGAGATGTAGGGAAAGGCATGTGAATTTAACACATCAGATTTCTTTCCCTTTTAACTTAAACATTGTGAGTGCATTCTTCCAGTTTTCCGTTTCCTTACAATCTTACAATCAAAACTATATTGTCTCCTTTCCCTCCACATAATGGGTATTCCCCTTGATTAAGCCCTGACTTTCTCCTTTTCATTTCCAAACACCTGTTCACGCCCATGCTATACCCTCTCTTTCCTCCTTGTAGTTTTATCTATATAATTTCCCCTATCCAAGCCCATTTCACCTTGACACAAATTTGCAGTGATATCTTCCCAATTAAATTACTAAATAGATTTTGTATCTCCATATCTTCGAAATGTGTTCTTGTCTCTTTCCAAAATCCCCCAACATTTGTATTTCGTTTACTTCATATACGCCTTAATCTATTACTGTCTATGTACAGAATAGGTAGAGTAGGTATTTATGAGGGGCGTTCAATAAGCACTTAGATTATTACAGAAAAACAACTTATATTTGGTAGTTTTTTTTCAGTATAATCTCCTTTTAGCTCGATACACATTTCCCAGGGTTTCTTAAACTGTTTTAAACCTTCCAAAAAGTAGGATTTCAGAAGGTCCTCAAAATAGGCATCTGTTTGGGAGATGACCTCTTTGTTAGACGTGAATCATTTTCGGTCGAGCCACCTTTTCAAGTTTTAAAATAAAAAAGTCACTGGCGGCCACGTCTGTGAATACGGTGGATGTTGCAGTAAATCAAACCTTAATTCTACATTTTTCGCTAGCGAAACTGCGTAGGTTGCATTGTCATGATCGAATAAAACATGAGGGTGTTTTTTCTTGATTTTTCCGTTCAACCGGCGCAATAACCATGCATAATACTCTCCATTTATCATTCTTCCTTTCTGCAAGTAATCAATGTAATTCATTCTGCTTGCACACAATAAAAAACCAAGGCAGATTTCACAACCTTATCCTTCTTAGGAGCCGATTCACCTTCAAAATTCCAATGTTTTGATTTTACATATGTGTGTCCATGTTTCATCCACAGCCATGTATTGACGCAGAAACTCGTCAGGATTGTGACGAAAAAGTGCCAAACCAGCTTCCGCATCGATCACATGATCCCGTTTATTCTCCATTGAGAGCATATGCGGCACCCATCTTATCAAGACATTTGTCAACTAATTTTTTGTGCAAAATTGAAAATAATGTATCTTGTGATATGTCTGTAGCCTTCGTCGATCACTCAAAAGAATACCTTGGATTTTGTCAATCATTTTTGAGGAAGTTCACTTCTACTGAACGTCCGGAACGGTCCATTATGTACGGCCACATTGAAATTCATTTATCACATTGTAAATTGTTGCAAACGAAGGAACAGATGGGCCATGATGTTCATCAAACTCGGCTTTTATCTTTCTCGGTATTAAGCCTTTTAAATAGAATTGTTGAATCACCGCACGAAACTGCCTCCCCTCCCCCCGCCTATGGCAAACAAACCACGTGATGGATGTAAACTTTAACTGTCATCTAGAAAGAGACAACAGTTACAACTTTTTTCGATGCTATGAATGTAATTTCTTGGATTTTCTAAGAACTTACTGAACGCCCCTAGTATTCAACCCAAAATTCGATGTCGAAATATATGTTTTCAGGTTCCCCATGTCAAAACAGGAATTTAAAAAAGGAGTTTGTGTGCATGTATGTGCGTGTGTCTGTAAATATGATAATTCAAAAACTAAAAATCGGTTAAATCCCAAACTTGATGTTTAAGATCTGCATCTTTTAAGCTTGCGACAGGAAGATTTTCAAGAAAAATCCCAAAGTACCTATACATGGATAATTTTTCGAAAAATGTTATTCTCTCAAAAATGGTTATAAAGATTTTGATTAAAATGCCGTATATTAAGGATAATTACTTGGCAGATAAAATATACATCTTGAATTTTATGGGAATAGCCTCTAAAGACCTCTTCATTCTAAATAACTTTTACACAACTTACTAATTCACATTTTGTTTAAGGTTGACAGTTTTAGATATACTCTTAGTTATTAGCTTATATTTAAACTAAGAGCAAGTAATAACCCATTCTGCTAATGTTTATCTCGATTAGCATGATATAGAAAACAGAATAATCTTTTGTAAGAATAGTTTGTGTCTGGAACTGGTAGTGGAAGTCATGTGAAGCGAACACATCAGCTTGTTTAACCCACTCATTCTCCCCTTGGTTAAATATGATTCTTTGTATATTAAACGTTGTTTCACTAGACTAACTTCATTTAGATAAAAAAATCCCATGCCAGTATTTTAAAAATGTCTCCATACTCAAGTTTTGTTGTTGTAACTCTTCCTATTTCTATTTGAAGAACTTCTTTTACAGTCGCAGTTGGTAATAAATATTCTAGGTCCTTTAACTTCTTTGCTCTTTTCAGGATTTCGTATTTCAACTGCATTGTGGCCACTTTGATTTGATTGGACTATTCCCTCTTCCTGTTCTCACTCTAAAAGCCTTCACAATCCCCCATCCCTTTAGGTGCAATTCTAGTTTTTCTTTTAAGATTTAGACACTTCTATTGCCCAAGTTCCTCTTCTCTGTCCCACTCCTGTGAAAACTAGATTGCACCTTCTTCTTTCCTCATCCATTATTTCCATCCTATTTTGAATTTCATCCACCTCTCTTCTTAACCCTTCTACTTCATCTTTGATGCCATTTATTTATTTGGTTTTTTACTTATATTTGAGTAATTCTCTCTTCTACTCCCTCCATTTTCTCCATTAGATTTTCCTACATAGTTTGTATTTCTACTGGTCCTGGGCTATATTTCATATCACCAGCAGGGTTATAATTACACTTTCAAAGAATAAGAACATCATTAATATGTAGTCTCCGTTTTGTTGCTTTTAAGGTGAATTTTTTTCTTCCTACGTTCATTAGATAAACTAGAAGCCATTTTACCACGTCTCTCGGTTCACTGTTCTTCTTACTATGCCCTCAAATAATATTTCGAACTTTACCAATATAAGAAAAATAATTACTTAAGATGTTCATGGCCTCGCAAAATAACACAGAAATATAAGTTAAGCTACTATTCCGCATAACCTCTCCGACATTGATTTATATAACACATAAACCCGAGGTTACAATAGCTTGGTTGGCAAATTAACAAAGAATCAAGTGTATTATGTAAGACTGTAAAAACAACAGCAGTGTGAGTACTAAGACAATCAATTATTTACTTTAAAATTATATTAGTTGAAATTATAAACAGTACATGATATTATATTTTGTTTTAAAAACCTCTGTTTCCATAGTTTGTTTTAGGCAAGGCAACTGAAAAAAAAAATCTGATGTGTTCTATTCCCATGACTTTCTCTACATCCTGTAACAAATTATTGTTAAAAAGCTTATTCTTCTGTCTGTTTCATGATAATCGAGATAAGCATTAGCGGAAATTTCCTTTATTAGTTGGATCCTTGTAAGTAGAAGGGAACAAAATTTAATGTGTTCCATTTACATGAAGTCTTCTATCTGGTCAGTAAACAAACCTTTTATTCAAATCATCAATAAGCAGAATTAGTCTTCTTACTAGCTTCCTTGTAAGTATAGCGGAAATAAGAAAATGCACAGGCTAAAGCGATAGTCAAATCCTTTAAAAATAGGTCGCTATGTGAAACAATTTAAATTCAAATTTATTTGATTGCCAGGAATAAACAAACGAGGTACAAGAAAAAAAATATGTCTTCCTGTTTGAGAAAAGTTTAAGTGACTAAAATTGAAACCAATGATCCGAACTATCTCGAAAACGGTTAACTCTACAACAAATGTATATGACATAAATTGTGTGTTCTACATAACTTTTGTAGTAAGTTTTAGTATATCTCTATCGGTTTGCCTGTTATATAAAAGTAATTTAGAATGAAGAGATCTTCAGAGGTTATTCACAGAAAATTCAAAATATACCTTTCGTTTATCATAAAAATATCTTAAATATAAGGTATTTTAATCAAACTTGTTAGAGCCATTTTTGAAAAAATCAAAATTTTCGTGAACAGCTTCGTGTTGTATCCTTGGAAGATACCAAAATGAAATACCAAGTTTGGTATTTAACGGTCTTTTCGTTTTTGAACTATGCTATTCACAGACACACACGGGCATTTTTCTAAAAATGTTTTTTTTTTTAAATTCAGGGGGACCCAAAATATATATTTCCAGTGAAATCTCGGTATCGAATTTTGGGTACATTACAATACCTACTCTGTACACTGTGTACATAGTACGAGGAGAGAAAGTAAAATTCGTTTATTTACTATTAATTAACATTGAAACATTAAAACATGACAATTGACCGATTTCGAATTTCCTTCACGTTATACGCAGACTGCAGAAACTTATCAAGGCACCTCACATCCTGGTCGATTTGAAGTTGACAAGGTAAGCGTTAAGTTGCATCCATTTTGGTTTGAGAAATCAGAAATTTGATTATTGCATTTCACTCAAAATTTAGATATCAATATTTCATTGGAAATATGTTTTGAAGTCCCCTAAATTAAAAAAAGAATTTATAAAGAGGTCAGTGTGTGGATGTGTGTTCTGTGGACAGCATAACTCGAAAACTACATGTCTATTAAATAGAAAACTTAGTACTTTCAAGGATTAGCACGAAGATGTTAAAAGAAATCCCCTTATCTCAAAGTACCCTTTATATGGAACACTGATATATGAAATACCTAGATTGTACATTGTTTGTAGCTTGATGATTTATGCCTATAAAATTGTATTTTACTTTTTCTAGCACGTATGTATAATGTACATTTTAGGCATAGAACTTATTAAATTCCACCAAAAAATTCGATGCATATTTAGGGTCCTCTTTATCCAAAAAACATTTTTAAAAAAAGGTCCGTGTGAGTGTGTGTCCGTGTCAAAAACGAAAAGTCGGTAAAAAAACACAACTTGAGACTTCAGTTTAGTAGCTTCCAAGGATGCGATACGAAGATCTTGAGGAAAACCGCCCACCCCAAACTACCGTTCATATGGGAAAAAATTTAGATTTTCTTAAAAATGGCTCTCGCGATTTTTATTAAAATACCCTGTATTAAATATATTTATTTGGAAAATAAAATGTATATCTTTAATTTTCTGGGAATAGCCTCTGAAGACCTCTTCATTTTGGATGAGTTTTGCATAACTGGTAAACTGTAAGAGATAGACAAAAACTTACCCAAAAAATCTGATTCGTTCCATTCACATAACTTTCTCTATATCTCTGCAACAAATTATTGTTAAAAAGCTTATGCTTCTATTTACTTCATGTTAATCGAGAAACAATTGACAGAAATAGTCTTATTACTTGCTTCCTTGTAAGTAGAAGCGAAATAAGGCAGTGCCATAGGTTAAAGTGATAGTCAAAGGCTAGTTGCTATGTTACTGAAGTTCCTTTGTTCGTATGGACACGAGTTGATTAAAGTTTTGTATGAGAAAATTGTGTTTTTCCAAGCAGAAACAAAAAAACAAGGAATATCTCAAAATCGGTCAACTCCACGAAAAAATACATATATATAATAAATTGTGTGTTTTAAAGTGCTCTACATTTTTTGTGTGGAAAGTTTTTATCCATCACTTACGGTTTAGCAGATATGCAAAATTCCAGAATAAAGTAGTCTTCAGAGGCTATTCCCAAAAAATTCAAGACATACATATTATTTTTCAGGTTTATTTATATCTTTAATGTACGATATTTAATCAAAGTCATTAGAGCCATTGTTTAGAAAATCAAAATTTTCGAAAATGTTTCCATGTGAAGTGTATTTGGGAGTGGGGGGGATTCTCTTGAAAATCTTCGTGTCGCATCCTTGGAACATACTGAACTTAAATACCAAGTTTGGTATTTAACGGTCTTTTCTTTTTTGAGCTATGCTGCCCTCAGAGACACACATATACATACATACACACAGACAGACAGAGAGACACACACGGACATTTTTCTAAAAATTCTTTTTGTTTTGGATTCAGGTTGTCTCAAAACATGTATTTCCGGTGAAATCTCGATATCGAATTTTTGGCTGCAATGCAATATCTTCTCTATACACTATGTACATAGTACGTATAGAGAAAGTAAAAATGTATATTCAAACGCCTCTTCAGAAGCAGAGCTTTTGGATAAGAGAGAAGCTACGATGGGTGGCCAGCTCGATGTCTGTCATGAAAATGGAAGGAATGAAATGACGGCATAAGGGACGAAAGGAAAGACAATTATAGAGCAATTTGTGGAATTAATGATGGGGGAAATCGGCAAAAGTCCGCCCAGATTACAAATCTCACACTGTCCTCTGTGATCGAACCCGGGCCGCCTAGATGAGTGACGAGCGGTCTAACCATTTGGCCACGGTGCCGCCCTCTAAAGATTTTTACGCCCGAAAAAATAGATCGCCCTCAACCGGGTTTGAATCCGCGACTTCGGGAATCAAAGGCTAGCCCCTAAATCAGGAGGACCCCTCTAGCCTACTGCGTCAAGGCCCAGACCATTACTAGTAGTTCTACTACTGTACTAGTAATAGTAACAGTGGTACTAGTAATAATAATGATGATAATAATAATAATAATAATAATAATAATAATGAGGAAGAATCATGTCTGTGTATGTGTAGCTGTATCTCTACAAAGACCTTTAGAGGATAGGGATATTAAACTATAAATTTAATAACGTTTAATTTAATATCTACTGGAGCGTAAACTTTGTGGGGAAAAAATATGAGAGCTCGCAAGCGAGCGACACTGATATGGTTGTTCGGAAAAACGCTTAAAAAGATAAAAGAGAAAATAAGGTTCACTCAGGCAGAATGAATGCATAATGTTCTGTAATTAATTCTATACAGTAGCGGAATGCTTCAGCAATATGAGTTTAAAATGTGCCGTAAGTGATGAAAGCGATACATCAGCTGGAATAAACAGAAGACAAACATCCAGCTGGTCTTGTGGTTAGATCATGATTCGGGTCAAAACAACTTTGAAGTAGCTATATGAAGAGTTTAGTCAACTAATGATAGACACAAATCTTCTACATCGTTCTACACCTGTGTTAACTGCAGGGGTGACTCCTGGGGTAGTGCCGTTGTGCCGTGGCACCACTATTAAATAAAAAATCTGATGTGCTCCATTCACATGACTTTCTCTTTATACTTAATTCCTTTATAAATAGAAGGGAAATAAGGAAGTACCCTAGGTTAAACAGACAGTCAAATGTTTCAAAAGGTGGTTGCTATGGGATTGAAATCCGTTTCTTTGTGTGGCCAAAGCGTTGAAAAGTTCCCGTATGAGGAAAGTAAGTATTTTAAAACTGAAATCAATAACAAGGAATATCTCGAAAACGGCCAACCCCACGAAAAAATGTATGACAAATTGTGTACTTTATCGCGTTTTTTTTTTTTTTTTTTTTTTTTTTTTTTTTTTTTTTTTTTTTTTTTTTTTTTTTTTAGGAAGTTCTTTTCTATCTCTTACGGTTTACCAGTTATGTAAAATTCAATAAAAGCTATCCACAATAAAGAGGTCTTTAGAGGCTATTCCCAGAAAATTCAAGATATACATTTTATTTGGCTTGTAAATATCTTAAATATAAGAGATTTTAATCAAAATCGCTAGTGCCATTTTTGAGAAAATCAAAATTTTCGAAATGTTTTACATATAACGGGTAGTTTGAGGTGGGACGATTTTCTTGAAAATCTTCATGTCGCAACCTTGGAAGATATCAAACTTAAATACCAAGTTTGGTATTTAACTGTCTTTTCGTTTCTAAGCTAAGCTGTCCACAAATACACATATAGACACACGCGCGCGCGCGCAAACATGGACATTTTTCCAAATGGATCCAGGGGGTCCTAAAGCATTTCCGGTGAAATCTCGGTATCGAATTTTTGGGTGCATTACAATACATTCTCTATACACTATGTACATAGTACGAGTAGATAAAGTAAAAATATTGAATTTACTCTCTAAGTAAAATAATTACGTATTTGTATTAACAAAAATCAATTAATCCACAACAATAAAGAAAAAAGAATGAACGAATGATTGATGATAGGAGCCTTTTCCTGCAGTAATATTTAAGTAATTCGAAACTCATCCGATACTATTAAAGTAATGTTCTTGGAATGTAAATATGAACTTTTGTTACAAAATTTGGAAAAACTGAATCGAAAGCAGCTTTTTGGTAGAGTAGTTAAAAAAACAAAAATAATTTTTGGAGGAGGTATTGTATTCTTCCAAAAAATTAGATGTCGAGATGCCACCTGAAATATATGTTTTGTGTTCTCCTGTGTCCCAAAAAAAGTATTTTTAGAAAAAGTTCCGTGTGTGTATGAGTGTGTGTGACTGTGGAGTATAGCTGAAAAACGAAAATTTCGTTAAATACCAAACTTGATATTTAGGCTCAGTACCTTCCAAGGATGCAACAGGAAGATTTTCAAGAGAATCCCCCCCACAATTACCTTTTACATGGAAAAAGTTTCGAAAATACATATTTTCTTAATACCAGCTCTAACGATTTTAATTAAAATTCTATATGCTAAAGATATTTACATTCCAAACAAAATGTATATCTTGAACTTTCTGGGAATAGCCTCTGAGGACCTCTTTATTCTGGATGAATTTTGCCGAATTTTGCTTAACTACTAAACCGTAAGAGATAGAAAAAAACTTACTGCACAAAAATGTAGATCTGGTTAAAACACACAATCTATGTCCATTAGCTTTTGTTATGGAGGTAACCATTTCTGAGATATTCCTTGCTATGATTTTCAATTGTAAAGTGCATATACTTTGCTCCGACAGGAAGAGTTCATTTTTCTTTTGTTCTACTCCTGGCCAAGCAAAGAGGTAATTTGCAATGACAATTGCATAACGACAACTTTTAAAACATTTGACTATCACTTTTGCGTACTGCATTCCCTTAGTTCCCTTCTACTTATAAGGAATTAAGTAATCAGAACATTCTGCTAATGTTTATCTTGCGTAGCATTGTGAAGAAAGAAGAAGAATCTTCTCCAAGAAATTTGTAGAGCAGCTAGAGAAAGTCATGTGAGTGTAATATATAAGATTTTTTTTCTCAATAACTACTTGATACATTTGTCTCAATAAACCACAATAGTGGTTTATGGTGAAAAATTGACGTAATTCCTTAAGAAACATTGAATTTAAAATGTTCAAAGTTCGATTCCTTAAGGTAAGAGTTGAGGGTTCCTGGATTCAAATTGGGTTAGGTACATCTTGATTTAGCCATGTTCTTGCACTTACATTCAATATACAGGGTGTTAGAGGTATGAGTGCGCAGATTTCGCGCACTGAAAAATCTAAATATAGACAAAGTCCGATAACAATTTCATTTATATTGAAAAGTAACGGAGATAACTGAACAGTCTGGCAACAGAATAAGACTTAAGAACCGACTGTTTTGTTTTGGTTTGCGGACAGACCAATATTTTGTTTAGGTTTGTGCTTGAAATCCGGTTCGCCACGTGTCTGTGTGTTTATTATCAACTATTGGTACTAGCGAGGGGTGGGGTGGTTTTGTTTCACACTAACCGATCGTATTCACAACATTTATATCTTATTTATTATATCTTGAATTTTCTGGTAATAGCCTCTTCTTCTTAGATGAAATTCGCATACCTAGAAAACCATAAAAGAGAGACAACACGTACTTCGCAAAATGTAGACCTGGTTAAAACACAAAAGTTATGTTATACACTTTTTCTTTTTGGAGATCTAACCGTTTCCGAGGCATTCCTTGCTATTTAAACTGTTCTCAAACGGGAGGACATCTTTCGCTTCGTCTCTCTTTTGTTTAACTCCTAGTGGTGCATAGCGAACCGAATTGCAATTGTTTCACATTGCGACCGGCTTTTTAAAAGATTTAACATCGCTTTATCCTAGTTTATTATCTTATTTCCCTTCTACATAATGAAACTATTACAGTCATTTCTGCTAATGCTTATATCGATTACCACGATGTAAAGAAAAAAACTTTTGCAATAATAGATTGTAGAGAAAGTGAATGTAACACATTAGATTTTTACTTTCTCTACACGTGCTATGTACATAGTGAATAAAGAATTTATTGAAATGCACCGAAAAACTGAATACCGAGATTTCACCGAAAATACATATTTTGAGCCCCGCTGATTCCAAAAAATGCATTTTTTGGGAACATGTCCATATGTGTGAGAGTGTATGTGTGTCTACGGACAGCATAGCTCCAAAACGAAAAATCGCTTAAATACTAAACTTAGTGTTTAAGTTCAGTATTTTCCAAGGTTGCGACACGAAAATTTTCAAGAAAATCCCCCACCTCTAACTGCCCTTTACATGGAACATTTTTCGAAAATTGTGATTTTCTCAAAAATGAATCTAACGATTTTGATTAAAATATTTTATATTTAAGATATTTTATGACAAACGAAATATATATTTTGAAGCTATTTATTTATTTTTTTAGAGTTAATCGTTTACGAGATATTCTGGATTATTTGTACTAATTTTAAGGCTCTTAAGCTTTTGTCGAACGAAAGATATATTTCTTCTCGCTTCTTGTTATACCTACTACACAATTTCTAAATAAGTATTGAGGTAAGAATAGTGTTAATAAGCAATACTAGACGTCTACTCAAACTAATTAAGCAGCGAGCTGGGATATTGGAGGAAACAGATGGACGCAGGCAGGCAGCATTTCTATTGTGCTTCCCTCGCCCTCACGTCGACAATACACAGCGCTTTCAATTGTCTGCTCTCAAATGCACTACAGTGTGCTTCGGGATGGATATGTGCAGCAAGGAGCGTAATTTGATGCCTTCTTCGCAGTTACGTGTCTGGCAATCTCTTTATAGCTCAGCATAGAACCATCAAGATAGCTTATTCCCACTGCAAGAAATAATGAGATAAACTTCTCGGCGTTCATTCTTACAGGGAAAACAAATCTGATGAGTTGCATTTACATGCCTTTTAAAATTCACTCTTCTTCAAAATAGTCACCCAAAAACTTATTCTACTCTCATTACTTTCTTTACCACGTATAATGTGCGTAAGAGAAGAATTCGATACAGAGATATTAATCTTAATATTGGTTTCCTTGTAAGTAGGAGTGAAATAAGGGAATACCAAGGGTTAACGTGATAATCAAAAGCTGGTTGCCCGCCTGGGTAGTGTGATGGTAGCGTGTCTGCCTCATGTTCAACAGGTCGTAAGTTCGGATCTCGCTTAGGGTGAGTTATCCGGATAAGTTTTCTTTCAGTTTTCCCCGCTCGCTAAAGTGTCTCGCTTTGGCGCTTCGTGGTGCACAATATCGTAGGTTCGAGTCCCGCCTTGGGCATGGGTGTTTCTGTGTTTGTAAAATGTGTCTATGTGTGTGTAATGGAAAACATTAAGAACAATAAGGTCTACTAAGGAAATATAGGAAACTGGAAAAAATTGAGAAAAAATGAATACAGCGCCGGAGTCCTGATAAGCCTCCGGAACTGTATTTTCTTTATAAAAAAAAAAATGTCGAGTAACTTTAAGCTCCATGGACCCCGAAATCATTTGAGCATCATTTCACCAATGTCATTCATCGTCCGATATGACCAACCAGGTTAAAGGATGTTAAACTTAAAAATGGTTGCTATGTGACTGGCGTTCCTTTGTTTGTACGGACACGAGTTGACAAATTCCTGTATGAGAAAAGTATAAGTTTTTCAAAGCAAAAACCAAAAATAGGAACATCTCAAAAACGATCAACTCAACGCAAAAAAAAATATATATAACATAAATTGTGTGTTTTAACGTGCTCTACATTTCTGTGAGGTAAGTTTTTGTCTATCTCTTACGGTTTAGCAGTTATGCAAAATTCCGTAAAATTCGCCCAGAATAAAGTAGTCTTCAGAGGCTATTCCCGGAAAATTCAAGATATACATTTTATTTGGCATGTAAATATCTTAAATATAAGATATTTTAATTGAAATCAATAGAGCTATTTTTGAGAAAATCAAAATTTTCGAAAAAGTTCCATGTAATGTGTAGTTTGGTGTGGGGGGGATTTTCTTGAAAATCTTCGTGTTGCATTCTTGGAAGATGCCAAACTTAAATATCAAGTTTGGTATTTAAAGGTCTTTTCGTTTTTGAGCTATGCTGTCCACAGACATACACACAGACACACACGCACACACGGATCTTTTTCCAAAAATGATTGGTTTGGGTTCAGGGGGACCCAAAACATATATTTCCGGTGAAATATAGGTATCGAATTTTTGGATGGAACAATACCTTCTCTATACTCCACTTACATAGTACGTGCAGAGAAAATAAAAGAGAATTTCACAAAACAAGGCCTGTAAAAGAATTACAAAATTTGAGAAAACTTTGTATACTGAAAAAAGGCTGGTGTGTTCAATTCACATAGCTTTCTCTGCCTGTTTTGCAAACAACCTATTCTTAAACTTATTCTTTTATCTGCATTGTGCTAATAGAGATAAACATTAGCAGAAGTGGCCTTAGTACTTAGTTCCTTGTAAGTGGAAGGGAAATAAGGAATACACTAGGCCAACGTGATAGTGAAATCTTTCAGAGACTGTCGCTATGCGATTATCTTTTTAATTAGGCTCTCTTTCCTTGGCTAGGAATAAAACAAAAGAGATTAAACGGATGGAGGCTTCCCAAAAAATGGAAATGGCGTGTTATTTATGGACGCTCTTTAACTGCTGTGGTTCTCAGCGTCCCATTCTATATTGGGCGTGAAAGACCGCTTAATTTTGCTCAGAGGCCTCTACGTCACGGGACCAACGGCTTTACTTCCCTTCCGAAGGAAGCCATGCTAAGGATTTTTACACCCGGGTTTGAACCCGCGACCTTGGGTATATGAAGCTAGCATGGTAGCCATTACACCATAGAGGCTTCCCGTTTGAGAAAATTATAAGTATTTTAAACTTTGCCGATCTCGGTGGCCGCGCTCGCTAAAGTGACTCGCTTTGGCGCTTCGTGGTGCACAGGATCGTGGGTTCGAGTCCAGCCTTGGGCATGGGTGTTTCCGTGTTTGTAAATGTGTCTATGTTTGTGTATGTATATGTAAAAGGAAAACTTAAAAATAGCAAGGTCTACTAAGGAAATATAGGAAACTGGAGAGAAAAAAGGAATACAGCGCCGGAGTCCTGACAAGCCTCTGGAACTGTATTTTATAAAAAAAAATTGAAACCGGTAACAAGGAACATCTCAGAAATCGTTAATTCTAAAAAAAATATTTATATAACTTAAATTGTGTGCTTAAACGATGTTTACATGTTTACGTAGTACGTTTTTTGTCAATCGCATATGGTTTAGCAGTTAGAGAGACCATTTAGGAGGTCTCAAAACGTATATTTACTGGTGAAATCTGGATATCGGATTTTTGGGTGGAATACAATATTTTCTCTGCTTACTATGCGCATTAGAGAATGTAAAAATCCGAAGCAGCATATAAATCAGGTGTGTACAGCTGTAATGTTATGAAATTCGACGTTTAATGTGATTTTATTGCTTACGGTGTAAGGTAAGAGTTGCTAATGATATATTAGATCCAAATACGCTTTAAGGGTTTAACGGCTATTAAACAGTTATCTGTATGTCCACAAGAGGCTTCAAAGGCTTCTGTATTCTGTTAATAAAGGAAAATGGGGAGAAATTTTCCCTGTAAAAGACAGAAAATTACCTAAGGTCTTCCCAAGAGTCATTAAACGAGAAACTTGTTGCTTGACGTTTACCATTAAATGAATTATTCTACCTTATACCTTTGATAATATTAAACAGCTGCTTCAAGTTTCACTCTTTAAACATGCAATGATCACTACGTTGGGTTGAGACTTAATCCTCGGTTAAGTATCCTACTATTGCTAAATGTGATTTTGTTTCCTGCGTTAAATGCTTTGGGTCTACTTTAACAGGCTGCAATAAAATAAATCACAGCATTGCGAACATACTGTTACTTTCTCTAGCACGTATGTACAGCGTATATAATAGAGAAGGAATTGTATTCCACCAAAAAATTCGATACTGAAATTTCACCGGAAATATGTGTTTTGAGACCCCGTGAACACAAAAAGAAACATTTTTTAGAAAAAGGTCAGTGTGCGTGTCTGTGGACAACATAATTAAAAAACGAAAAGTAATTTAAATAACAAACTTGATATTTAAGTTTAGGAAGGATGAGCATCGAAGATTGTCAATAAAAATCACCCCCCCCCCCACAAACTACACTTACATGGAAAAATTTTCGAAATTATTTATTTTCTCAAACATGTCTGTAACGATTTTGATTAAAATGCGTATACCACTGTATTTATATGACAAATAAAATGCTTATCCAGAATTTTCTGGGAATAGCTTTTGAAGAGGGTCGTCTCCTTAGCGCGGCTGCTTGCGAAGCAGGAGACTTGGGTTCGATTCCCGGTACCGGTGTGGAGAATTTTCTCCAGCTGCGAGACCTGGTCCGGGGTGCACTTAGCCTCGTGGGGACCTACTCGATTGAGAAGCAGTGACTCCAGATCGATAACACTGCATTAACCGAAAGGGCGCTGATCACGTCTCATCCTCCAGCACCGCACCCCATTCATGACGCCCTCGGGTCGAGATGGGTGATGCTATGGCCGGGCGATAGGCCTTGGTCACTTTCCGCCTGTTGAGCCATGGAGTTAAGAGTAGAGCCTCTTAAGACCTCTTCATTCTGGATGACTTTCATATAAATTTTGCATAGCTGACAAATTCTTAGAGATAAACAAAAACTTACAGCACAAAAATGTAGATATCGTTAAAACACACAATTTCTGACAGATACATTTTTTGTAGAGTTAACCGCTTTTTAAATATTCCGTAATATAGGTTTTAATTTTAAGCAACTTGAACTTTTCTTAAACTGGAAGACTTCTTTCATTTCGTCTCTCTTTTAACTCCAAGGAAACAAAGAGAACAGAATTTCAATTGTATCACACAGCGATGGCTTTTAAAAGAGTTGACTAATGTTTTAACCTAGTACACTGCGAAACACTAGAGAAAGTCAGCGAACGGAATACATGAGATTTTTTTTTCTACAATCTAGACAGCATCCATTTTGTTTTGATATTAATGTAGATTTTAATCGATTTAGAAAAATGTTGGTTATACATATAATTACACCTTGATATTAATGTTTTATTTTTACTTTCTCTACGACGTACATAGCTGGTATAAAAGGTATTGCATTCCACTCGAATATTCAACACAGAGATTTGAAGACCCCTGAATTCAAAAAGAATTGTAGAAAAAAATCTTATGTGTTCCATTTACATGACTTCCTCTATATTTCGTAACAAATTATTGTTAATAAGCTTATATTTTATTTATTTCATGCTAATCGAGAAAAATTAGCAGAAATAGTCTTATTTCTTGCTTTATTGTAAGTAGAAGCGAAATAAGGGAGTACCATAGGTTAAAGTGAAAGATAAAAGCTGGTTGCTATGTGACTGATGTTCCTTTGTTTGTATGGACACGAATTGGCAAATTCCTGTATGAGAAAAAAAAAGTTTTTCAAAGCTGAAACCATGAAAAAGGAATATCTCAAAAACGATCAACTCCATGAAAAAATGTATATAATATAAAGTGTGTGTTTTAACGTGCTCTACATTTTTTGTGGGTTAAGTTTTTGTACATCTCTTACGGTTTAGTAGTTATGAAAAATTGATCCAGAATAAAGTAGTGTTCAGAGGCTATTCGCAGAAAATTCAAAATATACATTTTATTTGTCAGGTAAATAACTTTAATATATGATATTTTAATCAAAATCGTTAGAGCCATTGTTTAGAAAATCAAAATTTTCAAAAAAAGCTTCATGTAAAGGGTAGTTTGGGGTGAGAGGATTTTTCTCAAAATCTTCGTGGCGCATTCCTGGAAGATACTAAACTTAAATACCAAGTTTGGTATTTTACCGACTTTTCGTTTTTGAGTTATCGTGTTCACAGACACACTAACACACACACACACATAAGGACATTTTTGTGAAAATACTTTTTTTGGATACAGGGGACCCTAAAACATATATTTCCGGTGAAATCTCGGTATCGAATTTTTTGGTGGAGTGCAATACCTTCTCTATACACTATGTACATAGTACGTGTAGAGGAAGTAAAAATCCAAGTGTGTGTACGCGAGTGTGGTCTGTGCCTTTGGCCAGCATAACTTAAAGACGAAAAATTCGTTGAATACTAAACTTGGTATTTCATTTTAGTATCTTTCAAGGAAGCAATGCCAAGATTTTCAAGAAAATCCCTCCATTCACACTATCCTTTATATGGATTTTTTTTTCTCGAAAATGTTTATTTGCAAGATTATAAAATTTTATTTTGAATTTTCTGAAAGCAGCTTCTGAAGTTCTCTTCATTCTGAATGAACCGCAGGAAACAAGTTTGCATACTGGTAAACCATAAGAGATAGACAAATCCTTACTAGATAAAAATGTAAATCTGTTAAAACACACAATTTATGTCACATAATACTTTAGAGATAACCATTTTCGAGATATTCCTTGTTATTAGTTTTAAAAATCCCAATTCTCATAGTTTTCTCAAATAATAAAATGTTATTCAATTTATTCATTCTAGTAATGTAAAGAGAACACAATTTCAATTAAAACACATAGCGACCGGCGTTTAAGATCTGATTATTGCGTTAGCCTGGTATACTCCCTTATGTCTCTTATTCTTACAGTAAACTAAGTAATACAATAATTTCTGTTAAGTTTATTTCGATTAGCACAAAGTAGAGAGAATAATAGGTTTTTGTAATAATAATATATTGAATAACATTGAGAAAGTCATGTAAATGGAACGCATCAGTTTTTATGAATTTGTTTGGTAGAATGCAATACTTACCATGCACGTGGTAGAGAAAGTAAGGCTTATGCTTAGAGTAAGTTGTGGTTTGTTGCGGGGAGCTCAATGACGATTGGCTTTTGTTTGCGCGGGCAGCTATCATGCATCACAGCAATTATAGGTTTGTGTATGTGCAGTTGACATTTTAACGCCGTAATGTTATTAATGGCGCGTCACATTGCTCTGTTGATCCCTTCCATCAAATTTCCTTTTCATTTAATGATCAGCATAACGAAGTGCTTGGCATCGTCATCTGTTGGTTGCTATGGTAACCTTGCAACCACTCTTCCTGATCACAAACAGAAACAGCTGCAAATGAGCTTGCGCAACTGGTATGGGTATACAGTTGTGATAAACAGTCGCCTAAACTTTAAATTGTAAACTGCTAGCTGGCTATCCGACGTTAAACTGGAATGACGGTTTAATTAATTGTTTTCTCTACACCTACCATGTATGTACATAGTGTATAGAGAAGATGTGATATTTCACCCAAAAACTCGATGTCGAGATTTCGCCAGAAATATCTTTTGAGGTCCCCTGAATCCGAAAAAAGTTACTTTCTCTACTATTACTATGTACATAGTGTATAGAGAAGGTATTGTAATGCACCCAAAAATTCGATATCTAGATTTCACCGAAAATATATGTTTAGAGACTCCCTGAATTAAAAAAAAGCATGTCTGTGAATCCAGTGTGTCTGTGGACAGGATAACTCAAAAACGAAAAGTCCGTTTAATACCAAACTTGGTATTTAAGTTCAGTATTTTCCAAGGATGCGAACGAAGATTTTCAAGAAAATCCGCTCGCCCCCAACTACCCTTTACATGGAAAAGTTTTCCAAAATTTCTATTTTCTCAAAAATGACTATCGATTTTGATTAAAATATCGATATTAAAGATAATTATCTGACAAATAAACGTATATGTTGAATTTTCTGGGAATAGCTTCTGAAGACTACTTTATTTTTGATGAATTTTGTATAATGGGTAAACCGTAAGAGATAGACAGAAACTTACTTAACAGAAAATGTAGAGCTCGTTAAAACACACAATTTATGTTATATACATGTTTTTCGTGGAGTGGGTCGTTTTTTATATATTCCTTGTTATTTATTTCAGTTTTTAAATATTTATACTTTTCTCATACGGGAATTTGTCAACTCCTGTCCATACAAACAAAGGAACTTCAGTCACATACCAACCAGATTTTGACTAATACTTTAGCCTATCCTATTCTTTTATTTCTCTTCTACTTATATAGAAGCAAGTAGTAAAACTTTTTCTGGAAATTTTTCTCGATTAGCTTGAAGTAAAAATAAGCATAAGCTTTTTAGCAATAATTTGTTGCAGAGTTGAAGAGAAAGTCATTTGAATGGAACACATCAGATTTTTAGAAAAGCACCGTGTGTGTCTATGTGTATGTGTGTGCGTGTGTCTGTGGAGAGCATAGCTCGGAAACTAAAAGACCATCAAATAACAAGCATACTGTTTAAGTTTAGTGTTTTCCAAGAATGCAAAACGAAGATGTTTAAGAAAATCCCCCCACCCAAAAGTTCCCTTTACGTGGAAAAAATTGGGTAAATTTTGTATATTTCAAAAATGGCTCTAACTATTTTGATTAAAATACCGTATATTAAAGCTATTTACATCACAAATTAACTGTATACATTGAATTTTGTGGGAATGCCTTCTGAAGATCTGTTCATTCTGCATGAATTTTGCTGAATTTTGCATAACTGGCAACCCGTTATTACACAAAATATTTACATCTCGTTAATTGGTGTCATATATATTTTTGTTGTAGAGTTGAGCCTATCCAAAATATTCCTTCTTATTGGTTTAAATTTTAGATTATGCAACTTTTCTCAGACGAGGTCACATTTCCTCTCATCTCTCTTTTGTTTTACCGGCAATGCAAGGCGAATCAAATTTCAATTGTTCACATATCGGTCGGCTTTTAAAAGATTTTATATGACTTTAGCCCTTATTTTCCTTCTTCTTAGAAGGAACTAAATAATAAAACCATTGTTGCTAATGTTTATCTCGATTAGCATGATATAGATAAAAGAATAATCTTTTGTAAGAATAGTTTGTTTGCAAAACAGGTAGAGAAAGTCATGTGAATGGAACACATCAGAGTTTTATTTTCACCACACGTACTGTGTACATAGTGTATACAGAAGGTATTGAATTACACCGAAAAATTCGATACCGAGATTTCAGCGGAAGTATATGCTTTGAGATCCCCTGAATCCAAAAAGGTTTTAAAAAAGGCAGTCTGTGTGTGTGTATCTGTGTGTGTTTGTGTCTGTGGACAGCATAACTCAAAAACTAAAATACAAAACTTGTTATTTGTATAGTATCTCTCAAAACTGCGAATGGAGATTTTTCAAGAAAATCCCCCCGCCACTAATTACCCTTTACCTGGAAAATGTTTCGAAAAATTTTATTTTCTCAAAAATTTATATAAAGATTTTGATTAAAACACTGTATATTAAATATATTTAAATTGCAAATAAAATGCATATCTTGAATATTATGGTATTAGTCTCTGAAGTGTCTTCATTCTGAATTACATGCATAACTGGCAAAGTGACAAAAACGCATTTCACAGCAGTTCTTGTCAAATGCAAAATGTATTCCTATTCATTTTAGAAGTATTCCTTGTTATTGGTTTCAATTTTAAAATACTTATACTTTTCCCAGACAGGAAGACGTCGGTTTTTTTTTTTTTTTTGTTTTTTTTTTTTTGTACTCCCGGTCATACAAAGAAGCGAATTGCAATAGCAATCGCATAAGGACATCTTTTAAACATTTAAATATCGTTTTAGCATAATGTAATCCCTTAATTCCCTTCTACTTATAATTGTATAATTACTTCGACTATCTACTTGGTATTGAAGTTCAGTATCTTCCAAAAATTCCATACGAGGATTTTCAACAAATGTTCTCTGCCCAAACTACCCCTTACATGGAGCATTATCATACATTTTTGATTTTCTAAGAAATGGCTCTAACGATTTTGATTAAAGATAAACATGAGAATTAAAACCTGTATCTTGAATCTTCTGGTAAAAGCCTCTGCATCCCTCTTCATTCTAAGTAGTTTTTACATAACTGATAAACTATAAAAGTTACACAGAAACCTAATACAGAAAAAATTAGATCTCGTTAAAATACACAGTTCGTATACAGTGTAACTTTTTGTGGAGTTAACCGTTTCCGAGATATTTCATGGAATTGATTTCAATTTTGCAAAGCTTATACTTTTCTCAATTGGGAAGTCGTCATTTGTTAATTTTTTTCATTGTCAAGTAAACACAAAGGAATTTGAAAATTATCACATTGTAACCAGATCTTAAAATAGGTAACTTTCGTTTAAATTTAGTACATTTCTCTGTTCACGTTGTATCTAGGGAATGAGTATAAAACTATTTCTGCCAATGTAAATAGAAGAATGAGCATATTACTTTCTCTACACTGTATAGAGAAAGTAGTGTATTCCACCCAAAAAGTCGATGTCAAGGTTTCACTGGAAATATATGTTTGAGCCCCCTGAATCCAAAAAGGGGGGATTTTTAGAAAAAAAGGTCATCGTATGTGTCTGTGTGTTTCTGTGGACAATATAACTCATTATTCTTTTACCTACATCATGCTAATCAAGATAAACTTTACCAAAGTTGGTATTTTAGTTTAGTATCTCTAAAAAAATACGAAACGAAACTTTTAAAAGAAAAACACCCCACCCTAAACTACCTTTCACATGGAAACATTTTCGGAAATTATTATATTCTCAAAAATTGCTCTAACGATTTGATCAAAATGCCGTATATTAAAGATATTTATGTAATACCAAATATGTATATTTAGAATTTTCTGGGAATATTCTATGAAGACATCTTCATTTTGGATGACTTTAGCTGAATTTTGCATAACTGGTAAACCGTAAGAGATAGACAAAAACGTACTACATAAAATGTATATCTCGTCAAAAACAGAATTTTTGTCATATACATTCCTTCGTGGAATTTACCATTTTTGAGATATTTCTTGTTATTGGTTTCAGTTTTAAAATATCTAAACTTTTCTCATTTAGGATTCTGTCAGCTCCTAGTCACACAAAGAAATGCATTTCAGCCGCAAGTAACCGGCTTTAAAATTTTTGACTATCGCTTTAGCCTCGTGTATTCCCTTATTTCCCTTCTTCTTACAAGGAACCAAGTAAAAAGACCATTTCTGCTAATGTTAATCTCCATTAGCATGAATAAATCGTTAAGAGATGTAGCGAAAGACATGTGAATGGAACACATCAGAGTTTTTACTTTCTCTGCAGGTACTATGTACATAGTGTATAGAGAAGGTATTGTACTACACACAAAAATTCGATACCGAGATTTCACTGGAAACAGATGTTTTAGACCCCTGAATAAAAAAAAAAAAAAAGCATTTTTACTTTCATTAGACGTACTATGTACATAGTGTAAGCAGAAGGTATTGCATTCAACCCAAAAATTCGATACCGAGATTTCTATGGAAACATACGGTTTAGGGTCTCCTGTTTCAAATAGATTAGAGTTTCAAGTGTTTCACATAGTGAATGTATTTTGAAGGACGATATTACTTATCACTATAGCCTGTGTATTTTCTTATTTACCTCCTACTTACAAGGAACTAGTAATAAGACCAATTCTGCTATGTTGATTAGCATGACGTAAATAACAGATTAATCTTTTAAATAAAAGATTTGTTTGCCGAACAGCTAGAGGACATCATGTGAATGGAACACATTAGTTTTTTACCCTTCTATTTACAAGGAACCAAGTAATAAGGACAGTTTATGCTAATGTTGATCTCCATTATTACGATGTAGGTAGAAGAATAAGCTTTTTAACAATAATTTGATTTAATTGTTGTTTCAGAGAAGAAGAGAAAGTCACGTGAGTGTAACACATCAGATGTTTAAAGAATGGGTTGTTGCAGAATAGGAGAGAAAGTAATGTGAATGTAAAATATCAGATTTGTCAATGAGTATGCTAAAAACGTTACCCGTTGTTTTATTGCAGGGGATGTTATGTGGAGACAGGTTTTTATTCAGAGAGTGACACGCTGCTTTAAGAGTGTTGGCTATTTGTGCTCCATGTTGCTTTGCAGTTCCTACAATGTTAAGGGAATTACAGGCCCTGCCCTTTAGACAGCCTCATAAAAAGGAATCACGGGGCGTTAAGTCTGGGAATCGAGGCGGCCGCAACGCTGCGGTGATTACCCTCTCATCAAACGCGTCAGCCATTGCAAGTAATGAGGTTGAATCGCTAGGGGCGTGTCCCACTCTCGCTAAAACACACAACATTTGTTCTTCATCAGTTAAATGAGAAAAGGTGGAACAAGTTAACAGTTTGGTATCGGTTGACATTAATGGCCGATCAATCTATTCTATATTCAGGGTCTTTTATGAGTAAGGAATAATGTAAGTAAACAAAAAAAAAATCGAATGTGTTCCATTCACATAGCTTTCTCTAGCTGTTCCACATACAATTTATTTTTACAAAAGAGTATTCTGTTTATCTATGTCAGGCTAATTTAAACATTAGCAGAATTTATCTTATTACTTGCTTCCTTGTAAGAAGAAGGGAAGTAATGGAATATATTAGGCTAAAGCGATAACCAAATTTTTTAAAACCTTGTCGCTATGTGAAAAATCGAGGTTTGGTTCGCTTTGCATGGTCCCTTTTATAAAAGAGTATAAGTTTAAAATTGAAACCAATAACAATTATCTTGAAAGCGGACAATCTACAAGAAAAATGTATATTACATAAATTATGTGTTTTAACGAGATCTACATTTTTGTACAGTAAGTTTTGTATATCACTTACGGTTTAACCGTTATGCAAAATTTTGCAAAAGTCAGCCAGAATAAAGGGCTCTTCAGAGGCTATTCCCAGAAAATTAAAAGTATATATTTTACTTGTGATGTGAGGGTATTTTACTCAAAATCGTTAGAGCTAAAAATGTCAAAAGTGTTCCATGTATAAGGTAGTTGGGGGTGGGGGATTTTCTTGAAAATCTTCGTGTCACATCCTTAGAAGATACTAAACACAAATACCAAGTTTGGTAAATATATAAAAGACTTTTCGTTTTTGAGCTATGATGTCCATAGACACACACAGACACACAAGGACTTTTTTCTAAAAATGCTTTTTCGGACTCAGGGAACCTTAAAACATGTATTTCCGGTGAAATCTCGTAATCGAATTTTTGGATGCAGTACAATACCTTTTCAGTCCACTATGTACATAGTACATACGGGCTAGAGAAAGTAAATATCTGTTGTGTTACATTTCTACCAATACTGCAACCACAATTCTAATAAAAGCTTTCTCTTCTTTGTACGGAATGCTAATTAGATAAGCATTAGCATAAATGGTTATATTTCATTATATTTGAACGTACCAAACGAATAAGGGCATATACGAAGCTAAAGTGTAGTAAAATCTTTTAAGAGCGGATCTTCATGTGATTGCATTGTAATTCTGTTCTCCTTATATGATCAAGGTGGGAAAAAACATTTCCAATTTGAGAAATGTGTAATTATAGGGAAATATAAACGATGACAGATTGTTTAACTGTTCACAGAGAGACACACACATACGCACGGACCTTTTTTTTTTATAAAAGGTTTTTCCCCCAAATTCAAGAGGTTCAGAGTTGGAATCTCGGTAACAGTGAGTTACCCGGATAACATTTTTCCGGCGTTTTCCGTTATCCTGAAAGACGAATGCAAGGTAACTGTAAGCTCATTTCACCCTATTTCATTCATCATCCGATATGACCTACTAGATTAAAGCACATAAAATAAAAAAAAATAAAAATGCATCCCCAACTTATTATACATAGTAGAGAAAGTAATTAAACCATCTATCTAAAATGTGTAAACTATCCCATAGCAACTCAACTTTCCATATAAGACAAATGAAGTTGTTCATGTAACTAAATAAGAAAAGTATGAATCAATAATGTTCGCACCGAAAGTTTTGTCGATGACATCACACCCAGTACAATAATGGCCGAACATTTATATTTTTTCTAAAATGTTCTCTTGAAAATATTAAATTTGATGGGGCCTAGGACTTTTTAGATGTCAGATAATTAGTTTTATATTTGCATTGGAAATTCAATTCAATAGCCGGGATTTGAACCTCCCGGTCTTCTTTACCAAATGAGCTAACACTGCAATATGCCGCTATGACATTAAATTCCCTACAGACTCGCATTTTTTCCGGTAAGCTACAAGAAGATTTTCAAGTATTTTAATGTGACATACCCCTATTGTAGCTTACAATGCCGAAAGTACTTAAGTCCTAGGCTTATGAAGAATTTAATTTTAGTTCCCCTTGTAGCTTACCGTAAAAATGAGAATAATTTGGGCAATTTAATATCGTGTCGGAATGTTACCATGATAGCGCAATTGCTTGGACCTCTAGATACATAGTTCAAATATCGGTACGAAGAACTTTTTAGTTTGAAATCATTTTGTCCTATACCAGCCTTGTGGAACTTGCTGACATTTGTTCACAAAAATTGCCACTCTAACTTTACCCACTCCACTAGCTGCATTGCTGTGTACATGACGAATAACAACAGACAGTGATGAATAACAATAGACACGAGATTGCTAGATATAAAATTGGCATAGAATGGTAAATATCGTATATTATATCTGCGTACAGAATCTTAAACAAAGATTTAGTGCTTATAGCTGTGCTTTGTGAAAAATTATGCCAGACGATATATTAATTCTGCACATGCTAATCAGCATGGAAAAGCTAAATGTTTAAGTATGATTATAAAAAAATCTGATTTGTTCGATTTACATCACTTTTTCTATCTGTTCTGCAAACAATTTTCTTACAAAATATCATTTGTTTATCTACATCACGTTAATAATAATGACCTTATTTGCTTCCTTAAATTAGAAAGGAAATAAGCGGATACACTAGCCTAAAGCAACAGTCAATCTTATAATAACCGTTGATATGCGACTGACATTAAAATTCGATTCTCTTTACATCACCAGGTGTAAAACAAAAGAAATATGAAAGGAATGACGTATTCCCGTTTGAGGAAATTGAAATATTTTGAAATTGAAACGAATAACAGGGAATATCTCATAAATGCGTAACTGTACAAAAAAGGTATATGAATTAAATTGTGTGTTTTAACAAGATATCGATTTTTTTTTGTAATGCGTTTTCGTCTATCTCTTATGATTTACCAGTTATGCCAAAGACATCCAGAATGAAGAGGTCTTCTGAGGCTATTCCCATAAAATTCAAGATACACATTTCATTTGTCATGAAAAAATCTTAATATTGTATTTTAATTCAAATCGTTTATAGCCATTTTTGAGAAAATAACGTTTCCAAAACATCTTCCATGTAAAGGGTAGTTGGAGAGAGGGTATTTTCTTAAATATCTTTGTGTGGCATCCTTGGGAGATGCTTAATTTAATTACCAAACTTGATATTAAACGGGTTTTTCGATTTTGAGTTATGCTGCCCATAGACACACATGCAAACGCACGCACACACATACACATACACCTCAGAACACACAGACACATGGACCCTCTTTTAAAGATATGATATGTCCCATTCCCATAAGTTTCTCTAGCTGCTCTGCAAACAAAGTATTCTTACAAAAGATTATTCTTTTACTTACGTCATGCTAATCAAGATAAACTCTACCAAAACTGGTCTTATTACTTACTTCTTTGCAAGTAGAAGGGGGATAAGGGAATACATAGACTAAAGCGATAGTCAAATCTTTTAAAAGCTGTCCTATTCGTTTGTAAATGAAATTCGACTCTCTTTCCTACCAGAGGTAACACAAAATATATATGAAACGAAAGATAATTTCCCATTTGGGAAAAGTTTAATAGTTTAAAATTGAAACTGATAACAAGGAATATTTCAGAAAGAGCTATTTCTACAAAAAATACACTCATATAAGTTGTATGTTTTAAAGAAATCTACCTTTTTGTGTAGTTAGGTTCTGTCTATCTCTTTCGGTTTACCAGTTCAAATGTCACCCAGCATGAAGAGGACTTCAGAGGCTATTGCCAGAAAATTCAAGATCTACATTGTGATAAAAATATCTTAAACATATGGTACTTTAAACAAAACCGTTAGATCGATTTTGAGAAACTCAAAATGTTTTAAAAAGAATATATGTAAAGGGTAGTTGGGCGTGGTGGGATTTTCCTGAAAATCTTCGAATTATATCCTTGGAAGACGCTGAACTTAAATTTCGTTTTTGAATTATGCTGGCCACTGTCAAACACACACACACACGCGCACACACATATACACACAAAAACATACACACAATGGACAATTTTCTAATAATACATTTTGAATTCAGAAATCCTCAAAACTTGCACTTCCGGTGAAATCTTGGTGTCAAATTTTTGCGCAGAATACAATACATTTTATTTTCTCTAACACGTATGTATAATGTACATAGATATTGAATTCCACCGAAGTTGGATACCGAAGTTTCAGCGGAAATACATGTTTTGAGATCCCCTAAATCAAAAAATTCAGAAACATGTCCGTGTGTGTGTGGTTTGTCTGTCTGTGACCATCATAGCTCAAAAACGGAAAGTCCGTTAAATACTGAACTTGCTATTTAGGTTCAGAATTTTCCATGGAAGGGACACAAAGATTTTCAAGAAAACCCCTCCTGCACTTACACCCTTAATATAGAACATTTTTCGATAATTTTTATTTTCTCAAAAATGGTTGCCATATGTTTAAGATGCTTTCATGACAAACGAAATGAATGTATGTATGAAATTTCCAGGAATAGCATCTGAAGACCTCTTCATTCTGGATGACTTATGCATTACTGGTGAACCGTAAGAGTCAGACAAGTACCTTCTAGAAGAAAATGTAGAGCTCATTAAAATACACAATTTATGTCAAGTACATTTTGTTGTAGAGGTAGCCGTTTCCGAGATATTATTTGTTACTTGATTCTTTTTTGAAAAACTTGAACTTTACTCCGGCGGGAAGTCAACTTTCTTTTCATCTGTTTTGTTTCATCTCGGGAGTGCAAAAGAGAACAGAATTACAATTTTTTCACATGAGCTTTTAAAGGATTTGACTATTGCTTTAGCCTAGTGTATTCCGTTATTCCCTTTCTACTTACAAGGAAGCAAGAAATAAGACTAATTTTACTAATGTTTATATGGATTAGCAGATAAAATAATGGTCTTATGTAAGGAAAGTTTGTTTGTGGAACAGCTAGATAAAGTCATGTGAATAATGAAACCAGGTTGTTTTCTTTTTTTCTCCTTTTTTAAATTAACCATTTCCAGGATATTCCATGTGTAAATGTATTGGTGTAAAGTTTCCAATATATATAGTTTTATTGTAGTTTAATGATCTTTAACCTGCAAGGTTAACGGAACTATGGACTATGAACGAATGGCTGAAATGAGGATAAAATGAGACAGAGTTCCATGGAATTTGAAGTTACTTGACATTCATTTTCTCAGGAAAAGGAAACACCCCGTAAAAGAACTAATCTGGGTTTTCACCTTATCCAAGATTCGAACGTGAGACCTCTGAAATGTGAAGCATACCCACTACCCTTACACAACAGAGGCGGGCTTTTTATTTACTTATTTGTTCCATCTCTACCGGACATGAGTCCCAAATACAGAAAGTAATTGCATAAAAGGAAGGTCGAATCATTAGCCATAGGCTTAGAATACACTTGACTTTGCAATTGGAACTCTGCCGCGGCCCGACACTGCTTGCTAATAGGCCATAACATACGTGGGCTGTCACGTACACCGAAATTCCGCAACGAATCTTCTGTCGATTGCGGGAAGGTCAGGAATCACTACATTTGTCAGAACCAGATGCCCTTGCCTGCTGTAGACGTAGTACATATAAGGAGGCGCGCCCAAAATCGGGCCAGAGCACCGCACGTAGTGCATCGCCTTTTTGCTTCTATTGTGACCCCTGGGGGAGGGATGAAGAAAATATCTGAAAAACGACCAGATCCGGCCGACAATGTACATAAGATGAAACGATTCTAGATTGAAAAATTCGATGTCGGCCAGCCTTGCCCATAAGCCTCCCAGAGCCTCCCAGAGCCCTCAAAGCCAAGGGATGCCACTCTAGAAGGCGGGTCCGTCATTATTCCAACTAATTCCAGGGAGCAACCTTTCCAAAGCACACTTCCACCGCCCAGCCACGACACACAGAACGTCATCACTTGGTCCTTCAATTCAGAAGCATCACAGGTGTTGATAGAGTGGAAATTTCTGGTAGAAGAGGACCCATCCCAGATTTGCCTACTGACCCAGGAAAGCGACTCGTGATCAGAAAAACCGTCACGATGAGAATCAAACCCAGCACCTCAGAAATGGAGCCTGTCGCGTTATCGGGACCTCCTTACTTGGTCCACTCACGGTTGAAATGATGCATTATATACTAACTGATCAAACTGCACATATTTGACGTGCGTTAAGGGTTGCAGAACTCAACTTAGAGTTAAAACCGGTCAATGCGGAACTGGGTGCGCGTCATTCGCTTTTCCCCTCTTGCTTATCAGTGGAAATGGTTAGCGAGCCACGCTCATTGAGAGAGCCAGTTCTCACCGACACGTTTAAACTTGAAACTGCCCGTTTAGCTCCGCAATTGCTTTAACGCATGAAGGGATATCTGCACGCGGGGCAGTTGGGCCACCTGGTATAGTTGCTATAACTTTCAAAATCATTCATCTTATGGATCTAAGAGTGGCTAACATTCTCACGCAAACACTTGCACGATCTATTAAACTTTCACAACAAACGATGTGTACCGCACGCTAAATAGCATGAATGCGCTGACACGATGTTCATGAATTCCGTCGTATTTGCGTGTTCTTGCTAAGACACTCACGATCTCAGAAATAGGTTGAGAATATATCAGCGCCTTGTTTAGACATTCTGAAGCCGCACATTATGTATTGAACACTGCAGAATTGCTCTTTCGTGGAACAGAATTCATTTTCGTTAGCTGCTAAATTTCTTTGTTTAAATTATTAATGAATGAGTAGGTGTATGATATAAGTGTAAAATGTTATCTTTTCCAGAAAAAAATCCGATGTGTTCCATTCACATGACTTTCTCTACATCTCTGTAACAAATTATTGCTAAAAAGCTTATTCTTCTGTCTACTTCATGATAATTGAGATTAACATTTGTAGAAACAGACCTTATCACTTGGTACCTTGCAAGTAGAAGGCAAAAAAAATCTAATGTGTTCCATTCATATGATGTCCTCTAGCTGTTCGGTAAACAAACCTTCAAAACATTAATCTGTTATCTACATCATACTAATCAAGATAAACATAAGCATAAATGGTCTTATTACTAGCTTCCTTGTAAGTAGGAGGAAAATAAGGGAATACACAGGCTAAAGCTATAGTCAAGCCCTTTAAAGGCCGGTCGTTTGTGAAATAATTGAAATGCCATTCCCTTTGCTTGCTAGGAGGAAACAAACGAGAAACGAGAAGAAAAATATGTCCCCCTTTGAGAACAATAACCTGGAATATCTCGAAAACAGTTAACTCTATAAAAAATGCATATAACATAAGTTGTGTGTTTTAATGATATCAACATTTTTTGTGTAGTAAGCTTTGTATATCTATTATGATTTTCAAGTTATACAAAAGTCATCAAGAACGAAGAGCTCTTCAGAAGCTATTTTTTTTTTTTTTGGTAGTGTCTTTAACTACTTATGGCACCGCAGGCGGTGACACTGATGATACATGAATGAAGATGGAGCACCAGTGGAATGCGATGGCGGGGGAAACCGGAGATCCCGGAGAAAACCCGCCCCAGCGCCGCTTTCTCCACCACAAATCTCACATGCGGTCGCTTGGGATCGAACCCGGGCCGTCTAGGTGAGAGGCGAGTGGTCTAACCACTCGGCCACGGCGCGGCCCTTCAGAAGCTATTTCCAGAAAATTAAAGATATGCATTTTGTTTGTCATACAAATATTTTAAACGTAATTTGAGTCAAAATCGTTAGAGCCATTTTCGAGAAAATTAAAATTTTCGAAAAATGTAAAGGGTAATTAGGGGTGGCGGATTTTCTTGAATATCTTCCTGTGGCATCCTTGGAAGATACTCAACTTAAATAGCAAGTTTGGTATTTAACTGACTTTTCGTTTTTGAGATATGTTGTCCAAAGACACACACGGACGTTTTTTTTTTTCCTTCTTTTTTTAATCAGTGAGTCTCAAAAGACGTATTTCCGGTGAAAGCTCGGTATCTAATTTTTGGGTGCAATATAATACCTTCTGTATACACTATGTACATAGTACGTGTAGAGAAAGAAAACATCTGATGTGTTCCATTCACATGACTTTCTCTATATGTTCTGTAAACAAATTATTCTTTCAGAAGACTATTCTTTTATCTGTATCACGCTAATCAAGATAAACAGTACCTAAAGTGATCATAATCCTTAGATTCTTCTAAGTAGAAGTAAAATAAGGGTGCACCTTCACTGGGTTAAAGCGATAGTCTAATATTTTAAAAGCTGTCGCTATGCGATTGTCATTAAAATGTTCATTTTCCATGGACATCCGGTTTGAGAAAATGTTAAGTATCTTAAATCTGAAACCAATAACTGGTAATAGCTCGGGAATATTAGCTCTACTAAAAACTGGTTTGACAAATTCTATTTTAACGGCATCTACCTCTTTTATGTGTTTCTATCTACCTATTACCATTCACCAGTTATGCAGAGGTCATTCAGAATGAAGAGGTCTTTAGGGATTACTCCCAAGAAATTTAGAATATATACTATGTTATGCCATGTAAATAAATATTTTAATATAATGCGTTTTAAATAAAATCATTAGAAAATAAAAAATGTCTTAAAATGTTCCACATAAGTGTAGCTTGGGATGAGGAGATTTTCCTGAAATATCTTCGTGTCGCATCTTTAGAAGATACTAAACTCAAATACTAAGTTTGGTATTTAAAGGACTTTTCGTTTTAGTTATACTGTTCACACACACACACACACAAACATAGGGAAAATGCTTATTTGGTTTTAAGAAACCTTAAAACGTGTATCTCTAGTGAAATCTCCCTATATTTTGGGTGGTATGCAATACCTACGCCAACTAATATGTGCGTGCTAGAGAAAACAATAACAGAATTCCAATTACTTATTCAATTTAATAACATATTTTCCAACAGTTTTATGCATCCCAGATATAATTTGTTGAAACAGGAGCTTCAATTCATTCCCTGGTCAAAAAGTAATCAAAGTTTGCAGTGTAGGAGCAGTTGAGTCTTGTGAACGTCACAGAAAACAGTGTAAGTGATATGCATAGATGGTATAGTTTGTGCAATAGCCTCATTAACGTTTAAGAACAAAGCCATGCCCATTAAGCCATTGTTTTGGAAGTTGCTACTATCCTCAGAAGTTAGGAGGTGGCATCAGTGACCCTATTTAACGTTTGTTTATGGTATATCTCTTGTAAACAATGTTGGCATATCTGCTATAATGCAGCAGTATTTCGATTTCACGTCGAATTAGAATCCGCTACCGTTTTGGAAGTCGTGAGAAAAATAGGAGAAGAAACCAGTGACTCCATTTAGTGCTTGCCCTATGGTGTTCTTGTTGTAACCAATGGTAGCGTATATCTGATACGCAGAGATAGCTGGGCTGGAACTCCACGTGGAGTGAATGCAGTGATTGCCTTTAAGCACATCTTGTGTTAATTTATTTTTTTTTAAACTCGTGATATTTCTCACCCATAAAAGATTACAAGGTTATGAAATCATTTTACTTTCTCAAAATGTATAAAGTCAATTAAATCCAAACACTTCACTTTCTTCCACTCGAAAATAACCGAAGAAAGTCAGTTGTAACAGAGACCAAAGAATAAAGTTGGATTAGAGGGAGAGAGAGCCGAAGAGTCAATAGCTGAGTACATTAGCGTCGAAGGGACGAGAAATATATATATATATATATATATATATATATATATATACTCTTTCTCTCTCTCTCTCAAAGCAGTCGTGTGTACAGCGGGATTAGAGAGATAGAGTCCAAGCAGTCGACAGCTGAGTATTCGAGTGTGAAGCGACGAGAAATATAATCTTTTCTCTTCTTCTTTTTTGACAGAGACTTCGGAGAGTACAGCTAGATTAGTGAGAGAGCCGACGCAGTGGACAGCTGAGTATACGAGTGTCGAAGCGACGAGAAATATATTTTTTCTGCGGTAAATGAGACAGACACATTTTTAGAACATACTCAGCGGAAAATGGCGAGTCAATTCTGTTTTCCACATTGAAAGTGCACTAAAGGTTAATACATCTTGTGAACACAGGTTATCAATGACACTGCACCCGTGAGTGTACACAAATGTTATCCCCTGGCATATCTGAACCACTTTTTACTTTCTCAATACGCACTATGTATACAGTGTATAGAGAAGGTATTGCACTCCACCCAAAAATTCGATACTGAGATTTCACCGGAAATATATGTTTTAGGGTCCCCTTTATCTAAAAAAAAGTATTTTCGGAAAAAGGTTCGTGTGTGTGTGTGTCCGTGTGTCCGCATGTCTGTGAACATGATAACTCAAAAATGAAAAGTAGGTAAAATACCAAACTTGGTATTTAAGTTTAGTATCTTCCAGGGATGCGACACGAAGATTTTCAGAAAAATCCCCCCACACCCAACTACCCTTTACATGGAACTTTTTTCGAAACTTTTGATTTTCTCAAAAATGGCTCTAACGATTTTGATTAAAATTTCATATATTAAAGACATTTACGTGACAAATAAAATGTATCTCTTGAATTTTCTGGGAATAGCCTCTGAAGAGTACTTTATTCTGGATGAATTTTACTGAATTTTGAATAACTGCTAAACCGTAAGATATGGACAAAAACGTACTGCACAAAATATGTGGAGCACATTAAAGCACACAATTTATGTTATATACATTTTTTTCGTGGAGTTTTGAGACATTCCTTGTTTTTGGTTTCTGCTATGAAACACTTAACTTTTCTCACAGCGGAATTTGTCAACTGCTGTCCATACAAACAAAGGAACTTCAGTCACTTAGCAACCAGCTTTTGACTATCAATTTAACCTATGATACTCCCTTATTTTGCTGCTACTTACAAGGAAGCACGTAATAAGACTATTTCTGCTATTTTTTTCTGATTAGCATAAAGTAAATAGAAGCATAAGCTTTTTAAGAATAATATGTTGCAGGGATATAGAGAAAATCATGTGAATGATACACATCAGATTTTTTCGTTCATTATTTCTAATTTGTAGGGGCTACAAAACAATAATAACTCCTTTCCTCTTGCATTCACGTTGGAGTCCTTGCCATTCGACGGTGTGACGCAATTAGTGATATTAAACACCTAATGAATGACATTTACAATACCGTATAATCATATTTATTCGGAATTTACTGCGGCAGAATCTGAAATAATGGCGTAAACTTTAGTCAGCGGACCCTTCTAGGACTCCGACTAGCATTCAAGATAAAAGTTAATACCTACCAGAACATTATCTAGTGGACGTTAAAGAATTGACAGGCCACGATTGGCACAAAAAGCATATTTGTTTTTTAACCAAGCTATCAACTTCCAGGATCTTATCAGCACCACCGGTGTGTCGGAATTTCCTCCCATAGGAGTTCTTTTACATGCCAGTAAATATACTTATATGGGATGTCGCTTTTAAGCACACTTAATAACCATCGTTCTGGGATGGGTTTGAACCCAAGATCAGAAGGCCAGTGCCTAACCAGCTGAGCCAGCCAGACCGACACGATTGACAGATATGATATACAACGGAAACTTATAGTAGTGGAATGGAGTGCAAGACCGAGCATCGTATTTTCTTGACGGAAAGCAGAATATTCAAGGAACGCTTCATTTAGATGCTGCCCACATTAATTTCTTTCTGCTTTCCGTGAATTTCAGCAGTTTTTGCGACAACGCCTTATAAAAAGGGTTTTAGGTACATTTATATAATAATAACTAATATAAACAAAAGAGCAAAGGAAAAAAACGAAAGAACAGCTGTACGGAACAAGTACCAGCCACTAGAGCAGACATTGCATCCATAAAGGCTTCCCTTTCTTTCTAACATAGATCACTTTCAGGCCGCAAGAGGCACTGTTACAACCATGGTAGCTCATAGAAGAAACTCAGTTCAGAACACAAAAGGTGCTGATACATACCAGTTATGAAAAGTCATCCAGAATAAAGAGATCTACAGAGTTTACTACCAGAAAATTCAAAATATATATTGTATTTGTATGTAAATATGTTTTATATAGGCATTTTAATCAAAATCTTTAGAACCATTTTTGAGAAAATGAAAATGTTCTAACTTTTTTCCATGTAAAAGGTGGTAGAGGATGTGAGGGTTTTCTTGAAAATCTTCGTGTCGCATTCTTGGAAAATCCTTAACTTAAATGCCAAGTTTGGTATTTAACGGACTTTTTGTTTTTGAGCTATTCTGACCCAAACACATACCCACAGGCATACACGGACCTTTTTCTAAAAAGGCTATTTTCGAATAAATCTCGACATTGAATTTTTGGGGGGAATATAATACCCTCTCTATCCGCTATGTACTACATACGGGCTAGAGAAAGTAATATGATCTCGTCTATTTGAAGGGAAAATCTATTCGCCTATTTTTGTTAGCAACTTTATTAATCATGCCTACTATACTCAATCTTTCACAAAGATAAATAAAATTCGAACGGAGTAGCTAACGTAAATACATATTAAATTAAATTCGTAGTTCTCGAGCTACATTAAAGTGTTAGTAAAAGCACAGAATGCACAAATTTAACGTTTATAAAGTTCAGGGTCATAAATAATACCGTTTAATAAACGCCAGAATGTTTTCAATATGAGTGATAGTTCATTTCAAAGCCCATGAGCATTCCATTATAGTGACTACCTCCCAAAAGCGTTCAGAGAAAATAAACTGTTTACAGGGAACTATAAGCTTCAAAATAAGATTAAAATTACAATATTAATTATTAAAAACCTTTGAATACATGTGGTTCCAAAAAATACAGGGATTAAAATGAATTACTTAATAAAAAACCATCTTCAGGGAGTGGTGACAATAAAAGGAATAGCTAAATTTCACAGTCTGTTTCTGTGGTGTGTACCAGACAACACATCAATTGGCAGCACTGTCTTGGGCGTCATTACCACTGCGTGTATACACCTCATAAAGCTTTTGTTAACAAAGCCTCGCCTCCGATCTGCCCCTCGAGGTTCCATATCGCAATATCAGAGATTTTGCTAATAAGGTTTGCACTAATGAACATAAAACAACTTAAGCGTTCTGTATAATATTTATAAGTAAATATTTCGCTGTTTATTAAATGGATTGCTAGTTACAACATTTTTGGGGGGGGGTCTTTATTTGCTACCCCTTTTTACAGCCGCGATGACTATAAGCATGAACATCGAACTGATGCTGACTGTTATGATTGTTCCTTAGATTCTAGTGTGCAATTAAAATTCTATATTATTCTAACAAAAGTGAATTATTATTAAGAGTGCTAAGAATAATATTCGTGGATTATTCTTTATTAATTAAAAGTAGTTTAAAATACTCTTTGCGCCATGTTTTGAACTGTAAGAAGTTCTGCTTCACTAATGTAGGATAGGATACGGTCGAAGGGGACTCGGCACCGAACCTGAGTTTATTGTACCTACTCCACTAGGGAGTGCCCCCGGGAGGGAGCGATGAGGTGAGAGGATACACCGGGCGACCGGAACCAGGACTACGCACATTAATGATAGGATTCTTAAGGTATCCAGATTGAAGCATTCCGACATTCGAGCAGGTAGACCCTCATAGGGATCAGCGCCCTCGCCAGGAGCAGTCCTCCTAAAAGATGAAGGATGAAAGAAACGACAGTGGAAACAACACTGAGAGAAAAGAAATCTGGGGATTAAAGAAACCTGCCCAGCATTTGCCTGAAGACCAATAGAAACCCAGGATTCGCTCCTTGAGGTGTAGTGGTCTTAAACTCAAGATAACAGGTTTAAACCTGGCGGAGGGTGATGGATTTTTGGGACGTAAAAATGCTTATTATGGTTTTCTTTAGAAGGGAAGTAAATACGGTGGTCCCGTATAATGTTTATTTGCACCTAATAACCCCACACATTGAAAGAAGAGGGTTTGTAGGCAAAATTCCGCCCTTTTGCGTCCACAAGTCGCGATTTGGTCCTACGGTGCCATCTGTCGGCGACGAGTTGGTCCCTCCCGGCAAACTCACGAACTAGAAATTCTAATCCGATCATGGAAGCATCGTAACGATGCCCTATGCTCCACTTAGGAGTTACAGAAAATAACTAACCCAGGTAGGCCTTGGGGATTGAACCCACCATTTCCCCAGTGCGAGACCCAGACGAAAGCACCGGAATCATCCCGCTCGGTCACTAATGTAGCGTAGGAATCAAATGTTCTAGCTATTCCGAGAACCAGCTTGTGTTGCAATGGAGGTTTAACCAACGTTAAACCCGTAAGCCGAGACATGGGGCAGAAGTTGAGTCTCAGAGGGTTGCTTGTGTCCACATCCCCGGCGGCGGCACTTGACAGCCTCCACCGCATTCTCCATCTCGTTACACGCAAATCAGCCCCAGAGTGCCAGTATCGGTTTACAATTATGTTTTAACCAAATTAACGACGCTTAGGCACCGCAACGCTACGTAGTGACGTTATAGACGCCCAGACAGCAACAGGTCCTAAGTTTGTAGCCCCTGGACCATAACCCGGACTATTTTTATCAGCACCGGTCCTTATTTAATACAGATAGTGGTCGTTTATTACTTCCTCTAGTAGGTATATATGTTCAATGTTCATAGTACGTAGAGAGGGTATTATATTCCATCCAAAAATTCGATACTGAAATTTCACCTTAAACACACGTATTAGGCTCCCCTTAATCCAGAAAACCCATTTACAGAAAAAGCCAGTGTGTGTGTGTGTGTGTGTGTGTGTGTGATTATGGATGTATGTGTGTATTTGTTAACATGATAACTCAAAATCTGATGTGTTCATTCACATGACTTTTTCTAGCTGTTACACAAACAGCTTTCCTTACAAAGGATTATTCTTTTATCTACATGTAATCAAGGTAAACATTAGCAGAAATTGTCTTATTGCTTGCTTCTTTGTAAATAGAAGGGAAATAAAGAAACAATTAAATGTCGGTTCGCTTTACATGGCCTGTAGTAAAACAAGAGAGATGAAACGATTCGGCACATCCGGTTTAGTAGTTTAAAACTGAAAACCAATAACAAGGAATATCTCAGAAACGGTCATCTGCACACAAAAAAGTATATGACACAAATTATGTGTTTTAACGAGTTCTACATTTCTGTGTAGTAAGTTTTTGTCTATCTTTTACGGTTTAACCGTAATGCAAAATTCTGAAATACTCATCTGGAATAAAGAAATTTTCAGAGGCTATTCCCAGAAAAGTCAAAATATACATTTTATTTATGATGTAAATATCTTTAATATTTTAATCAAAATAAATAAGAGTCATTTTTCAGGAAAACAAAATTTTAAAACAATTGTCCGTGTAAAGGGTAGTTTGTGGTGGAAGGATTTTCTTGAAAATCTTCGTGTCACATCCTTGGAAGATACAAAAGATAATTACCATGTTTGGTATTTAGCTGTTGTTCAAAACATTAATATATTATCTACATCATGCTAAGTAAATATAAGCAGAACTAGTCCTATTACTAGCTTCCTTGTAAGTAGAAGAAAATTAACATGCACAAGATAAAGCAATAGTCTCGTCCTTTAAAAGCAGGTCGCTATGTGAAACAATTGAAATTCCAATCTCTTTCCTTGCCTAGGAGTAAACAAATGAGAAACGAGAAAAACTTTAAGTGGCTTAAAACTGAACCAGTAATTCGTAATATCTCGAAAAATTTAAACTCTACAAAAAAAAAAAGTGTATGACATAAATTGTGTTTTAATGAGATCTACACTTGTTGTGCAGTAAGTTTTTCGTACATCTCTTACGGTTTGCCAGTTATATAAAACTCTTCCAGAATGAATAGGTTTTCAGAGGCTATTCCCAGAAAATTAAAGATATACATTTCGTTTGTCATAAAATATGCTATACATAAGGTATTTTAATCAAAATCGTTAGTCATTTTTGAGAAAATCAAAATTTTGGAAAAATACTCCATGAAAAGCAAGTTTGGGTGGGGGATTTTTTGGAAAGTTTCGTTTGAAAGATACCAAACTTAAATACCAAGTTTGATGTTTAACGGTATTTTCGGTTTTGAGCTATGCTGTCCACAGGCACAAACGCACACACAGGCAGAGACGCTTCTTTTTTAATCAGGGGGTCCCAAAACACGATTTCAGGTGAAATCTCGGTATCGAATTTATGGGTGCATTAGGTACAATACCTTCTCTATAAACTATGTTCATATTACATGTAGAGAAAGTAAAATCATGTCTATTAGTGGTGTGCAATATCAGAACTACAGACGTAAAACTAAGACGGGGCAACCAGAGCCTTGCTATATATGCAACTAACAAAACGTATGAGTGGTGGGTGCAACCTAGAAAGCAGGCCACGGTCAAATTTGTTAGATAGTGTATGTTTGAAGCTGCCGGTCCCCGTAGCCGCGCTCGCTAAAGTGTCTCGCTTTGGTGCTTCGCGGCGCACGGGATCGTGGGTTTGAGTCCCGCCTTGGGCATGGGTGTTTCTGTGTTTGTAAATGTGTATGTGTTTGTGTATGTATATGTAAAAAGGAAAAACGAATAGGTCAACTAAGGAAATTTAGAAACTAGAAAAAAGAGATAAAAAGGAATACAGCGCCGGAGTCCTGACAAGCCTCCGGACTGGAATGGGTGGCCTTGCTTAATTTTCTGGCAGTCCAAGTGATATAATCATTTAGAGCCTAGTAATCCCTTGTTTAAAAAATATAGCGGAGATCGGAATTTTGTTGCTATAAGAGGATAATGGCTTGGTTGCTATAAAAATATGGTGACTTTTCACTTTCTTTACCACGTAAAATGTACATACAAGGTTAGGAAGGTATTGCATTGCACCCAAAAATTAGATATTGAAATTTCATCGGAAATATTTGCTTTGAGGACCCTTGAATCTAAAGAGGTTATTTTCGATAAAGATGCGTCTGTTTGTTGTTCTACACATACACCTTTTCGGGATCCTGGTTTTAAGGGAAGGCGAGGACTTGGGGAAGGGAGAGGAAAAGAGAACTCGCCCGTCCTCTCAACCAAAGAGAGTTTCTTTATTTGACGCCTTCAGCCATAATGGTGAATAGGTTATCTAATTTACAGCGAACTAGCTCAATTATTAAACGAAACACAGCGCATGTGCAATGTGCGTGAACTCTGGGATCTGTAGACAGCATGAAAACTTAGCAGTGAAGTCACTAGATGCCAGGGTGTAGAGCGTATTTCATTACTCAATGTTGTCGATCTGCTCTGTTTTCGAAATTGACCGAAATCTATCGAATGAAGACTAGGGAGCCCAGCGCCCAAGAAAACATGCGCGCATAGTGTCAGAAAAAATAAAAAGTACCTAGACCAATGTAGTAGGGTGACAGGGAAAGAATAGCTTGAATGAGAGTTGTTGTTTTTTTGTTTTTTTTTTTTTTTTTTGGTAGTGTTTAACACCCGCTTTAACTACTAATGGCACCGCAGGCGGTGACACTGATGATACATGAATGATGATGGAGCACCGGTGGAATGCGATGGCGGGGGAAACCGGAGTACCCGGAGAAAACCCGCCCCAGCGCCGTTTTGTCCACCACAAATCTCACATGCGGTCGCTTGGGATTTGAATGAGAGTGATACATTTAAAAGGGCTAAAGCCAGAGAGACTGAATTGAGCGAGCTGTATGTGGGAAAGAGAGTGCAATCCATAATCTAACAGAATAAATAGAATTAGTGCTTTGGAGGAAAAAAAAAAAGCTAGGATGTAATGAAAAAGAAAATGCTGATATGTTCCATGTACATGACTTTCTCTAATTATTCTGTAACAAACTATTATTTTTTCCCCATTTTTAGCCCGTCCTTAAGTGCATGGTCATATCGGTGGTATTTACATTTGGAACATGACGTGTACTCTGTACTGTTGTCGTTAGGTTTCTAATTTTCTAAATATCATATATACATTCACACTCTCATTCATACTTCCAGGCTCAGGGGAGGATAGGGAATAATTTAGAGAAAACTTCCAACCCCCAGCCGGGAATCGAGCCCGGGACCCCTCTAAACTATTCTTATAAAAGCTTATTCTTCTACTTTATGCCAAGCAGGATAAAGATTAGCAGAAATTGAGTCTGGCTTGGGATCTCGAGCAGTGCGGACGTACCAGTGGGAGGCAGGTAGCAGCAGAACAATGGGTGTGGATCTGGTTGTTTACCGGGCGAGGGTAGGAATGTGGTCGGGCAGGCGACCGCGGAAAGCAGGTAGAGAGGCGACTGGAGCTACGGAAACTACGAAGAATTATTATTTTATGACTTTTGTATTACCAGCCCTGCTTGTGATAGGAGGAGTTGAAATAAATCCAGGACCTGTAGGAGATGAAAGATGTGGAAGCTGCAACAAAGCACTGAGGACCGGACTTCTTTGTATTTCATGCGCGAGATGGTACCATTTTGGCTGTCAAAAATTAAGAGAGAACAGAACATAGAAGAAAACTGGTCATGTAAGGATTGCAGGAGAGATGTGACCGTCACCGCAAATGATAAAAAATTGGAGCAGCTGCAGGAGGAACTACGAGACTTACGCCACAAGCTGAAAACAGCGGAAGATATTATTCGGAAGCTTAAAGAAGAAAACCGCTTACTGAGGGAGACAAGGGAAGATGACCTAAAGAAAGAGGAGAAACCATGTTTGATCATCGGCGACTCTATCGTTAGACACGCGAGAACTACAAATGCAAAGGTAGCTTGCTATACTGGCATAAAGACTGACGGCCTACTGAGGGAAATTGAGAAGAAGCGAGAGAAGAAAGAAAGCAACTACCGGACCATCGTATTACACGTTGGAAGTAATGACCTACGAAGGAGTTCTGACTATGTGATGGGAGACATGAATGATTTAGTTAAGAAGACAAAGACACTGTTTCCCTCAGCAAACATTGTCATCAGTGGAGTTTTGAGGCGACGCGATATCAACTGGAGGAAGGTAATGCAGGTAAACGACGCGTTTTCGTGGGTGGCTGAACGACTGGATGTGCAGTTTGTGGACTCAAATTCATGGATTGACGACTGGGACTATGGACGGGTTGGTGTTCACCTAAACAGAAGAGGAACTTCAAAGCTGGCAGCATTGTTCGCGAGGGTATCCGTGTGGAGCGGTGGCACCGGGCAGCACTGACAACGGCTTCGGGGAAGCGACGATTCTCAGGTAGGGGCACATACCTTAAGGCTGTTACAGGTAAATTGCCGTAGCATCATAAACAAAACATTAGAATTTTTTAATTTAATGGAAATAAGTAACCCAAGTGTGATTATAGGTACGGAGTCATGGCTCAGTGTTGATATTAATGACGCGGAGATATTTAGATCAGATTACAGGGTGTTTAGGAGGGACAGGGAAGGAAGGGGAGGGGGAATTTTTATTTGTACCAAGTTAGAGTTAAGCAGTAAGATATTGTGGGTGGAAGAAGACGTAGAAATGATGGCCATTGAAATTATCGATCACGAAAACGAAGCAAATATCATTACATTAATAGCGTGTTACAGACCACCTGGCGAAACTAACTTTAAAACTCTTCATAAACTAGTGGAAAAAATTTCTTCGGAAACGGGAAAAAATGTTATTTTAGCAGGAGATCTAAATTTGCCAAATGTAAACTGGAATGGGCAGTTATTAGGAGGCGAAGCTCAATATGTTGTTAACCTTCTGGTTTGGGATCATGGGTTATCGCAGGTAGTCAAAACAGATACCCGGAAATCGGCAGTACTGGACGTGTTTCTATGCAGACCTGAGTCATTGTTTACCGTATGTGAGGTCTTGCCAGGTATAAGTGACCACAGATGTGTACAATTAGACATAAACTGGAAGGTGCGAAACCGGTTTGAAGGAGAGGAAATTATTAGTTTTAACTTCTGCAAAGCAGACGTAGATGGAATTCAGACTTTTCTCAAAAAGCAATTTTGCCTGTTTGTAAAATCTGTAACAAATGTAGATGCAGCATGGGATAGTTTCAAAATACTTATTTCGGAATCAATAAAGAAATACGTTCCATACAAAGTTACCAAACAAAATAATGATCCAGAATATTATACAAGATCCATCAGAATACTTAAACGAAAGTCTAGGCGCGCGTTTCATAAACGGAAGAATCAGATTGGCATTTTAACAGATATAAAGAATTAGCTAAACAATTGAAAGACGAAACGTTGCAAGCCCAGGAGCGGTTCTTAGAACAAATTCTTAGCCGGACCAATAATAGTTGGAAATATTTTTACAATTATGTAAGTAGACGCAGGGGAAATTAACTTGGCATACCAGAACTCAAGGAAAATGGAATTGCCATATTGAACGATAAGGAAAAAGCGAACGCATTAAATTCACATTTTGTGTCTGTTTTTAACAAAGCGGATTATAATTATAAACTGGAAATTGAGGATAGTGGAATATCCGTTTTTCAAATAATTGCATCCAAATTGCGCAGAAGGATCAGAATGTTGCAAAATCGAAAGTCGAGGGGGGCTGATAATATACCGACCGAAATACTAAAAATTGGAGGGGAATCCATGATTCTGTACCTAATGCTTTTATTTAATATGTCAATAAATAACTGTGCCTTACCGGAAGACTGGAAAACCGCGATTGTAGTTCCAATTCAAAAAGGGGGAAATAAAACAGAATTAAATAATTATCGACCAGTCAGTCTAACTTCAGTAGTGTACAAATTGATGGAACATTTAATTGTGGAATATATACGGGAGGAATTAGAAAACAAAAAGTTGTTCAATAAGGCGCCACATGGGTTTAGACCTGGATACTCGTGTGAAAGCCAGATAACATCATTATTTCAAGATTTAGCAGATGAGGAGGAGGATGCAGGGGGAAGAACAGATGCAGTGGTGATAGATATTTCCAAAGCTTTTGATGTATCATATAATTTACTTATGCAGAAGCTAACTGCTACAGGAATTGATAAACGCGTAGTTCTATGGGTTAAAAAATTTTTGGAAGGAAGATCGCAAAGGGTAAAAGTAGGCAAGGAGCTATCTGATAGGGGTATGGTAAGCTCAGGTGTACCCCAAGCCTCAGTACTGGGGCCATTACTTTTTCTTATTTTTGTAAATGACATAACTGTTAATGCCAGATAAGATTAATTGCAGACGATTGTATTATTTACAATAAAATTAGAAATGTTGAAGATGAGACTGCTCTTCAGGGTGATTTAAATGAAATTAGTGATTGGGCTGCTGCAAATAAAATGAAAATTAACGCTGGAAAAAGTAAGTCAATTGCATTAAATAGATCTAGGGAAAAAATTCTGCAAAACTATCACATGGGTGGGGGAAAAATTCCACAGGTAGACAGCTACAAATACTTGGGAGTTTACTAACGCTAGATGGGACGAGCAGGTAAATTCTGTATCTAAGAAAGCGTGGAAAACACTGCACTTCCTAATGAGGATTTTAAAAAAGGGGAGTGCAAAGTTCAGGGAAATCGCGTACAAGTCCTTAGTGCGGCCGGTCATGGAATTTGGAGTAACTTGGTTTTTTGTTTTTTTTTTTTTATTTTTTATTTATTTATTTATTCATTTTGTTAATTACAAAAGGTATGTTATATTATAAATACAGTATATCAGTTCACAATTTTTATATATATATAGTTATGAACAGTGCTGTCTGTGCGTTTAAATTAAACATGTGCAGGAACATGGTAACAAATAAGAAGGTGTTGTAAGCGCTATAGAATGAGCAAGGCAAAAGCTGTTGCCGACTGCCGTGAAAGACGTTTATGTTTTTGCAGATCTTCTCTTGCTGCTCTAAGATGACAGCGTAAACCGTCGACGCTGGGATGCGTTTCAGACAGCATATAATGCTGAAAGCCAAGTGCGAGCCACACCTGTGCGAAGCGGTCGGTAGTACTTCGAGTCTCTAGTTGTAGTAATGTGCGAGCATAATAGTTGGGATTTTGCGAAGGAGCAACACTGTGCAATTGCGAAACAACCCTGTGCCAAATCTGTCGTGCTGTTGTGCAGGTAACAAAACGATGGTGTAGAGTATCCCGCACACCACAAATGTTGCCTGTCGGGGTCCTCACCATGTTGTATCGGAATTTTTTACCCTCTGTAGCCACATCATTGATGACCAAATATGCGCATGTAGTCCACTCCGTAGATAAGTTGCGCAAATGGACGTTCCGCCATACCTGACACCAGGGTCTGTTGGGCATCCTATCCTCCACATGAATTGGTGCAAGCATCCGCTGTAGGAAAAGCTTGTATAGCTCAGTTGATAGTCCTCTAGGTTGCTGAGGTAGGATATCGACATCAATGCCATCCAAAACATGGAGTGCTCTCTTAAAACCCTGAGGAGCAGCCCGAACTGGAGTTCCAAGAGAATTCTTGAAGGGTTCCCAAAATGCTATTTCTTGTTCCTCTCCATATCCCCTAGTGGCAAGTATAATAGATTCAACAAGAAGCGCTTTACTCTTAGGTCCCACTGCAATTAAACCTAAGCCGCCTTCGTTACGTTTTCGCCACAATTGGGTTTTAGCTATACGAAAGGGCTGTGCTCTCCATAAATAGTATCCAATAAGTCGCTCAATTCGTGAGACGTATTTTTCAGGCATTGGTAGTATCTGCGCCATATACCATAATTTTGCCAAAACAAACTGATTGATGTGCCACACTTTCTGTAGAAGATTCAAGTTCCGGCCAAGATGTGCAGTGGTATTCAGCCTAATCAAATTTATTTTGTGATCCCAGTTGCGAGCAATCATCGATGTAAACGGCTTGGAGAAGAAGATGCCGAGAATCTTGACACTATGTTGTATCGGGATATCGAGCAATGTGTGATCAGTCGGCCACGATCCAAGAGGGAGCATTGCGACTTCGCGGTGTTCATTTTGGCATTAGAAGCTTCCTCATAAAGTGTGATGGCGGTATGTACCAAGGGTAAGGCCTCGCGCCTACGGATGAGCAGCGTGACGTCATCAGGATAAGCTCTGGCACAAAATAATCGAGCTGGAGTGACAGTCCCAGTCAACTTAGCTTGAAGATAGCGAAGAAAGGGTTCTAAAGAAAGGGAGAAGAGATTCATTGATAGTGGACAACCCTGGCGTACAGAGTTAGTAAGCTTTATAGGCTTACTGAAGTATCCATTGACTTGCACCTTCGAAGACATCCCACTGTAGATGGTTCTGTTTGCAGATATTAGCAAACGGTGTAAGTTTGAATTTCTGAAGCACTTTAAACATATAAGCATGGCCAAATGTATCAAAGGCTTTATCAAAATCCAGACTGACCAACGCAAGCAGCCTCCGCCGGATTCTGTCCATAATGGAGAATTGTATCTCGGAGGACCAGAAGTTTGTCAATTATGGTCCTGCCCGGGATGCCACATGTTTGTCCGGAGGTTATAATTTTAGGTAGAATAACCCTTAATCTGGATGCAAGTACTTTCATCACAATTTTGTAGTCGGTGTTTAAAAGGGTTATGGGTCTATAGTCCCAGACACTCATTGGAGACCTTTTCTTTGGGATTAAGATGACAATGCCATCTGCGAATCCAGGGCAACAGTTCGATCCAATAAGGATCGCATTTACCAACTCTACAACTTCTTCTTTGATTATACTCCAAAAGGTCTTGTAGAAGGAAATTGTCAGGCCATCTTCTCCTGGGCAGGAATGGAGGCTAGCGGAATTAATGGTTTGCCGAATCTCGGTGGCAGAATATCGCTGCTCCAAGGAACGCTGTTCCTCGACAGTTATACCGGTGTCAACATATTGGAAGAGCTCCTCCATGGCGCCTCAGTGGTGTCAAACATGGTGCTATAAGATGTATGGATAGTCTGTAGGATTTGAGGCACAGAGGTGAACTTGGCGCCTACCGGTGTCAGAAGAGCATGGATGTAACGTCCACTACCAGCACACTTCTCCTTAATGGTATCAAACAATGAAGCTTTCTCCTGTGCCACGACGGGGTCAAGAGTTCGCGAACGGGTCATAGTTCCCGCCAAAACATATTGCTGTATGTCCATGAGCTTCCGCTTCACAGCTCGAAGGCGATGGGTTACGTCTTGACCACTCTGTTGTCTAGAGAGAAGACCCATTAATGTTTCTTGGTAAAAGTCGAAGGTGTGCCGTCGTTCAATTGCCCTCTCACGACCTTTGATCTTGAAGAAGGTCGTAATACCAGGCTTAAATATACGTCGCCATTTCTCCACCACTGACAGCGGGGAGCGTCGAGCTTTACCTTGAAGACTTTGCCACAACTTGGCAAAATCAGCAGCAATAATGTTGTCATGTAATAAAGCTTCGTTTAATTTCCAATAACCTCTATCATATAGCGGAATGCGACTCTCAGCGATTAATTGCAGTTTGACAGCATGGTGGTCAGTAAAGGCAACAGGTAAAACTCGCACTGTGTGAATCAGAGAGTTGAACTGAGCGCTTAAATAGAAACGATCTATCCTTGAGGCACAGTTCGCTCGACAGTAAGTAAATTCTACAGATGTAGCGTTCATATGTTCCCAAACATCACAAAGACGGAGCCCGGTTACCAGCTGATCCAATGCCAAAGATTTATTATAACCAGGACGCTGATCCTTAGCATGTAGCACGCAATTGAAGTCGCCACCTACTAAAAGCAGGGCATAATTCCATCTCAAATAATAGGGTAGAATGTTTGTTATAAATTCTTCTCGCTCATGGCGCCTATCACTCCCTGAAGGCAGGTATAGGTTAAGCAGCAGCATGTTGTCCATTCTAGCACTTATAACACGACCACTAGGATGCATCTCTATCTCGGCAAACGTCAAACCTGCTCTGTACAAAATAGCAGTACCACGCATATTTTCTCCAACATTCACCACACAACTGTACTGTGGACCCATAAAGCCAAAGTCGGTTATGTTAACTTCTTGGAGGAAAACTATATCTATATCATGAGTCCGCACAAAATCACGTAAAAGAGCCTGTTTGGCAGTGCAGCGTAGGGAGTTGATGTTAACAGTGGCAAAGGTACGTAAGACAACCATTAAGACAAGGCCAGAAGTAAACCAGAGCAGATCACCGTCCAAGATGTATCTAGTCATTTTCAACGGCATGAATATGTGTTCGTGATACCCGTGGAAACTTTTTCGGTAGGCTTCCAGACCGAGAAGGCAAGTGTTTCCTGAGTCGAGGTTCTCTCACGGTCTCCCACACGATGTTAGACTCCGTTTCTTCGGTGCCCTCCTCCTCACTAACAGACAGCGGGCGTTCTCTCCTAACCGGCACAGGTTCGTCGGAATCCATCTCACTCCATTTCTGGTGTTCAATTATTACAGTGTCTGGTGTATCGCAGGGGCCAACCATGTTCTGGTCACCACTATTAGGCACCACAACAACAGAAGATCGTGTAGGGACTGAGACACCCATTTCTGCTACTTCTGAGGGAGTATTGACAGCTACCGGTGCGGCAACAGAAGTCTCCTGCACCGCCACATCATCACGCATACAGCTGGTATTCGGGTAGACTTCCTCTGTAGGTTTGACGTTACAAACAGGCTCTATTTCACTAGCTTCAGTAGCGAGCCCATTTGACGCACCTACTGTTTGTTTACATTCCTCTTCGGCCCGAGCGCTAACTTGACCTCTCACTACATCGCTGAGTAACACAGCCGTGCGCGAGACAGAGACAGGCAGTACAGACTTTTTGTATGGACAGTGTGAGCGAAAATGAGAAGCTTCCCCACACACATAGCAAGTTTGCGGTTGTCCTAGATAGGTCACACCAACAGGAAACCCACGCACTACTACTGCAGATGGAATTTCCTTTTTTAATTCCATTCGTACAGAACGAACACCAGACTTGACGGGGTACTTATAACCTGCGTTCCATTGTTCTTCTTGAACCTCTAGTTATTTCCCATATTGTGAAAGTTTCTGTTCCAGAAACGTGTGAGTGATCTCAGGCACTAAATTGAAAACCCGGACATTTACAATGCGGCAGTCAGCGGGCCCAATATTTACCGTTAGTATTTCACCATTTTCATAACTAAACTTTGCCGCCCCTTGAAATTGCAGTAAATACGAGTATCTTTCATAGTATGTTACAGATATAAATGTTATAAAAACTGATTTTTCTCTAGAATGAAACTGTAGTGTATCTACCTGATCAGGTGGTATTTTCATGTAGTCGTGAATCCAGTCATGCACTTCCATCGCGCTGGGTCGACGTTCAGCTCCTCGAAATGAGATTTGCAACGTATTTTGCCGGCGTATTGCCTCCATCAGTAGAAATTCTTTCCTTGTAGACTCACACAGAACAATTTATTTGACGCTCCTTAACGCCGCTCGATTACAGGCAACACAGCGGACAAACAACCTCTCGGTCCGCTAGCTGCAGCCAGACTGTGTTGGGACCCGTATAGAGTAAATCAAATTGATTCGTTAGAAAAGATCCAGAAAAGGACTATAACATTCATAAAAAGGGGTAAATATTTTGGGCCTACAAACGCTGAGGAGATAAAATGGGAGCCGTTGAAAGTTAGGCGTGAGAAACAGAGGTTGTGCGCTTTATTTAAAGCTTACACTGGCTTAAACGCATGGGAGGACGTTACTGACAAACTGGAAAACCCAACTTACTATGCACGAAACGATCATCCGTTCAAAATTAAGGGTAGAAGATACAGAACTGACGTGGGAAAGTTCCTCTTTGTAAATAGAACCATAAAAGACTGGAATGAATTGCCTGGAGCAGCCTTTCGGGGTTGTCCCCTGTCTCTGAAGAAATTTAGGCAAAATCTTGACATTAATGTTGGATAATTTTTGTAAATATTCCTTAAATGAAATGCTTGTGAATTTATATTGTTGTAAATACAAATGTTAAATTGATTGGTGATTCTAATTATGAAATTAATTAATCTGAATTGAGAGAAAAATTAATGTTTTCATATTTGTGTAAATAACTATTATATCTAGCTTACAAAGCCATAAACTGGCAGCTGTGATTTATTGCTTATATATCTTGTATACATATATAACTCTGCCACCGGGTGATACCCACTTGCAGAGAAATAAATACATACATACAAATGGTCTTATTACGTGCTGCTTCTTTGAAAGTAGAAGGGAAATAAGGGAATACACTAGGCTAAAGCGGTAGTCAGTTTTTTTAAAAGCTGTCGCTATGTAATGCAAAGGAAAGTTGCTTCTCTTTGCATAACCAAGAGTAAAAGAAAATATATACGAAGCAAAAGATGACTTCTCATTTCTTGAGCGTTAGATGAAAGTTAAAGTACTTTAAAATTTAAACCAATAACAAGGAATAATTTGGAAATTGTTAGCTGTACAAAAAAAAAAAAAAAAAAAAGATAGGCATTTGACATAAATTGTGTGTTTAACGATATCTACATATTTGTGTAGTAAGGTTTTTCTATCTCATACGGTTTACTACTTATGCAAAAGTCATTCAGAACAAAGAGATTCCCAGAAAACTCAAGATACACATTTGTATTTGTCATGTACGGACATATCTATAATTTAGTACTTTAATCAAAAGATTTTAAGCCACTTTTGAAAAAATCGAAACTGTTGAAAAATCGTTCATGTAAAGGATAGTTTGGGATAGAGGGATTTTCTTTAAAATGACTGAGTCACATCCTTGGAAGACGTTGATCTTAATTATCAAGTTTTATGCTTACCCAACTTTTCGTTTTTAAGCTATGTTGTCTTACATTGTTCAAAGGTACCTAAACGAACTTACGGACACACATACACTCGAAAATGTTTCCAAGAATGCTTGTTTGTATCTAGGCGACAATAACGCGAGTATTTACAGTGAGATCCCGCTATCGAATTTTTTGGCGAAAGGCAATTCCTTCTCTACCTATGTACTAAGCAGAGAAACGAATAGTAACCATACAAATGTTATCTTGCTCCAATACTTCCAGTGTAGACCGCGTCTTAAGGCTAAAATTTGCCAACGTTTCGCGCATCTTATGATGAAGCTTCCTCAGGGCTGACTGCGTCTTGTCCTTCCGCCCGTCTAGTAGACCTGTTGTGAGCCTAGGTGTTGTTGCTATGTACCTACCCTAGTAAGGGGTTAACTACAGTAATGATGGATGGTTGAGGTTAGGTGATTTTTGATGACGTTTCGAATGTTGGTGTTAAGGAGGTAGAGCTTTTGATAGGCTCCTCAATGATTGCTTTTTCAGTAGCAGCATCCTTTTCCTCTGTTCCGCTGATGTTTAGCTTGTTTAAATTTTTGTTTTTGTTGGAGTTGAATTTTGACTGACCATTGCCAATATTGAGAGGCGGAGTACTTAGTTCAGCTAGTTTGCTGTTGGCTGGTTTAAAGCTGTTGTTACCGGGGTGCCCGCAAGCCATGCAGGGAACCCGGTACGGCCTGTATCGGCGTTTAATTGGTAAGTAGTTCCCCAGCGATCTGAAAAGTGCGTTCTCATATTCGCTCAATCTGGCATAGAATGTTTGAGTCCGGCGCCTAATTACATCCTCCAAATATGGGAGGGTCGAAGCTTCATGTAGGCTGAGAGTCACTGGGAAGCGTCGACATACGAATAGGTTGACCGGAATCCTCTATTCCGTCTGCTGCCATGCACCATACTTCTCAGACATAGAGCATCAGAGGGACTATGAGCGCTTTGAAAAACGTAACTTTAAGTGAACTGGCATTTGGGAAGCCAGAACAGGGTTCAGGACAGCCACCGTCCCCCTCGCTCTGTTCGACGCTCACTGCACGTGTTCACGAAAAGTTAGGCCCTTATCAAGAGTGACGCCTAGGTATCGGATGGAATTTCCCCACTCTATCCTTTGGCCCTGGTAGAAATTGGGTATCTGGGCTGCGGGGAGGGTTGTTTTCTGGTACACACAACAGCGTAACTTTTGCCAATATTGACGGACATCCGCCACTGTCTGCATCAGTCCTGGACGAAAGGAGGTGTCTCTGTATGGGATCTTGTCCAGCTGGCGTTTCTTCTGTTATACCTTTATTGGGAGATAAGTACGACACTCCTATGTTCCCATCGGTTGACGTTCGACCAATAGATGAGATCGCTGCTTCCTGTATTTTTATTGGCTCGCTCTAAGCAGGTGGGATATTTTTTTGTTTTTTCCAGAGGTCTCCAAAAGATGTTCAGATTTTTTCCATTGCTTCTGTTAATTTTTTGTTCCTCTTCAAAGCTCAATACTTTCGCGTATAATACGATGGCAAATTCCAGCCTTAAGACACGGTCTACACCGGAAGTATTAGTCCAAGATAATATTAACGTTGGCCTTGGAAGTTTACGAAAACATATTAAAATGTTATCTGGAAAGGAACAAAAGAGAACAAGAACATAAGGGAATTTCTAAGTAGATCATAAGAAAAATGGGTTAGGAGAGTAAAGGAAGCAAGAAATAGCGAATGTTGGGAGGATGGAATGTTGGGCTTGGCAGTAGCTACTCAGTCGACCCATAAGGCCAAGAGCCAGGCAAGCTGAGACAACAAAACAAATAAGGCCAGCAACAAGTTTGTACATAGCATTAAGTAGTAAGTAAAAAAAAATCTTGTGCTCCATTCACATAACTTTCTCTACATTTCTGCAACAAATTATTGATAAAAAGCTTATTCTTCTATTTACTTCATGCTAATCAAGAAAAAATTAGCAGAAATTGTTTTACTATTCACTTCCTTGTAAGTAAGGGAAATAAGGGAACACCATAGGCTAAAAAGATAGTTAAATCTTTTAAAAGCTGGTTGATATATGATTGAAATTCCTTTGTTTGTATGACCAGGGGTTAAAAAAATCCCGTATGACAAAAGTTATAAGTATTTGAAAACTGAATACAATAACAAGGAATAAAAGTCAACTCCACGAAAAAATGTATATAACTAAATTCTAAGTTTTAACGAGATCTACGTTTATTGTTCAGTAAGTTTTTGTCCATCTCTTTAGGTTTACCAGTAATGCAAAATTCACCCAGAGTAAACATGTCTTCAGAGACTATTCCTAGAAAATTCAAAATATACATTTTATTTGTCATGTAAATATCTTTAATACACAATAGTTTAATCAAAATCAGTTTAGTCATTTTTAAGAAAATTAAAATTTTCCAAATGTTTCCACGTAAAGGGTAGTTGGGGTGGGGGATTTTCTTGAAAATATTCGTGTCGCATTCTTGGAAGATAATGAACTTAAAGTCCCACTTTGGTATTTAACGGAATTTTCGCTTTGAGCTATGCTGTCCACAGTCACACTCACATACAAACATTTACGTACATTTTTTTAAAAATTCTTTTTTTTAGATTCAGGGGGTCTCAAAGCATATACTCCCGGTGAAATCTCGGTATCGAAATTTAGGAAGCTTTACACTATTTTCTCTATATACATGGTACGTTTAGAGAAAGTAGTAATAGGCATTGCAGATACCTGGAAGGGGTTATTATAGGACTAAGATAACACACTGAGGGACCTCCATGACACTGAGGCAGAACACCGGACGAAGAACATGTGACCCTTTACCCTTTACGTTATCCCAGGAAAGGAGATATGGGGAGAGACCTGAAGGGATATCAGATGCAGACGACGTAGGTAAGCATGACTGGGAAGCCTACCGGTTATAGATAGAATACTTCCGATGCCACGAGCACAAGCCTTCGGGAGCCCCATGACTCAAGGGTGGGTTCCGATCGAGCGGTAAACCTTTAAGGGCCATTCACTTTGAAAATTAACCGTAAACGCACTGACATATAACATAGACGCAGAATGAAATGTACCATGAGCATTCTCAACGACAAACTTAAAATCAGGCTATAACCAATCAGAAATTAAAACAAGTGAACTGCACCTTGCGAGTAAATAGCAATCTAAAATGGCTTGCAGAGAGCAAACTAGAGTAGCCAATTTGCTTGGTGTTTTATATGTTAAAGAACGGTCGTCTCGTCGCAAACGATGGTGGATTTATCCTCTTAATAAAAGACGAATTAACCAAGGATATTTTCATAATCTACTATGCGAAATGAGAGAGAATGATCCGCTGCAATTCAGAAAGTACATGAGAATGACCCCTAAGCAATATGATAACCTATTAACCCTAGTTAGGCCGCTCTTAAAAAATCTGATGTGCTCCATTCACATGACTTTCTCTACATCTCTGCAACAAATTATTGTTAAAAAGCTAATGCTTCTATTTACTTCACGCTAATCGAGAAAAAATTAGCAGAAATAGTCTTATTACTTGCTTCTTTGTAAGTAGAAGCAGAACAAGTGAGTACCATAGGTTAAAGTGATAGTCAATAGCTGGTTGCTATGTGACTGAAGCTCCTTTGTTTTATGAACAGGGGTTGGCAAATTCCTATATGACAAAAGTTTTTTAAAGGTGAAACCAAAAACAAGGAATATTTAAAAAAACGATAAATTCTACGAAAAAGTGTATATAATATAAGTCGTGTGTTTTAACGTGCTCTAAATTTGTTGTGTGGTAAGTTTTTGTCCATCTCTTATGCGTTAGCAGTTATGCAAAATTCCGTAAAATTCATCCAGATAAAGTAGTCTTCAGAGGCTATTCCCAGAAAATTCAAGATATACATTTTGTTTGTTTATTTCAATCAAAATCGTTAGAGCCATTTTTGAGAAAATCAAAATTTTCGAAAAAAGTTCCATGTAAAAAGTAGTTTGGAGTAGGGGAATTTTTCTCAAAATCTTCCTGTCGCATCCCTGGAAGATGTTAAACTTAAACACCAAGTTTAGTATTTTACCAACTTTTCGTTTTTGAGTTATTGTGTTCACAGACACACGCGGACCTTTTTCTGAAAATGTTTTTTTTTTGATAAAGGGGACCCTAAAACATATATTTCCGGTGAAATCTGGTATCGAATTTTTAGGTGGAGTGCAGTACCTTTTCTATACACTATGTACATAGTACGTGTAGAGAAAGTAAAAGGTAGCAACCGAACCTCATTACCCGAAGCTTTTTGCCTCAGCGTGACGTTAAGTTAAGCCATTTTAATTACACATCGAGCAGTGTTCTTATTGGTTGATCCCTAGGTTACATGTTAACGCAAAAGCTTGGCGTTTGCAAGTTTCTGTGTTAACGTACTACGGTTATGTCTACGTCAATATCAATGTAACCATCGTGAATTAGCCTTTACTGGCCCTTTACAGTGCGCGAGCCACCAACCAACCGAACATCGTCGCCTAGTCCTTCAACCCCGAAAGAGATATTAAGGAAATTATGAGAACATGAAATGGGGGAGAGAAAATTCGCGGGATGTAATCAACCTACCCATCACTTATCTGGCGATCCGAGAAACCCCGAAAAGACCCATGGATCTGGTAGGCAGACAACGGAAATCTCACCCAGACCGCCCGAATGTGAGTCGCACACGTTACCCAGGCCCAACTGCGAGCAGAATTGGAACCTCCTATACCCTATGATATGTAAGTATATTAATTCATAACAGTAATGAGTGTGGTAATTAATTATTTATTAGCATATCGCACCCAGTGCAGTAATAAATGGCATTACAGTGGTGATATGATGATGGATATATGCATATTATTAAATGATGACGGATAAACTGTATTTACACCAAGCATGGGAACGAGGAGTAAAGTACGGAGGGGTCGTGGTTACTCACCCCACATTATGTTGTCGAGTGGCGAGAAGTAATGCATTGGTTTACCTATAAGTCAGGTGCAGTGACGGATCTGTGCCACTCTGCGCATCAGTGTCGACTGTCCACAAAATAAATCACTATTTGTGATTGAGGTAATTTACAGGTTGATCACTGAGCAGTAGTTGACTATTCTTTGAACTTAATGCTGTTGACACATGGCGTCTACAGAGTGTTCCGTGCGATGGGCTGCGGTGACAGTTTCAGCGGAAATTTAGAAAGGATGGACCAACGAATAAAACCATATGGAAACTGTTAAATATGTTTCAACGAATAGACACTATTGCTGACGAATATCGACTGGTCGACCTTCCTCAACAGCTGACGACGCAATACGGGAGTTAATTGAATATTAGCATTTAGAACACTGATGATTTCGGAATTTCCAGTCCCTGTAGTAAAACAAAAGAGATGAAACAAAAGTTGGCTCCCCACTTGTGAAGAATGTAGTGTAAAATTGAAACCAATAACAAGGAATATCTCAGAACAGTTTAACTCTACAAAAACTGTATATGACATAATCGTGTTTTAATGAGATCTACATTTTTTGTGCAATAAATCTTTGTCTATTTCTTACGGTTTACGAGCTATACAAAATTCATCAAGAATGTAAAGATGTTCAGAGGCTATTCCTAGAAAATTAAGGGTATACATATCGTTTGTCACGAAAATATCTTTAAAAATACAAAATTTTAATCAAAATCGTTAGAGCCTTTATGAGAAAATCAAAATTTTCCAAACATATTCCATGTAAAGGTTAATTAGGATTGGGGGGATTTTCTTGCAAATCTTCGTGTCGCATTCTTGGAAGATATTAAACTTAAATACCTACTTTGGCATTTAACCGACTTGTAGTTTTTGAGCTGTGCTGCCCACAGACACACACGGCCTTTTTACTTTCTGTACACGTACGCGTACATAGTGCATAGAGAAGGTATTGTTTTGCACCCATATATACCTATGACCCTTGAATCCAAAAAAAAAGGATGTTTATAAAACTATCCGTGAGTGTGTCTGACTGACTGTCAGTGTGTGTAGGTGTGTCTATGGGCATCATAGATCAAGAACGAAAAGTCCGAAGATTTTTAAGAAAAATCCCCCCCACTCTCACTACCCTTTTAACGGAAAAATGTTCGAAATCTGATTTTCTCAAAAATGGCTTTAATGATTTTGATTAAAATATCGTATATTAAAGATATTTACATGACAAATAAAGTGTATATCTTGAATTTTCTGGGAATAGTCACTCCTCGTTTTGGATGACTTTTTTATAGCTGGTAAACCGTAAGAGATAGACAAAAACTTACTACACAAAAATTTAGATGTCATTAAAATACACAATTTTTGTTATACACATTTTTTGTACAGCTAATCTTTTCGATATATTCCTGTTTATTGGTTTCAATTTAAAACTACTTAAACCTTTCTCAAACGGGAAGACATCTTTCTTCTCGTTTCTTGTTTGTTTACTTCCTGGCAAGTAAAGAGAATGGAATTTCAATTGTTTCGCAAGCGACAGCATTTTAAAGGACTTGACTATAACTTTAGCCTGTGCATTTCCTTTTTCCCTTCTACTTACAAGGAAACAAGTAATTACACTAATGCTGATTCTGTTTATCTTGATTAGCATAATGTAGATAAAAGATTAATAAAATGTTTGTTTGCAGAACAGCTATAGAAATTCATGAATGGAGCACATCAAATTTCCTCTTAAAGTGTTTTGATTCAGAGGACCATAAAACGTGCATTGCATTTTTGAGTCGAATACAATACCTTCTCTAGCTACTAAGCACACTCTACATACGTGATAGAGAAGGTAAGTATAACAATTCAGTAATAAAAGTTATTGAAATATCACTGCTTAAATGTTGGTTCAAAGCCCAAACTCAGAAAATACCAAACTATTTTCTCAAATTCTGACGCGCATCGAACATGTTTACTATGTATATATTTATAAAGAGTGAGTAAAAAGTACGGAACAATGCTTGTAACTTTGTTCTTATAGTTTTGTATTATTGTAGTTTTGATATATTTTAGAAAAACTGTAAGATATCAACATGTTTCCATATTACTATGATTTCCTCATGTCTCGGAATGTTCAGGTAGATGCTTTTTTGAACTGTAATTTAAATGTATTAAGACGTATTACATCACTTGAAATTTAAACCAAAAAACACATTCATAACAAAAGTAATGGTGCTGTGTTGTAACACATGATGAACTTAATTCAAAAGGTGCTCAAGATGGCTTCCATCTACTGCCAAACAATGCCAAAAACTGTATTTTAAATTAGTTCATGTTTCCAACAACACTGTTCGTCAGCTGCATTTTTTGCCCAATTCTTCGCTATAACCCTTCAAGATCTCTTGGTCTGTCCTTGTAAACCCTCCACTTCAAATATCCTCACAAGAAAAAGTCTAAGGGGTTAAGGTCAGGAGATCTTGGCGGCCATTCAATACTTTATCACATCTGTAACTCGTTTTGGCCTTCCAGACTTAGCCTTATTTTTAACACTTCCAGTTTCATTGAATTTTTTCAAAATTTTGCTTACCGTAGAACGAGTAATCCTTTGTTCTGGATACATTTCATTAAACAAGACACAAACCTTTTCTTGGGTCCTCCTCCTATCACCATATCCGATCATCATTAGTATTTCAATTCGTTGTCTGTCTGTAAGTTGTGCCATGACTAATTACTTTCAGAAAGATTTTGCAATGAAAAAAGCATCTTGTCCTTATTAGCTTAGTTTTTGTCTGTATTTGCTCAAAACAAAGCCACATATTGAAGGTAGCCTACTGTATTGTTTAATTCAAAACCTACTCAATTCAAAGTAATATAAAAAATATCACTTCATAGAGTTGCAATAGCGGGGTTACAGGCTTTGTTCCATACTTTTTACTCATCCCGTATAATAAAAGTTATTAAAGAATTTATGTCTTAATAATTATTTATCGATTTGAGTTAAATTTGATGGTTATATTAACATAATGACAATATAACCAAGTAAATGTTTCAGCAAAATCTTTATAGAAGTATATAAATTTGAAATGTCACTCTCACTGTCACAGAAATTGATTCATACACCTTTGAACAGCTGCTTTCAGAGGGAAGGCGACAGAAATACACCTTAATGCGGGAAGGAATCAAATAACCTATTTTGGAGGTAATAGGATGACTCCACCTAGCAGCGATATAGTGTATAAAAGTGATCCCGCCACCAGCACATCGTCGACGCCCATATCGTGTGTTGAATTCAGGCCACATTATGTATGCTAATTTGGTAATGGAAGCAAGCAGATCGATGTAGCATGTGTCTATCAGGAGCTGCTGCACTTTCCTTGCCTTCAATTACCTGTCATATTACCGCGGCTGCTGACACAAATATTTCATGCACCTACTACAGCAGAGAGAGGGGGGGTCGTAAATGCTGCATTATAACAGCGACGAGAGTTATGCTGGGCTCTCGCATAGCCATTCCGTCATAGTTTGCTTTCTACAGTATATTATACCCTCTTGTGATTTGGTTTAACTATCTCATGTGTTACAATCACATGAATTTCTTTACCTCTCTGTAATAAATTATTCTTAAAAGGCTTATTCTTTTATCTACCTTACACTAATCAACAAAGACATTGTAGAAATGTTATTACCCTGAATTAAAAACCAGATGTGTTCCATTCACATAACTTCCTCTAGCAGTTCCATATAAAAACTATTCTGACAAAAGATTATTCTTTTATCTATATCATGCTAACCAAGATAAACATTAGCAGAAATTGTCTTCTTACTTGCTTCCTTGTAAGTAGAAGGGGAAATAAGGGAACACATTATTCTAAAGTGTTAGTCAAATCTTTTAAAAGCTGGTTGCTGTGTGAAACAATTGAGGTTCGGTTCGCCTTGCATGGTCCCGTTTGAGAAAAGTTAAGAGTTTATAACTGAAACCAATAACAATGAATATCTAAAAAACGTCATTTCTATAAGAAAAATGTATAGGACATAAATTATGTATTTTAACGAAACCTACATTTTTGAGGTATTAGTATTTGTCTATCTCTTACGGTTTAACTGTTAGACAAAATTCTGCGAAACGCATCCACAATAAAGAGGTCTCCAGAGGCTATTCCCAGAAAATTCAAAATATACATTTTATTTGTGATGTAAATATCTTTAATATACGATATTGAAACCAATAACGTTAAGCCCATTTTTAGAAAATAATATTTTCCAAAAAATTCACATGCAAAGGGTAGTTTTAGTAGGGAGGAGAATTTTCTTGAAAATCTTTTCAGCTATGCTGTCAGCTGTCCACACACACGCACACCCATAGATGTTTCTCTAAAAATGCTGTTTTCGGACTTAGGGACTTCAAAACATGTATTTCTGGGAAAACTCTACATCGAATTTTTGGATGGTGTACAATACCTTCTCTAGCTAGTGTACATTGTACGTACATAGAAAGTAAAAATAATCGTTAAATATCAAAATTTATATTTAATTTTAGTATCTTCTAAGGATCCAAAACGAAGATTTACAAGAATACTCACCACCCCAAACTACCCCTTGTATGGAAAAATTGTCGAAAATATTGTTTTTCTCAAAATTACTAAAATAACTTTGATTAAAATACCGTAAGTATATTAAAAGTACTTGAAAGACAAATAAAACGTATATGAGTATCTTGAATTGTATGGGAATAACCTCTGAAGACTTCTTGATTCTGGTTGACTTTTGTGTGACTGGTAAATCGTCAGAGAAAGACAAAAACTTACTGCACAAAAATGCAGGTGTCTCAAAACAAATTATTTGTCATATTCATTTATTGTGGAGTTAACCATTTCCTTGTTATTGGGTTCAATTTTAAAATACTTAAACCTTTCTCGAAGTGTATTTCTTTTTCTAGCCCGTATGCACAATGTACATAGTGGATAGAGAAGGTATTGTATTCCACCCAAAAACTGGATACCGATATTTCATCGAAAATACATGTTTTGAGACCCCTTTATCCAAAATAACATTTTTAGAAACATGTGCGTGGTATATGTGTGGGCATCTTAGCTCAAAAACAAAAGGTTTGTTTAATACTAAACTTGGTATTTAAGTTCAGTATTCTTTCAAGGATGCGACACAAAGATTTTCAAGAAAATCCCTCCTCCCCCAACCACCATTTCTTTACATATAATATTTTTCGAAAACATTGACCTTGAATTTTCTGGGAATAGCCTCTGAAGACCTCTTCATTCGGATGACTTTTTTATAATTGGTTAACCGTAAGAGGTAGACAAAGCTTACTACACAAAAATGAGATCTCATTAAAACACTGCCATATACTTTTATTATTATTACTATTATTATTACTACTATTATTATTACTACTATTATTATTATTCAAGCAGAATTAGTCGCTTTCGTGATTTTCCGAGTCATTGGTTTCAGATATAAGGTATATAAACTTATCTCAAACTTGAGATATCTTTTTTTTCGTCTCTCTTTTGTTTACTTCTAGCAAGCAAAGAGAATCGAATTTCAATTGTTTCACTTAGCGGCCGGTGTTTGTCGCTTTAACCTAGTGTATTCCCTTATTTACCCTCTCTTACAAAGAAGCAAGTAATACCACCAATTCTGGTAATATTTATCTAGATTAACGTGACCTGGATAAAAGAATAAAGTCATGTAAATGGAACACATCAGATTTTTTTTTAATTCTGTTTTATTTTATCTTGCTTTGATAAATTGGTCAGATCCCGACGGAACTTTTGGTACCGAATGGCACAATAGCTCACAAGGAGCCTTGGTCTACGGCCCGGCCGCTGGGTCCCCCATTCGGTTCAGGACAGACGTCATGGATGGGGTGCAGTATTTTTTTTTCTCCATTTTTTCCAGTTTCCTATATTTCCTTAGTAGACCTTATTATTCTTAAGATTTTCCTTTTACATATACATACACAAACATAGACACATTTACAAACACAGAAGCACCCATGCCCAAGGCGGGACTCGAACCCACGATCCTGTGTACCACGAAGCACCAAAGCGAGACACTTTAGCGAGCGCGGCCACCGGGATCGGCATTTAAAGAAAAACTCCCTGCCCCTGCCGGGAATCGAACCCGGGACCTCCGAGTGAGAAGTCAGTTTGCTGACCACTCAACAACGAAGGCAGTCGATATTGGAGGGTGAGACGTAGTCAGCGCCTCAATCCCTCCCGGCCAGTTACTGCGGCCCTCTTGACCTGGAGTCGCTACTTCTCCATCAAATAGCTCCACAATTGGCCCCCCAGGGACCTCACAAAGCTGAGTGCACCCCGGACCAGGTCTCCAGCGAGGGAAAAATCCCCGCGCCGGTATCTGGAATCGAACCCATGTCCTCCGCTTGGCAAGCAGCTGCGCTACCACACGTTAAGGAGAGATACCGTTGACGCTATGTGGTGGATAGTAGTATTTTTTAAGGTTTCACCACACTACCTTTGCTTCGCGCCAAGCAGATGATTTTAGAGGGCCGTCCAGTCTAGCCGTTCTACGACCATCCGTAGTCTGAAGATGTAATCCACTCATGAACAATCCCTAGTCTTGGAGTAAAATCTGATGCTACTCCAGGACGATTAAATCAAGCAACCTTTTGATTTAATTGTCCTGGAGTATTTTATGGACAATGTTCAGAATAGTTTTTTTAAGAATAGTTTGTTACAGAATAGGTTGAGAAAGCCATGTGAATGGAACACATCAGAAATTTTTACTTTCTCTACACTATGTACATAGTGTATAGAGAATGTATTGCATTGCACTAAAAAAATTCGATACCGAGATTTCACCAGAAATACATTTTTTTGGGTCACCCTGAATCAAAAAAAAAAAAAACATTTTTATAAATAGGTCCGCATGTGTGCGTGTGTGTGTGTGTGTTTGTGGACAGCATAGCTTAAAAACGAAAAGACCGTTAAATACCAAACTTAGTATTTAAGTTTGGTATTTTCTAAGGATGCGACTCGAAGATTTAAAAAAAATCCCCCCACCACAAACTACCCTTTATATGGAAAAAAATTTGAAATTTTTTATTTTCTCAAAAATGGCTCTAACGATTTTGATTAAAATCTCTTATGTTTAAGATGTTTACATGCCAAACAAAATGTATAACTTGAATTTACTGGGAGTAGCCTCTAAAAACCTCTTTATTCTGGATGATTTTTATTGAATTTTGTATAATTGGTAAACCGTAAGAGATAGAAAAAAACTTACACATAAAATGTAGATCACGATAATGCACTCAATTCATGACATACATATTTTTTCGTAGAATTGGTCGCTTTTTAGATATTCCTTGCTATTGGTTTCAGCTTTAAAATAATTATATTTTTCTCATATAGGAATTTGTCAACTCCTGTCCATACAAAGAAAGGAACTTCAGTCATATATCAACCAGCTTTTGACTATCATTTTAACCTATGGTACACCCTTATTTTGTTTCTACGTACAAGGAAGTAAGTAATAAGACTATTTCTGCTAATTTTTCTCGATTAGTATGAAGTAAATAGAAGCATAAGCTTTTTAACAATAATTTGTTGCAAAGGTGTAGAGAAAGTCATGTGAATGGAACACATCAGATTTTTTTTTTTTTTTATTTTAGAAGTCTGAAGTACGCGAGTGTACAAGTGGACCGTGTCGCACAGGAAGGGATGTCGAACTCCATTAGCGGAATGGTATCGTAGCTCGGGCTAAGGCAGCATCATCCATCATCTGGTCCGTCAAAAGAAGATATGAGCAACAGTCTCACCTTCCTTCAAGTGGAAAACACAATATAGGTCAGGGATGATGCTGAGAAAATAGCACACATAAAGCAATTTAGTGGTGGTTATAATCTTTCCAGAAATTGAGTCGTATAGTGCTAGAACCCCCCAAGTTAAATTGATTTCGTCAATATCATACGAGGGCAAACCTGAACATTTTTAGATGGCACGTTTCTACATCTCTCTCTGTGACAAATAATTTTTAATCAGCTTATTCTTCTATCTGGTTCAAGCTAATCGAAATAAACATTAGCAGAAATGGTCTTATTACTTGCTTCTTTGTAAGTAGAAGGGAAATAAGGGAATACACTAGACTATAGTCAGCTCTTTTAAAAGCCCTTTGCCATGTGTTTGAAATCCATTTCTTTGCAAGGCCAGGAGTTGACAAATCCCCATATAAGAAAATGTTAAGTACTGACGCCAATAACAAGGAATATTCCAAACATATTCAACTCCACGGACAAAAATTATAACACAAATCGTATGTTTTAACGAGATCTATATTTTTGTTTAGCATGCTTTGGTCTATCTCTTACATTTCACCATTTATGTAAAATTCGATTATAATGAAGAGGTTTTCAGAGGCTATTGCCAGAAAATTCAAGATATACATTTTATTTGCCATACTTATTATACGCTGTTTTAATCAAAATCGTCACCAGTTTTTGATAAAATAAAAATGTCCACGCTTTTTCCATGTAAAGTGCGGTTTGGGTGGGAGTAATTTTCTCAAAAGATTCGTTTATCATCCTTGGGGGATATAAAAATAAATACCAAGTTTGTATTTTACTGACTTTTCGTTTTTAAGTTATAGTTTTCAAAGACATACGGATACACGGGCACACACATGTACCTTTTTCTTAAAATTCTTTTGTCTATATACAGTGGACTCTAAATATGTATTTCTGGAGAAATTTTGGTATAGAATTTTTGGGGAGTGCAATACCTTCTCTACCTATGTACCATGTACTACGTAGGTAGAGAAAATAATAAATCAAATTTCTTTTTGTCTGACAGCTAATTTCTAATGTTTTATGAGTTGAATGCCAGATACCTAGGGTTTTACTTTCTCTATGCACATAGTAGATAGAGGAGGTTTTGTATTCCACCAAATATATGTGTGAGTTTGACGTCCCTTGAATCCCCCCAAAATTAGAAAAAGTCTGTGTTTGTGCCTTGCTGTACGTATGTGTATCTGCGGACAGCATAGCTTAAAAACGAAAATACATTTATTTACCAAACTTGGCATTTAAGTTTCGTATCTTCTAAGGATGAGACACTAAGATTTTCAAGAAAATTCCTCTAACGCAAACTAACCTTCATATGGAAATGTTTTTTTTTTTTTAATGGCTCAAACGATTTTGGTTTTAATACTATATAGATGTTAACATTATTTGTCTCACAAATAAAATGTACATATTGTAATTTCTGGTAATATCCTCTGAAGACCTCTTCAATTTGAATGAATGTTTCCTAACTGATAAACAGTAAACGTAGATTCGTTAAAACACGCAATTTAAGTCGTATACATTTTTGTGAAGCTTACCGTTTCCGAGATATTCCTTGTTATTAGTTTCAATTTTAAACTATTTAAACCTTTCTCAGCTTTCGTTTCATCTCTTTTGTTTTACTTCTGGCCGTATAAAGAGAACCGATTTTCAATTGTTTCACATAGCGACCAGCTTTTAAAATATCTGACTATCGCTTTGGCCTATTTCTTTTTAGCTCGGACCCCACACAAATTCAAAATCTTAATATTACTAACACATATGATAGATATGTAACCTAAACCAAATACTTATCTTAAACCTCCTCAACAAAATATGAAGCCCCGCCTGGATAGTGTGGTGTTAACGTGTCTGCCTAGCATTCAACGGGTCGTGAATTCGAATCTCGCTTAGGGTGTTATCCGGATTAGGATTTTTCGGGGTTTTCCTTGTCCTGAGAAGACGAATGTCGAGTAACTTTAAGTTCCATGGACCCCAAAATCAAATGAGTACTGTTTCACCAATTTCATTCATCGTTCGGTATGACTAGCCAGGTTAAAGGACATTAAGCTTAAAAAAATAAACAAAAATAACAAAAATCAACATTTATTAAGAATATTAAAGCAAAAAAAAACAAGTTTTGAATTATATATCGACCTCTACTTATAAAACAATTAATTGTATCCGTTAGAGACATCTGAAGCTGTTTAAGGACACAGATTGGCTAACTTGTACAACTGGGAGAATACTGCGAAGTACACCTCTAGTCTCGGTGTGGGCAAGTTGGGTCGGTCCATCTTGTTTTGTCTCCCAGATGTCAATCAATCAATCGCTTTAGCCTAGTGTACTCCCTTATTTCCCTTCTGCTTCAAGGAAGCAAGTAATAAGACAATTTCTGCTTTGGTTTATTTTGATTAGCGTGATGTAGATAAAAGAATAAACTTTTGAAAGAATAGTTTGCTTGCAGAACAGATAGAGAAAATTACGCGAATTGAAAACATGAGACTTTTTGTGGTGTTAACCGTTTCCGATACAGTCTTTGTTATTAGTTTCAATTTTAAAATACGTAAACTTTTCTCAAACAGAAATTTGTCATTTATTTTTCTTTTTTTTAGTTCTGGGCTTGCAAAGAGAACCGAATTTCAATAACATAGCAATCAGATTTTAAAAGATTTGACTATTGCTTTAGCCTACTGTATTCCCTTATTTCTCTTCTACTTACAAGGAAGCACGTAATAAGACCATTTCTGCTAAGGTTTATCTTGATTAGCATGATGTAGACAAAATAATAATCGTTTGAAAGATTTGTGTACAGAACAGACAGAAAGTTACGCGAATGGAAAATATGAGAATTTTTGTGGTGTTTATCGTTTCCGATATAGCCTTTGTTATTAGTTTAATTTTAAAATACTTAAACGTTTCCAATCGGAAAATTTTCTTTTCTTTTTATTTTGTTTTACTTCTGGCGATGCAAAGATTGCCGAATTTCAATCACATAGAAACAAGCTTTTAAAAGATTTGACTACCGGTTTAGCTTCTGCATTTCCTAATTTCCCTCCTACTTATAAGAACTACCTAATCCTTATTTTATTTAGTATGAATTAGATAGAAGAATAAGCTTTTGTGAGAATAGTTTATTACGTATAGATAGAGAAACTTATGTGAATGGAACACACCAGAATTTTTTATTCATTTATTATAAACTGTAGCTTGATTTTGTCAACCTTGTCGCATAGCGTGTTAATGTAAACAAAGCACTTAGTGCGGCAAACTCTCGCACAAAGGCCATTCTTCTTTGTTTGATGAAGGATATGAGCTCCCCTCTGCACATAATTTGAACTTCAATTTAAATAACACGCCGGACTAAAGCCACTTAATTTTGAATAAAGCTCATTACTTACACATGTGGCCCATTGTCTAAAGTGGCGCGTACAATTACGTTATCGAGGTCAAACACTGCGCCTAATTTCCTACCGGCCGCCCGGTGCTAACCACTACAGCGACCAGTTAATGACATCTTTCATGTGACATCGCACTACGAGATGAATATTTATGCTCCGCCGTAATAGGCCTGCCCAGGAATCGATAGTCCCAGCGTAAACAGGTAAATGCCTTTCTCGTATGCCTATTTCATACATGTTCTAAACATGGCACAATGGTTACGAGGTTGACACTGGAATATTGTGATTCTAAAAACAAATGATAACTATTTATATTACGAGGGTCATTTCAGAAGTCATGGCTGAAGGAAACAAAACCCAGGAAAGATTGCTTCCGTGGTCCAGTGGTCAGCAAGCTGACTTCTCGCCCGGGGGCCCCGGGTTCGATTCCCGGCTGGGCCGGGGAATTTTTCTTTAACCGGAATTATTCCCTATCCCCCATAGAGTCTGGAAGTATAATGTGCGTGTGTTACGTAATATAAAGTTTAACCTAATGTTCTGAACCTACAGTTTCACAAGTGAAAGCCCCCGATATGACCATTGATGTTAAAGGGGGCTATACAAATAAAGCAATAAAAAAAAAAAAACCTCAGGAAAATCGCTGGAATGTTTTTCTCAATTCTGGTACTAAATTGGGATACGGGTACAAAGGATTATGGGTACGTGACATTGAAACATGCACAAATAGTGATCATTGTTTTATTCGTATTACATATGTTTCATTCACATGACTTTCTCTACAGCTCTGCAACAAATTATTGTTAAAAAGCTTATGTTTCCATTTACTTCATGCTAATTGAAAAAAAGTAGCACATATACATGGACTTTCTTCTAAAACTCTAATGCGTTCTATCCAAATAAATTTCGCTAGCTGCCCCATATACAAGCTATTCGTACAAAAAGTATTCTTTTATCTACTACATGCTAATCGAATAAACGTTAGTAGAATTGATCTTATTATTTTCTTTCTTGTAAAGGAAAGAAGGGAATACATTAGACTAAAGCAACAATTAAGGTTCGGCTCGCTTTGGATGGTCCCGTTTGAGATAAGTTGTAGTTTAAAATTGAAACCAATAATAAGGAATATCAGTAAAACGGCCCACATTACAAGAAAAAAGTATATGACATAACGACATCTACAACTTTTGTGAGTAAGCGTTTATCTATGTCTTGCGCTTTAACCGTTATACACAATTCCGCAAAACTCATCCAGAATAAAGATATTTTCAGAGGCTAATCCCGGAAAATTCATAATGTACATTTTATTTGTGATGTAAATATCTTTAATATGCAATATCAAAATCAAATCCTTAGAGCCATTTTTACTTTCTCTATACATAACTACTATGTACATAGTGTATATAGAGAAGGTATTGTACTCCACCCAAAAATTCGATACCGAAATTTCACCGGAAATATATGTTTTAGGGTCCCCTTTAACTAAAAAAGGCATTTTTGGAAAAAGGTCCGTGTGTGTGTGTGTGGGTGTGTATGTGTCCGTGTGTCCATGTGTCTGTGAACTCGAAAACGAAAAGTCGCTAAAATACCAAACTTGGTATTTAAGTTTAGTGTCTTCCAGGGATGCGACACGAAGACTTTGAGAAAACTCCCCCAGCCCAAGCTACCCTTTACATGGAACTTTTTTCGAAAATTTGTATTTTCTAAAAAATGGCTCTAACGATTTTGATTAAAATATTGTATATTAAAGATATTTACCTGACAAATAAAATGTATATCTTGAATTTTCCGGGAATAGCCTCTGAAGACTACTTTATTCTGGAAGAATTTTTCGGAATTTTGCATAACTGCTAAACCGTAAGAGATGGACAAAACCTTACCACACAACAAATGTAGAGCACGTTAAAACACACACTCTTTATATTTTTTGCGTGGAGTTGATCGTTTTTTAGATATTCCTTGTTTTTTGTTTCAGCTTTGAAAAACTTACTTTTCTCATACAGGAATTTGTCAACTCGGTCCATATAAACAAAGGAACTTCAATCACATAGCAACCAGCTTTTGACTATCACTTTAACCTATGGCACTCCCTTATTTCGCTTCTACATACAAGGAAGCAACTAATAAGACTATTTCTGCTAATATTTTGTCGATTAGCATGAAGTAAATAGAAGCTTATAAGCTTTTCAACAATAATTAGTTGCAGAGATGTGGAGAAAGTCATGTGAATGGAACACATCAGATTTTTTTTAGAAAAACAAAATTTACAAAATGTTTCCATTGAAAGGATATTTTGGAGTGCGGGGGATTTTTTTGAAAATGATCGTGTTGAGTCCTTAGAAGATACTAAACATAAATACTAAGTTTGGTATTTAACGGGATTTTCATTTTTACTTTCTCTACACGTACTATGTACATAGTGTAAAGAGAAGGTATTGCACTCCATAAAAAATTCGCTACCAAGATTACACCGGAAATATATGTTTTAGGGTCCCCTGTATTCAAAAAAAGTATTTTCAGAAAAAGGTCCGTGTGTGTGTATGTCCGTGTGTCCGTGTGTGCGTGTGTCAGTATGTCCGTGTCCATTTTTCTGTGAACACGATAACTCAAAAATACCAAACTTGGAATTTAAGTTTAGTATCTTCCAGGGATGCGACACGAAGATTTTGAGAAAAATCCCCCCACCCCAAACTACCCTTTACTTGGAGCTTTTTTCGAACATTTTGATTTTCTAAAAAATGACTCTAACGATTTTTATTAAAATGTCGTATATTAAAGATATTTACCTGACAAATAAAATGCATATTTTGAATTTTCTGGAATAGCCTCTGAAGACTACTTTATTCTGTGTCAATTTTACGGAATTTTGCATAACTGATAAACCGTAAGAGATGGACAAAATCTTACCGCTCAATAAATGTAGTGCACTTTAAAACGCACAATTTATGTTATATACATTTATTTCGTGGAGTTGGTTGTTTTTGAGATATTACTTGTTTTTGGTTTCAGCTATGAAAAATGTATACTTTTCTCATACAGGAATTTGTCAACTCCTGTCCATACAACCAAAGGAACTTCAGTCACATAGCAACCGGCTTTTGACTATCACTTTAACCTATGGTACTCCCTTATTTCGCTTCTACTTTCAAGGAAGTAAGCAATAAGACTATTTCTGCTATTTTTTTTTTCTCGATTAGCATGAAGTAAATAGAAGCATAAGTTTTTTAACAATAATTTTTGTAGAGATGTAGAGAAAGTCATATGAATGGAACACATCAGATTTTTGAGCTATGCTATCCACACAAACGCGCGCGCGGAGCTTTTTCTAATTGTTTTAAACTCATTGACCTCAAAATATATTTTTCCGTTGAAACTTCGACATTGAATTTTTGGGTGCAATATCTTCTCTGGCTACTATGTACATTATGTACATGCTACTATTGAAAGTAATAGCTAACAACTGATTTCTGGATGCCCTAAATGTCAGCAACTTTAAATTCAACAACTTTCTCATTTATCGTTGAAACACATCACTCTCAAAGATATGAAAAAATCTCAAAAGTTCGCGAAAAAATAAGCCTATATATAATTTCAAACTTATATATAACTTTGTCTTTTAATTCAACAAATTTCTCATTTATCGTTAAGAAAAATGACTCTTTCCCATGGTTATATCATAAGTCACTCTTCTACTAACCAACTTTTGACGTTGAACACTGATACCAGCTCTGAGAATTGTATTGCTATTTAAATAATCGGATTATGTCATTTAGTCTAATTTCCTCGTCATAAGGCATTTTAAAAAATATGATGTAATGCGGTTAATTCAAGTTCAGAGGCATTTAATTTATTTGGCTATTATTGATACTTGTCATGCTGCGGTTTGATATGACCGACATTGTAAATAAAACAAGAAGGCTGTGGTCAGAATGTTTCAGTTCCGGTCACATGTCTCTCTCGATTAATTATACCTAACCAAAAATTAGTCTAACTGATTAGCAAACTGACAATATGTCTCTGTCAGCCGCCCTTCCAAGCAGAAAATAAATATGATTTCTGCTCCACGCATTAACGATTAAATCGACTCAGTATTCTAAAAGTACATAACAATAGGTTTAAAATCCCATTAAAAAGCTTCTCAAATGCATTTAGATTTTATTTAAACTTATTAAATCTAAAAGAAAAAAAAATATTGTATAAAATTCACATAATATTCTCCATCCAATATCGTTTTATTTCTTTCAGAAGCTCGGGTGTTCAATGTTCATAGTAGGTAAAGAGGGTATTATATTCCACCCATCAACTCGATACAAAAGTGTCACCGGAAATACATTCTTAGGACCACTGAATCCATAATTAGTAGTTTTAAAACAATCGTATATCTTTCTTTCACATGTCTTTCTCTACCTGTTCTGCAAACAAACTATTCTTATAAAAATTATTCATTTATTTACATCGTGTTGCTACACCCAAGCACTCTCAAAATTAGTCTTAATGCTTGCTTATTTGTAAGTACAAGGGAAATAAGGGAGTTCACTAGGCTAAAGCGATAGTCAAATCTTTTAAAAGCTGTCGCTATTTGAAGCAATTGAAATTAGGTTCTCGTTGCTTGCTAGAAGTAAACGAAATAGAGACGAAAATAAGATGACATCCTCTTTCAGAAAAGCTTAAGTAGCTTAAAACTGAAACCAATATCACGGAATATCTCGAAAACTGTTAACTCTACAGAAAATGTATATGACCAAATTGTATGTTTTAACGAGTATCTGCACTTTGTGTTGTAAACTTTTGTCTATTCCTTAAGATTTATCCGTTATACTAAGTATATTTATCCAGAATGAAGAGGTCTTCAGAGGCTACTCCAGAAAATTCAAGATATATATTTCGTTTTTATAAAAATATATTAATCCTATGATATTTTAATCAAAATTGTTAGAGCCGTTTTTGAGTAAATTAACATTTTTGAAAAAATATTACGTGTAAGGGTAGTTTTAGGCGGGGCAAATTTTTCTGAAAATCTTCCAGTCGCATCCTTGGAAGATACTGAAGACTTTTCGTTTATGAGTTAGGCTTCCACAGACACACACGGACCTTTTTATAAAAATGTTTATTTTTGGATTCAGAGGATCCTAAAGCATATATTTCTGGTGAAATTTTGGTATCGAATTTTTGGGTGGAATACAATACCTTCTCTATCTACCTAGTAATGCATGTGTGTTCTAGAGGAAGTAATAGGTTTAAAACTCCATTATAAAAGCTTCCGAAATACATTTAGATTTCCATTTAAACTAAATGATTTTTTTTTTAAATCGTGTATCAAATTCACATGATATTCTCTATCCGATATCGTTTATTACCTTCTCTAGCATTTATATAAAGGGTCTTTCAAAAGTTCAGTTCAAATTTTAAACAACTATAAATACGATTATAATATTTGAGATAGGGTAAAAACAAAAGAAATCACATACTGGGCAAGCAATGACGTTTGGTTTTCTTTTGTTTTTTGTTTTTTACTTTCTCTACACGTACTATGTACATAGTGAATAGAGAAGGTATAGCATTCCACCCAAAAATTCGATACCGAGATTTCACCGGAAATACACGTTTTGGGTCCCCCTGAATCAAAAAAACAAAAAAAAAAAAAAAAAAAAAGCATTTTCAGAAAATGGTCCGTGTGTGCGTCTGTGGACAGCATAGCTCAAAAACGAAAAGAACGTTGAATGCTAAACTTGGTATTTAGGTTTGGTATCTTCCAAGGATACGACACGAAGATTTTCAAGAAAATTCCCCCCACCTCCAACTACCCTTTACATGGAACTTTTTTCAAAATTTTTGATTTTCTTAAAAATGACTAAAGATTTTGATTAAAATATAGTCTATTAAAGATATTTACCTGAAAAATAAAATGTATATCTTGAATTTTCTGGAAACAGCCTGTGAAGACTGTTTTATTCTGGACGAATTTTACGGAATTTTGCATAACTGTTAAACCGTAAGAGACAAACAAAAACTTAACACACAAAAAATGTAGAGCACGTTAAAAGACACAATTTATGTTATATACATTTTTTTCGTGGAGTTGATCGCTTTTTAGATATTCCTTGTTTTTTATTCCAGCTTTGAAAAACATACTTTTCAGGTAGATAGATAGAAGAGAATACGGTTGGAGGGGACTCGTCACCTGAGGTTATTTTACCTAGACCCCAAGAGGGTGCGCCCCTGGAAAGGAGGATGGTAAAGAATACACCAGGCGGTCGGAACCAGGAGCAACAACACAGCAATGACAGGGTCTCCAGATTGAAGCACCCCGACAGTCGCACAGATAGCTCGGGATCCCTGTCCCAGATAGGGTCAGACGCTCCCGCCAGGAGCGTTCCCCGTCGCGGCAACCAGCCGAAGTCTGGGGACGAAGATAGTCACGAGTTAGTTATTTCTTAAAACTCGTAAATGGTGCATAGGACATCGTTACTATGTTTCCGTGATCGGATTGGAATTTTTAGTATGTGAGTTCGTCGCTACGCGGCATTGTAACGTGAGTCACTTCGTCGCCCACAGATGGCACTGTAGGACGACTTATGGACGCGAAATGGCGGAATTTTGCCCAGAAACCTTCTTCTTTCAAGGTATGGCGTTCTTTTACGTGCAAATAAATATTACACGGGACCACCGAATTTACTTCCCTCTCGAGAGAAGTCATGCTAAGGAATTTTGCGTCCGAAAAGCGCCATCACTCTCCGCCAAGTTTGAACCTGCAATCTTGGGTTTTACCACTACACCACGAAGGGCGACGAGATAGTCACAAGGAGCATCTTCATGCCGGCTACGCCGCACCGAGCGCAATCGCCGACACTTGCAACACTGAAAGAAACCAACGGGATGACGACTGAATGAAATGACAATGGAAACGACATGGAAGACAGAAAATTTGGGGGATGAAAGAAATCTACCCAGCATTAGCTTGGCGACCCGGGAAACCCTCGGAAAAACATATGGGTTAGGTAATCCGGCAACGGAGACCAAACCCGCGACCTCCCGATTGCGGCACACATAGAAAACTGCCTCAGCCTTCCCGCTCAGTAAAAGATAGAAGGAGAAGTTTCTCCAAGAATAGTTTGTTGCAGAATAGGTAGAGAAAATCATGTGAAATTAACACATCAGATATTCTTTTTTAGGGTTTATGTAAAATATAAACTAGAAATCTGTGTATAGCATAGAAAGTGGTGCTCTTTCTTGTTTTATATGTGTATTATGGTACCAGGAAGATGTCAGCATGTGACAAAAAGAAACATTACAACATTGTCATGGTAATGAAAAAGCTGCGCGGAACCATGTGATGGCAACTATTGCCGATTACATCATTCTCCATTCTTCCGCATGTCCATGTGACATCAGACATGCATGCGCATCACAAGATTTTTGTCAGTGGTGGGAGAAAGCGCATTGCAAGTGGCAGCGAGTGATCTTAGTGAACCGTTTATTGCAACTGAATACATACTGAGAATTATTAACAGTAATGTTGAGAGCTTCAACACCTAAGTTCTCGTCTGGTAAGTCCCTTGCAGGACAGGCTAGGGATATTATTTACAATGTTGCCGCTTACTTTCAAAAGCAAGTATTTTTTCTCATCTATGGTCCATGAATAATGATTAAAAGATTAAATTACCTTAGGGATAACCGCATAATTTTTTAAGAGTTCTTACCGAAAAGAAGTAATGTGACCTCAATGTTGGATTAAGATTAGTTTTGGGTGCAGATGTTCATGAACTGGGTCTGTTCGACCTTTAAAATCTTACATGTCATCTACATACAGGTATGCACGCACGTATTGTAACAATGATAGCTGTAATGGCAAACTCTCCCTCCATTCCCACCTGTCCTACGACCTCGGAACGGAGGCCAGCTAAAGGTGAAGAGGATAAGAAGTTGCAGGTGTGAGCTGCGCAGACCGAAATGTGCTAATATTTTTAATACACTGACAAGCTATTCCAGGCCTTCAGCTCCGCGGTAACATGTGTGACTGACATTCGGCAACCGTCCACTCGGCCTATGATATGTTTCGTGTTTTCTCCTGGTCGCAAGTTGAACGACTGTGTGGTATATTCTATCATGGCTCGTCTTTCCCTCGTTTCCTATAATTTCATTTCTCTTTCGTTTTTCAGGTATGCGTTCAGGTCCTGCAGCGTCGGTAATACCGGTCGGATGGCGTAATTGCTTGCATAATGGAAAGATTTCTCCTTATGGCCACTTGAGTGAGCTATCCGACTGCTAGGGTCGTTGCGTCGCCCTCTAGGAATGCTCTCTAAGTGTGCGCGGGTGTATAATTTGGAAGTATTAGAATTTATGCGCGTTTCTGTATGCCTGGGGCCTCCTCCGATTCGTTCACCTCTCAATGCTTTCCGGAATGTAACCATAATTGACTCATCGAGGTTTCGCAGTGAGCAAGATGTTCTCCTCCGTTCCAATATTCCACCAGGTCTTCAAGGATTATTATAAAATGGAACTTCCATTTATTACTTTCTCTACCACGTATGTACAATGTTCATAGAGGTAGAGAAGCTATTGTAGATATTTCACGCAAAAATATATATGAAGATTTAACCTAAATACATGCTCTAAGTCCCCATAATCCAAGTAAAGCAGTTTTACCTTCTCTAGCACGTATGTGTGATCTGCATACAAATTCAATTTCCAGGGATTAATCTCTGAAGTCCTCTTCATGCTGAATGACTTTTGCATATCTGGTAAACCGTAAGAGGTAGTAAAAACTTACTACACAAAAAATTATGTCCAAACACACAATTTATGTCACATGCATTTCTGTTGTAGAGCTAACCGTATTCCTTGTTATTGGTTTCAATTTGAAAATAGTTATACTTTTCACAAACAGGAAATCGCCTACGTTTCTTTTGTTTCACTCCTGGTCATGCAAAGAAGCTAATTTCAATGTCAATCGCATATCGGCAGCTTTTAAAACATTAGACTATCGCTTTAACATAGTGTTTCCTTAGTTCCTTATACTTATAAGGGACTAAGTAATAAGACCATTCTGCTAATGCTTATCTCGATTAGCATGGAGTAGAAAGAAGAATAAGCTTTTGTTTGTAGAACAGGTAGTGAAAGTTACGTGAATGGAACGCATCTGATTTTCCCAGTAAATGGCGTCTCTAAGAAGCACACTGAAGAGATAAAAGTTGCACATTTATGTAAATTATTTGCTTTAATAATTATTATACACCATTAAATGCAAGGATTTATATATTAGTGAATCATTCTAATTAATAAATAATTTATTTTGTCAAATTTGGATCTGTAGGAGAAAAAGGCAATGCGCCAGTATTTATATTATTGATTTACTTACACTAAAAAATCCCAACTCGATCTGCAAAATCAATGTTACAATAGCCCTTTGTGAGTAACGCTTTCTTACTTTCTCTACATGTATTATGTATATAGCGTATAGAGAAGCTATTGTATTACACCCAACAATTTGATACCGAGATTTCACCGGAAATAAATATTTTGAGACCCCATGAATAAAAAAAATAATAAAGCATTTTTAGAAAAATATCCATGCGTGTGTGTGTGTGTGTGTTTTGTGTTGTGTTGTGTCTGTGTCTGCTTGCAGCATAGCTCAAAAACGAAAAGTCCGTTAAACACCAAACTTAATATTTAAGTTCAGTATCTTCCAGGAATGCAACACAAAGATTTTCAAGAAAATCCCGCCGCCCTCAACTACCCTTTACATCGAAAATATTTCAAAATTTTGAGTTTTCTCAAAAATGGCTTTAACAATTCTGATTGAAATCTCTTTTATTTAATCTTTATACATTTGCATGACAAATAAAATGTATACCTTAAACTTTCTGAGGACACCCTTGAAGACCTCTTTATACTGGATGATTTTTTCTGAATTTTGCATAATTGGTGAACATAAGAGACACACAAAACCTTACTACAGACAAAGTATAGATCTCTTTAAAGCACGCAATTTATGTCATATACTTTTTTTGTGGAGTTGATCGTTTTCGAGATATTCCTTGTTAATGGTTTCAGTTTTAAAATAGAAGTTTCTCATACGGGAAAATGTGAACCTCTAGCCACGTAAAGAAATGGATTTCAATCCCATAGCAACCTCATTTTAAAATATTTGACTGTCGGTTTTGGCTGTATTCCCTTATGTCCCTTCGATTATAAGGAGCTAAGTATTAAGACCGTTTCTGCTAATGCTCATCTCGATTAGCATAAAGTAGACAGAAGAATAAGCGTATTAACAGTAATTTGTTACAGAGATGTAGGGAAAGATGTAGGAAGATATTTACAGTGTTGGTAATGTTTTTCTCGCTTATTTAAGTAAAGTATAATATTATAAAGTTTTCTTCGGTAAAATTTAAATGTAAAGTAAGGACATAATTTTTATGCCACACTTGACTTTTGAAAATCATAGGGACCCTCCTTCTCCAATATTTTAAGCCGGGCACGTCCGTGGTCAGAGCGCACTTTTAGTGTCGTCGTCATCAAAAATCTGATGTGTTACACTCAGTGACTCTCTCTAACTATTCTACAAACTTCCTTCAACACCATGCTAATAGAGATAAACATTAGCAGAATTTTATTACTCAGTTCCTTATAAATAGAAGGGAACTAAGGGAATGCACTAGGTTAAAGTGATAGTCAAATGTTTTAAAAGCTGTCGTTATGCGAATGTCACTGCAAATCGCTTCTTTGCTTGGCCAGGAGTAGAACAAAAGAAAAACGGTCACTTCCTCTGAGAAAAGAATAAGTACTTCACAATTGAAACAAATAACAAGGATTACCTCGAAAACGCTAAGCTCCACGAAAAAAAATGTATATGACTAACTTTGTATTTAACAAGATTTACATTTTTGAATAGTAAGTTTTTGTCTATCGCTTACTGTTTACTAGTTATACCAAATTAAGTAAAATTCATCCAGAATCAACAGGTCTTTAGAAGCTATTCCCAGAAAATTCAAGATACACATTTTGTTTGTGATAGAAATGGCTTTAAAATGTGGCATTTTAATTAAAATCGTTAGAGCCCTTTTTAAGAAAAACAAAATTTTCGAAAAATTTTCCATGTAAAGGGTCCTTGAAAGATACCAAACTTAAATTTTAAGTTTGGTATTTAACTGTCTTTTCATTTTTGAGCTATGCTGTCCACAGACAGACAGACATACACAAACACACACACACACACACACATACACCCGCGCGCGCGCAGACCTGTTTCTGAAAATGATTTTTTTTTATACAAGGGGTACTAAAACATGTATTTCCAGTGAAATCTCGACATCGAATTTTTGGGTGGCATACAATAGCTCTCTCTATCCCTATGTATATTGTACATACGGGGCTAGAGAAAGTAAAAAGTTCGTTTCTATGGTCATACACAGTCTGATGAATCGAGAAGTATCTATAAACTGACAAGAGAGATGGTGGATCCCCGAGGTCCTAAGAGAGGACTTATTTTCTTTAATTGATTATTATTTACAAAGCCTCCTGTTGCAAGGATGATCGATATGAAGCGGGCTATGACTGACGTCACCTGTGTGCCCTGGTTTCCCAGAGCATGTTTGGACAGTTCATGATGGTACTCTACTCTGTAATCCCTGTGCCACCAACTTGATAGCGAGATGGTCTCTAAGCCTATGATTATCTGTACACACAGATTGTAAATTACTAGGAAACCAACCGTGCAGCGACAAATGAACTGCGATCAAATGTCTCCTTGCCTGTAGTCAGGCACCAGCGTTGCCAACACAAAAATATGTTTACTTTCTCTACACGTACTATGAGTACATAGAGAAGGTATTGTAATGCACCCAAAAATTCGACACCAAAATTTCCCCTAAATCCAAAAAAAGCATGTTTAGAAAAAGGTCCTATGTGTCTGTGGACAGCATAGCTCAAAAAAGAAAAGACCGTTAAATACCAAACTGATATTTAAGATTGGTATCTTCCGAGGATGCGACACGAAGATTTTCAAGAAAATTCCCCCATCCCCATCTACCCTTTACGTGGAAAAAAATTCGAAAAATTTTATTTTCTCAAAAATGGCTCTAATGATTTTGGTTAAAATATCGTATATTAAAGATATAAATGATAAAAAATGCGTATAAAATGTATACCTTGAATTTTTGGGAATAGCCTCGAAAACTACTTTATTCTGGATGAATTTTATTGAATTTTGCATAATTGCTAAACAGTGAGGGATGGACAAAAACTTACAAACAAAAAGTGTAGGGCATGTTAAAACACACTTTATTTTATATACTTTTTTTCGTGGAGTTGGTCGTTTTTGAGATACTCCTTGTTTTTGGCTTCAGCTTTTAAAAACATACTTGTCTCATGCAGGAATTTGTCAACTCCTGTCCATACAAACAAAGGAACTTCAGTCACATATCAACCAGCTTTTGACTATCACTTTAACCTATGATACTCCCTTATTTCGCTTCTATTTATAAGGAAGCAAGTAATAAGACTATTTCTGAGAATTTTTTCTTGGTTAGCATGAGTAAATAGAAGCATAAGCATTTTAACAATAATTTGTTGCAGACATGTAGAAAAAGTCATGTGAATGGAACACATCAGATTTTTTTTTCCGTTAAACTGAAGTTAAAATTCCTCTAAATGTTTATTATTGTTGTTTGCCATCTTCTTAAAGGTGAATTTTCGATGTACTGATAAAGGCTTAGAATTAATTCATTTTATTAATGTAAGTCAAGCCACAACATTTCATTTTCCTCCTCATCCTGCAATAGTATATACTCTGTGTTCACTGCTGAAATACTGGGGGGGGGGGGGGGGATATGTCTGGCGTACGCTCTCATGGTGCCGATTTCTTGGTGCACATCATCTGGCAATTCGTAGTACATAGCAATGCTAGACGATTAAGACCATCTCTTATAGAGATCATGCGTTCACCATGGCAGTAGTAAGGTAGTAATTAATAATGGTATCTTAGAATATCTATATATACACAGCAAGATTGGGCATAAGCGATAACACGCAAATCAGTAACATCTACTCAGATATATAATTATATGGTCGACTCATATGGCGATAATCAGGGGGTGTGTTTTTACTTCATTACATACGAGGGTCGACTGATACGTCCCGGGTCTCTCAATGAAAATAACACTTTTTTTCTTTTTTGCTTTATTTCTATACATGATCTCCAGAAAGGCTAATAAATTTTTCATATCAGTGTTCTAATTTAATTAAACCAGCTTTGTAGTGCCATTTATCAAGGTCCTCAAATAGTTCAAAGCCCGAGAAGATTTTGAATTAATACGTCGCCAGGAAAGCTTCAGTTCTTATTTTAAAGTCCTCAAATAGTTGTTTACCGCATCATTGACCTCCTAGTTGTTATCTTCTTCCTCTAAGAAATTTTTGAGGTTTGGGAACAGGTGGTAAGTCACTGGGTGTAAAATCTGGCGAATATGGTGGGTGTTCAAGCAATTCCAACTTTAATTCGCACATTTTTCCCATTGCAATAGCTGAATGATTGGCCGGAGCATTGTCGTGATGAAGAAGACTTCTCTTTTTTTTGCTAAATGAGGTATTTTTCTTTTCATCTCATCACTCAAATGTTGAAGTAAGCTTGCGCAGTAGTCACCAGTGATACTTTTACCTTTTTCCAAGTAATCAATAAAAATAATTCCCTGTGCATCCCAGAAAACGCTCGCCATAAACTTGTTAGCTGACAAAATTGACTAAGCCTTTTTTTTTTGGAGTTGGTTCACCTGGCGCAATCCACTGTTTGACTATGATTTATTTTCTGGAGTGTAGTGATGTATTCAAGTTTCATCCATGGTAATAAGCCGTCTCAAAAATTCACTGGGATTTTTACGGTAGAGCTCCACTTTATTTGCAACTTTTGATCAGGTGTCAACTAACGCGGCACCCATCTTGCAGAGACCTTGTGAAAGCCCAAAAAATTACCTGCACGTTCTTTTGATATGTTTACAGCCTCCGCTATCTCAAACAACTTTAATCTGCGGTTTTCCAGTACTAAAAGATGAATTTTTTTAATGATCTTTGGAGTTGTCCAGAGCGAGTCTCGTCACTAGTGCTCGTACGTCCCATTTTAAACTCTGCAACCCACCTTTTAATCATTGAATATGAAGGGGCAGAGTTTTTCAATGTACTGTCCATTTACTCCTTGATTTCTTTAGGCGTTAAGCGTTCAAATGGAAGTATTAAATCACTGCTCGTTTTTCCAAATACTCCATTTTCGTGAAAACTCTAAAGTTGTCTTGTTTAAAATGCTGTCATTCGAAAACTAAACAAGCTATTGACCTGTATCTATGAATACAAGCTAGTCTAGTGTTAAACTTTACGATGCTACCGTCTAACTGGCCTAGTGGCGCCATATCTGTGTGAGGCCCGAGACTCATCAGCCGACCCTAGTATAAACTAATTTCTCATAGGGCATGTATATATACATATGTAGATGTCATGTCTCATTTGGTATTGTGCAATGTACACATTTCATTACTGAAATGGGAAGTGGGGAATTTAATTTGCACTCATACCCCACTAAATCTGGTTTCTAATTATATAACTGAAACACTGAATGAAACAGAAAAATATTATTGTGACAGCAGTCCATAAATCCGTTAAAAAATCCGTTGACCGCTAAATGTTGACAGTGTGTAAAATCTGTAAAATTTTGCAGAAAGTCCGCTAACTTGGCAACCCTGTGAGGCACACAAGCATACTTGTTAACTTTATAGAATTTAATCCCGTGAAGCATTCTCTCGTCTACCATGCTGGAAATTCAACACTTTAAACTTTTAATTTCTCTACCTGTACAATGTATATATCAGAATATATTTGTACAGCATCTCTGGAAGAATTGGTTTGAGACTTAATACACTTTTCGTTTTTGAGTTATGCTGCTCACATACACACACATAGACACAGACAGACTGATCACACACACACGGAACTTTCTCTATAAATCTTCCATTCACATGGCATTCTCTAGCTCTTCCACAAACAAGTTTTCATTTTAAAGAATATTCTTTTATCTAAGTCATATTAATTGAGGTAAACATTAGTAGAATTAGTCTTACTACTTGCTTCCTTGTAAGTAGAAGAGAAATAAGAGAATCTACTAGGCTAAAGCGATAGTCAAATCTTTTAAAGGCAATCAGTATGTGAAACAATGAAATTCGATTCTTTTTTGTATTCCTGGGAGTAAAACAATAGCGATAAAAAAAAGTTAACTTCCCACTTGAGAAAATTTTAAATAGTTTAAAAATTGAAGATAATAACTACGGGATGCACAAAACTCATCCAGAATGAAGAGATCTCCAGAGGCTATTCCAGAAAATTCAAGATATATATTTCATTTGTCATGAAAATATCGTAAACATATTACGTTTTAATCAAATTCGTTACAGTAATTTTGAAGAAAATCAAAACGTTCGAGAGATTTTCCATGTAAAGGGTACTTTAGGGAAGGGGAAATTTTCTTGAAAATATTTGTGTCGCATCCTCGGAAGACACTGAACTTAAATATTAAGTTATTATCTAATCGACTTTTCGGTCACACACACATACACACACACTCATACACACACACTCACACACACACACACATGTGAACCTTTTTCAAAAAAAAATACTGTTCTATTTGGGGAGCCTTCAAACATGTATATTCAGTAAAATCTCGAAATCGAATTTTTAGATGGAATAGAATAACTTCCCTTCCTACTACGTATGTATATTGTGTGTACATGGTAGATAAGTAAAAACTGATGTGTTCCATTCACATGACTTTCTCTACATTTCTGCAACAAATTATTGTTAAAAAGCCTATGCTTCTTTTTACTTAATGCTAATCGAGCAAAAATTAGCAAAAATAGTCTTATTACTTGCTTCCATGTAAGTAGAAGGGAAATACTGGAATTCAACAGACTAAAGCATTAGTCAAAAGCTGGTCGCTATGTGACAGAAGTTCCTTTGTTTCTACGGACAGGAGTTGACAAATTCTTACAGCTAAAACCAATAACAAGGAATATCTCAAAAACGATCCACTCCTCGAAAAAAACGTATATAGCATAAAATGTGTGTTTTAACGAGCTCTACATTTTCTATCCAGTAAGTTTTTGTCTATCTCATACGGTTTGCCAGTTATACAAAATTCCATAAAAGCCATCCAGAATAAAGAATTCTTCAGAGACTATTCCCAGAAAATTCAAGGTATAACTTTTATTTGTCAGGTAAATATCTGTGATACGCGATATTTTAATCAAAATCGTTAGATCCATTTTTGAGAACATCAAAATTTTAGAAAATGTTTCCACGTAAAGGGTAGTTGGGGGTGAAGGGATTTTCTTGAAAATCTTCATGTCGCATCCTTGGAAGATACTGAACTTAAATACTATGTTTGGTATTTAACGAACTTTTCGTTTTTGAGCTATGCTGCCCACAGACTTATGCACACACGGACCTTTTACCAGAAATGCTTTTTTGGATTCAGGAACACCCAAAACACGTATTTCCGGTGAAATCTCGCTATTGAATTTTTGGGTGCATTACAATGCCTCCTCTGTACACTATGTACATAGTACGTGTAGAGAAAGTAAAAATAACCAGCTCCATTAGCTGTAAAATTAATATGAATGCAATTAGTTTACTGTTGCTCTCTCTTTTCTGCCCTCTCTCTCTGATACAGTCGAGTTTAGCAGTTTGAGAAGCTTCTTGCACCGCTTACGAGAGCTAAATACTCTTTCCATGCAGTTTGATACAGAAGCGGCAAAGTTGTGTTAATATAAAGCGAAAAATCCGAGAGGATTTACCTTCAAAAGTCTCTCTAGCGTCACGAAAGCTTTCATGTGAATACCTCCCCAGGCAATGCCGAGACCACGTGTGTTTATCGTTGCGTTCAACTCAGAGAGGCGACATTAATGTAGAAAATGTCATGTATGACATAGCATGCGACATTCTCCGCAAAGTAAAGAACAAAATGCTTGTCACAGCGGCTACAAAAATGCTCAAAGTGGAATTGCTCTGACGTATTATAACCTCCGGTGTGATTTTTAAAACTTATGGCGATAAAGTTTTTGTCTAAAGAAAATGTGACTTTGGCACCATTAAAGATCTCATTCCTCATTTTTTCCCTCCAAAAAAGGGATAAAATAAAAAAAAAAATACCGTATGTGTTCTGTTCACATGACTTTCTCTGCCTCTTCTGCAGCAAACTATTCTGCGTTCTTCTATTTACTTCATGCTAAGCGACATAAACGTTGTCAATTTATTTCCTTATAAGAGAAGGTAAATATGGGAATACATTAGACTAAAGCGATAAAAAAAAACTGTCGCTATGTGACGGCTTTGAAATTCCGGTTTCTTTGCTTGGCCAGGATAAAGATATGAATAAATAACATCAAATGATAACTTCCCATTAGAGGGAAATGTGCATTTATAAATATAAACCAATTACAAAGAATATCTCAGAAATGGTTAACTCCACAAAAAATGAATATTACACAAATTGTTGTTTCAACGAGATCTGCAATTTTGTATAGTAACATTTTGTCTATTTTATCTATTATGGTTTACCAATTATACAAAGCTCGTCCAGAATGAAGAGGACTTCAGAGGCTATTCCCGAGAAAGATATACGTTTTATTACTTTCTCTACATGTACTATATACATAGTGTATAGAGAAGGTTTTGTATTGCACCCAAAAATTCGATATCGAGATTTCACCGAAAATACGTTTTTGGGTCCCCCTGAATCCGAAAAAAGCTTTTTTGGAAAAAGGTCCGTGTGTGGGTGCGCGTGTGTGTGTGTATGTGTGTATGTGTATGTGTGTGTATGTGTGTGTGTGTGTTTCTGTGGACAGCTTAGCTCCAAAACGAAAAGACCGTTAAATACCAAACTTAGTATTTAAGTTTGATATCTTCCAAAGATGTAACACGAAGATTTTCAAGGAAAGATCCCAACCCCAAACTACCCTTTACATGGAAAAATGTTTGAAAATTTGTATTTTCTCAAAAATGGCCCTAATAATTTTATTAAAATATTGTATATTAAATATATTTACATGAAAAATAAAATATATGTGTTAAATTTTCTGGAATAGCCTCTGAAGACATCTTTATTCTGAATGAATTTTGCGGAAGTTTGCATAACTGGTAAACCGTAATATACAGACAAAAACTTACTGCTTAAAAAATGTAGAGTTCGTTAAATCACACAATTTATGTTATATGCATTTTTCCCTGGAGTTGACCGTTTTTAAGATACTACTTGTTATTGATTTCAGTTTTAAAATACTCAATACTTTTCTCAACTTGTCAACACCTGAACACGCAAAAAATCGGATTTTTATGCCATAGGAACCACATTTTAAAGCATTTTACTGTCAGCCTAGCCTATTGTATCCCCTTATTTCCCTTCTACATATAAAAAACTAAGTAATACAACCGCTTCTGCTAATGTTTATCTCGATTAACATGAAGTAGATAGAAGAATAAGCTTACTAACAATAATTTGTAACAGAGGTAGAGAGAGGCATGTGAGGAACACATCAGAATTTTTTTCATGTAAATGACTTTAACATTTTGTAATTTAATTAATATTGTTAGAGCCATTTGGGGTGGATAAAAAATCTGGAAACATCTTCCATGTAAACGGTGGTTTGCAGTGATGTTACTAAACGTTGTAAATGACTGTGCTGTAATAGTGTGAAGAATAACGTATAATTACGTTTTAATATTGTTTCGGAGCACTTACCTAAAGCAAATTTATTGGTTTTCTCATATGTATATCTTCTTACTTTAAAAATAAATTCCCCTCTCAGACAACTTTATACCAAAAATTGTAAAAAAAATTCAAACTTTTTGTTAACTGCAAAGCTAAGACCTAATAATAAAATGCCTAACCATGTAATATAATGGTAAATATTATTTAAACCTTGTATAATTTGCCAAATTAGTATAACTTTAACTAATATATTATATCATATTATATTATAATACATTATACTGTAATCAGTGGGTCATTATTAACTAAATGGTCGGAAGATAAAGTTTGAACACTTGTGAATAACAAAGCAGAGCGCCAACAAAACCGATACAGATGATGAATAAATAATGAATAAAAATGAGCATATAGTATATTTTTTACTTTTTACTTTCTCTGCGCATGCTATATACATAGTATAGAGAAGGTGTTGATTTCCACCCAAAAATTTGATGCCGAGCTTTCGCCGGAAATATACATTTTGTGGTCAATGAGTCCAAAAAGAGTATTTTTAGAAAAAATCAATGTAGTGTGTGTGTATATTTGTGTATGCGTGTAGTTTTGTTTTTCTTAAATAGTGCGCTAACGATTTTGATTAAAATCGTTAAATTAAATATATTTATATTACAAATACTATTTATATCTTGAATTTTCTGGGAATAGCTTCTGAAAACCTCTTCATTCTGGATGAACTTAACATAACTCTTAAATGTAGCAGATACACAAAAACTTATTACACAAAAAATGTATATCTCGTTAAGTCACACAAATTAAATTATATATATTTTGTTTGTTTGTTGTTTGTTTGGGTCTTTTTCAGTTTTTTTTTTTTTTTTGTTTTTTAGACTTTACCGTTTCTGACTTTTATTGGTTTCAATTTTTAACTACGTAAACTTTCCTCAAACGGGAAGCCACCTTTTGTTTGATCTCTCTTTTGTTTACAGGGGCCAAGCAAAGCGAACCGAACTTCAATTGTTCACATAGCGACTAGCTTTTAAAAGATTTTACTATCGCTTTAGCCTCGCGTATCCTCTTATTTCATTTCTACTTAGAAGGAAGCAAGTAATAAGAGAATTTCTGCTAATGTTTATCTCGATTAGTATGATATAGATACAATGACCTTTTGTAAAAATATTTGTTTGCAGAACGGGTAAAGAAAGTCATATGAATTGAACACATTTGACTTTTTAAGTAAATTCTTTGTTTTGGAAAGAATAAAGCCTTTCGTGTAACTAGTACTTGATAACATACTTGAGTAATGGAAGCAGAGCAGAACATATTTAAGCATCCATCTTCCAAGGTCTTCCTCGGTATGAATAAAAGATAGATCTCAGTTTTATGATTTCATATTATTGTCATTTCTGAGTGTATGTGCATTTCCTCTTATTTAAAATTAAATCTAAATAGAAAGACAGAATTTGTGAGATATATAGAATTCACGTAAATATATACATAGTTATGAGCATTGAAACAGTATCAAAATCCTGTATTCCTTCAGAAAAAAACATAACCTAGAAATAGCACTGGGCAATCTCCAATACTTATCGCACTTTTTAGTGCACACTAAAATGTAACCCAATGTTAAGGACCATAGCCGCAAAGCGTAGCCGAAGGACCGGCCCATCTAAAGCCCCAATCATCCACGACGACAAGTAAAGCAGAAACTTCCAATTAATGCTTATTTCTCTCCTCATCCCTTTTTATCATATAGGTAGTGTTTAGCGCCCGCTTTTACTATTGTGGCACCGCAGGCGATGACACTGATGATAGATGGAATGAATATGGAGCACCGATGAAATGTGATGGCGGGGGGAAACTTGAGAAAACCCGCCTCAGCGCCGCTTTGTCCACCAAAATCCACATGCGGTCACTTGGAATCGATTCCGGGCCTTTTCCCTATGATAATTTTATTTAATGGTTTGCTAAAGTACTCATGAACATTGAATCCTCTATTGCAAAAAACAAAGAAAAACTGGAAATATCACTGAAATCAGATTTTTTACCTACGGTTGCAATATAAAATCCTAACCTCAAAATTTAATTTAATTCATTGCTTATAAGAAAACAATTTTGAAGAAAAATGGTGTAAACACCCCAACCAATAGGCTCTAAGGTAAATTGTTATATAAAATAATGGAGAAAATAGAAATGAAAATAAATGGATTAAAACTCACATACATCTTAATTATTTATATAGTTTAAATAAAAAAATACGTTTTCGAGCCCTCTTGAACGCACCTTTCTAGAAGTATTAGATTTGAATTACATCCTGCACCACGTGAGTTATGGCTTTACAGTCTGTAAATATTTTATTTTTATCTGATTTACTAATAATAGATTTTGATAATGATGTGGGAAAGCTGTTAGGGTTCTGTTAGTAATGAAACAACACCACATGATCAATGAAACTATATGGAAGTGTAGATAACACGAGTATATATTCATTTTTATGTGAATCAAGATGGCTGTGGAGATGAGTATATACTCACATTGAGATAATAGGTCTTTATTCTTAAGAAAACGAGTATATTCTACCTGAGTTGAGTATATAATCATCTAAAGTGTTCATACTCATTAGTATGAATTTTGAAAAAGTACTTCCTTTTAATTTCTTTACACCTACTATGTACATAGTATCTAGAGAAAGTATTGTATTTCTCCCAAAAAATCGATACAAAAATTTCACCGGAAATATATGATTTAAGGGTCCCTGAATAAAAAATAATTTAAATTTTTAAAAAGGTCAGTGTGCTTCTGTGAGCAGTAAAGCTCAAAAACGAAAAGACCTCAAATATAAATTTGGTATTTTAACTTAGTATCTTCCAAGGATGCGATAAGAAGATTTTCAAGAAAATCCCCCCACCCCCAACTAGCTTTACATTGAAGATTTTGTTTTTAAATGTTGTATTTCTGAAAAATGACTCTAATCATTTTGATTAAAATGCCGTTGCCTGTATCTACCTCTTCATTCTGGATGAATTTTGTATAACTGGTAAACCGTAAAGGATAGACAAAAACTTACTACACAGAAAATATAAATCTCGTTAAAACATACAATTTATGTCATATGCATGTTTTGTAGAGCTAACCGTTTCCGAGATATTCCTTGTTATTGGTCTCAGCTTTAAGCTATTTACACTTTTCTCAAACGGGCGGTCATCCTTCGTTTCATCTCTCTTTTGATTTACTCCTGGCCGTGCAAAAGAACCGAATGACAATTTTTCACATTGTTATAGATTTGATTATCCTCTTAGACTAGTGTGTTGTCTTATAGAGGGAACTAATACAATTATTTCTGCTAATGTTTATTTCTATTACTACGAAGTAGATAAGCGAATAATCTTTCGCAACAAGTTTGTAGAGGAAGTCAAGTGAATGGAGCACGTCAGATTTTATTCTTACGACGCAATATAACCAGCCTTTCCAAATCATGGAACAGACGTATACTTGCAGGAAAGTTGCTGGCTATAACTGAAACCTAACAACCGGAATATCACCATGTAGCCCTCCGTGGTGTAATGGTTACCATGCTAACTTCATATACCCAAGGTCGCGGGTTCAAACCCGGCGGATAACGAGTTTTTCGGGAGTACCAATCCTCAGCATGGCTTCCTTCAGAAGGGAATTAAAGCCGTTGATCCCGTGTCGTATATTTACGGCACGTAAAAGAACCTCAAGCCTGATAGAGAGGCCTCTGAGCAAAAGTAAGCGGTCTTTCACGCCCAGTTTAGAAGGGACACTGAGAACCACAGTAGTTAAAGAGCGTCCATAAATAACACGCCATTTCCATTTTCGGAATATTACCAGATTCTAGTGATCTTTCCCATAATGGTGGAGAGATGACTAGTTGCGATTTAGTAACCTCTGTATGCTGCGTCCTCTATATGTGGCGTGTCTTATGCTGGCCATGGAAGGTAAAACGCCTTGAAGGCTCGTTCCCAAAGGTAATTACTGTGATGCAGCTGGCGGGTGAGCCGCTTCAACTTTATACATTAATATACAAAGGCCGCCCGAGTTACCAAAGGGTCATCAAATTATGGAGAGTTTCTGCCAACTGGGAGAGCGAGGCCATTGTCTGATTCACACAGCATCCCGCACCACTCGATTGCATTACGCGTTTAGGGCCTTATTGTCTATATGCCTTAATAATCATCATTATCAACAGGTTTGCCTTGCCGTGACTCTATCACCCAATCTCCTCTTTCCAGTTCCCTCTTACTCTCTTGTCCTTTACATCTTTTTGTGTTACTGTACCCATTCATAAGTCCAACAGGAAACCTAACAAAGGAAACTTGTGGTAAGTCGATGTCGAACCGAAACCCATTTGGTTAATAAGCTCTAACACCATTCCTACCTCATACAAGAGTTTTCTTATCATTTGTTAAAGATACACGCTGCTAAAAAATGAGAGAAAATACCAAGTGCTAATACTTTTTACTTTCTCTATGTACATAGCAAAAACTCAAATTGAGCTTTATTTATGGACGCTCTTTAACTGCTGTGGTTCTTAGCGTCCCATTCTATGTTGGGCGATAAATATCGCTTAATTTTGCTCAGAGGCCTTTTCTTTCAGGCTTGAAGTTCTTTTACTTGCCGTAAATCTACGACGAGGAACCTCCGGCTTTACTTCCCTTTCGAAGGAAGCCATGCTAAGGATTTTACACCCGAAAAAATCCATCGTCCTCCGCCGGGTTTGAACCCGCGACCTTAGATATATGGGCTAGCAGGTAACCACTATACCACTGAGGGTGACAACGTGCACAGCAAATATATATAAGTAGGTAAGGTATTTCATTCCACCCAAAAATTCGATACAGGGATTTCACTGTAAAGCGCAATTTAGGGTATCCAAAAAGTATTTTTAGAAAAACATCCCTGTGTATATGTGTGGGGGGTGGGTTTGAGGGTGGGTGTTTATATGTGTAGCCCTGTGTCTATTTTTGCTTTCTCTAACGTACTGTGTTAAACGGAAATATATGTTTTGAAATCCCCTGAGTACAAAAGAGTATGTTTACTTTATCTACGCATACTATATACATAGAGTACAGGGAAGGTATTGTAATGTATCCAAAATTCACCGGAAGTACATTTTTGGGACACCCTGAATCCAAAGAAACATTTTTGAAAAAGGTCTGTGTGTGCATGTGTGTGCCTGTAGACAGCATTACTCAAAAACGAAAAAACCGTTAAGTACCAAATTTAGTATTTAAGTTTGGTATCTTCCAAGATGTGACATGAAGATTTTCAAGATAATCCCCCCCCTTCACTCCAAACTACCCTTTACATAGAAACATTTTCGAAAATTTTGATTTTCTCAAAAATGGTTCTAACGATTTTGATTAAAATACCTTATGTATAAGATATTTTTATGACAAACGAAATATATATCTTGAATTTCCTGGGAATAGTCTCTGAAGACCTCTTCATTCTGGATGACTTTTATATAACTGGAAAACCGTAAGAGATAAACAAGAGAAACGTAGATCTCATTAAAACACACAATTTTTCATATACATTCTTCTTATAGAGATAAACGTTTTCGAGATATTTCGGATTATCGGTTTCAATTTTAAGCCACTTAAACTTATATCAAACGGGAAGACATACTTTTTTGTTTCTCGTTTGTTTGCTCCTGGCAAGCAAAGAGATTGGAATTTCAATTGTTTCACATAGTGACCGGCTTTTAAAGGACGAGACTATTACTTTAGCCTGTGCATTTTCTTATTTACCTTCTACCTGCAATGAAGCTAGTAATAAGACTAAAACTAAAATAAGAACTGAAGCTTTCCTGGCGACGTATTAATTCAAAATCTTCTCGGGCTTCTAGCCAGGTAAAACTTGGTTTGACACCAACGTTTCGAAGAAGTGCATCTTCCTCGTCTTCAGGGTGAACTGATCAAACCAAGTTTTTACCTGGTTAGAAGCCCGGGAAAATTTTGAATTAAGACTAATCCTGCTTATATTTATCTTGATTATCATTATATAGTTATCTGATTAATGTTTTAAAAAAGGTTTGTTTACCGAACAGCTAGAGGAGATCATGTGAATGGAACGCATTAGATTTTTTCCCTTCTAATTACAAGAAACCAAGTAATAAGGGCAATTTCTTCTAATGTTTTCCTCGGTTATCATTAAGTTGTTGGAAAAATAAGCTAATTTGTTACAGAGCTGTAGAGAAAATCATGTGAATGGAATACATCAGATACTTAGAAAAAGATCCATGTGAGTGTCTGTGGACAGCATAGCTCAAAAACTAAAAGACCGTTAAATACCAATTTGATATTTAAGTTTTGTATCTTCCAAAGATGCGACACGCAGATTTTCAAGAAAATCCCCCACCCTAAATTACCCTTTACATGGGAAAAAATTGAAATTTTTTATTTTCTCAAAAAATTGCTCTAACGATTTTGATTAAAGTACCGTATATTAAAGCTATTTAGATTACAAATAAAATGTATATCTTAAATTTTAACCATAAGAAAGACAAAAACGTAATATACAAAAACGTAGTTCACTTAAAATACACAATGTATGTTATATACACTTTTTTGTAGAGTTGACCGTTTCCGAGATATTCCTTCTTATTGGTTTAAAATTGGTTTAACTAGTTATCTTCTCAGACGGGGTCACCTTTCGTTACATCTCTTGTTTTTCTGCAAATGCAAAGCGAGCCGAACTTCATTTGTTCACATACGACTGTTTTTAAAATATTTGACTATTGCTTTAGCCAAATGTAGTGATGTATTCCCTTATTTCCCTTCTGCTTATAAGGAAGCAAGTAATAAGTCAATATCCGCTAGAGTTTATCTCGATGAGCATGTTGTAGGTAAATGAATAATGTTTTGTAAGAATAGCTTGTTTATAGAACAGGTGAATGGAACACATCAGATTTTTAAATAGTGGTTAACGGTCCCGTTTTTACTACATATGGCACAGCAGACGATGACACTGATGATGCCTGGAATGAGGATGGAGCACCGGTTGAAGTAGATGGCGGGGAAACCGGAAAACACGGAGAAACCCCGCCCCTGCGCTGCTTTGTACACCACAAATCCCACATGCGGAAGCCTGGGATCGAACCCGGGCCGGGCCGCCTTGGTGAGAACGAGATGTCAACCACTCGGCCACGATGCGGACGTCTGTGTCTGTGAATATAACTCAAAAACGAAAAGTCGGTTAAACACCAAACTTGATGTTTGAAGTTTAACATCTCCCAAGGATGCAACATGAACATTTTCAAGAACACCCTCCCCCCAACCCCAAATACCTTTTACATGGAAAAGAAGTTTCGAAAATTCTGATTTTTTAAACAATGTCTCTAACGATTTTGATTAAAATGGCGTATATTGAAGACACTTATAAAACAAATAAAATGTATATCCTGAATTACTTGGGAATATTCCCTGAAGTCCTCATCATTCTGAATTACTTCTGCATAACAGGTAAGCCGTAGAAAATACATAGAAACTTACTACAGAAAAAATGTAGATCACGTTAAAACATACAATTTATACAGTTTCCGATATATTCCTTGTTATTGATTTCCATTTTAAACTACTTAAACATTTCCCAAACTGGAAATTATATTCGTCTCAATCTCTTTTGCTCTACTCCTGGCCTTGCAAAGAGAACACAATATACATGAGTCACCTCATAGCGACATCTTTTTAAAAGTTAATATCTTTAATATACGGAATTTTCATCAAAATCGTTAGAGCATTTTTGAAAATCGAACATTTCGATAAATGCTCCATGTAAAGCGTAATTTGGAGTGGGGGATTTTCCTGAAAGCTTCTTGTCGTAACTTTTCAAGATACTAAAATACCAAATTTGGTGTTTAACCGAATTTTCGTTTTTGGGTTACGCTGATAGAAACAGATATCACACATACACTTGCGAATTTTTTCCTAAAATGATTTTTTTATACAGGGGATCCTAAAACAGTATTTCCTGTGAAATTTTAGCCGTCAATTTTGGGTGGAGCACAATATATTCTCTACCTATGTAGAGCATATGTACATGTATGCTAGAGAAAGTAATAGCAACTTTGTATACAGTCAATAAACTTACAAGCATATGAAAATGTAATAAACTAAATAAAAATGAAGCAGAAAGAGGAATTGTGTTCACTGTATGATGGATATTTTAATCGATATTTGTATTGCATGATGAATAGTATAATATGATGATAATCAGACAAAGTAACAATGATTTTTAAGGTGTCTATAAGTAAATAAAACAAAACGATATTATCCAGCGTAATCTGTGCCCAAAAGTCTTGTTGGTAATCTCCCTTCTAAGAAAAGCACGTCATAACCTCATGAGGACGAGGCAGTGAAAACCCGCATGGGAATGCAACATATGCGCGTCTCTTTCAAGATGAATATCATACTATGACGTACTTCGTGAAAGGCACTTGAGCTGGAATATGTTATCTGGACATGTTGACAATGTTCTTGATGTCGACAGTACAAAGCAGCCCAGATTTAATATTCCAACGAGATGAGGCACCCACGCACTTCAGTTTGCTGCTTGAATATCTAACGATCTGACCGTGATCAATATTACACACTTATGTTGACTTATTATTTCGGATTTCTCTCCATAAAACTCTTTCCATAGGTTAAAACCCATTCGCATACATCAGTAAAGTCATTACAATAGCCATTCGTATATATTCCAAGTGCTAAACAAAGCCTTAACGTGAAGAAAAATAGTTTCTCATTTTAAAGTTTTCTTTGTTGCCTCACGGAGAAAGTTTAACAAACACAAAAACTCTACAAAAAAGTGTATATATATATATAACATTAATTGTGTGTTTTAATGAGATCTACATTTTTTGTGTGGTATCTCTTATGCTTTGCCAGTTACACAGAAATCACCCAGAATGAAGAAATCTTCAGGGGCTATTTCCATAAAATTCAAGATATACATTTTGTTTATGATATAAATGGCTTTAATATGTGGTATTTTAATCAAAATCGCTAGAACCATTTTTAAGAAAAACAAAATTTTCGAAAACTTTTCCATGTAAAGGGTAGTTAGGGGTGGGGGGATTTTCTTGAAATCTTCGTGTCGCATCCTTGGAAGATACTCAACTTAAATACCAAGTTTGGTAATTAACTGCCTTCGTTTTTGAACTATGCTGTCCATAGACACACACACCGCACACACATGGACATGTTTCTAAAAATCTTATTTGTTTCATACACATGACTTTCTCTACATCCCTGCAACAAATTATTGTTAAAAACCTTATGCTTCTTTTTACTTCATGCTAATTGAGAAAAAATAGCAGAAATAGTCTTATTACACCTTTTTAACACTATAGCTGAATATGCAATTCCTACTGCTTACTGTCACCTTAAACGCCTGTCACCTTCTTTTACCTGCCACTACCACAGTTTTAGTTAATGGCTATTTCACTCCAGCCTTCCCCATCCGGGCATCTGTGAGGCAAGGTTGTCCTTTGGCAATGCATATTTTTGGGCTCTCCATTGAGCCTCTTCTACGTCGCTTGCAGCAATGTCTTCTCTCTGACCCTAGGGCCGTGATACGTGCCTTTGCCAATGATGTGTCTATTGTTGTTTCTAAGATACCTCTGTTACAAGATGTTCGTATAGTTCTTGAGGAGTATTGTTAGACTTCTGGAGCATCACTTAACCTTCTCAAGACTACAACCATGGTGCTTGGGCCCACGTCACCGGATACACCAACTTGGCTACTGTTGTCCTCTTCTATCAAAATATTGGGTTTGACATTTCTGCCTATTATCCCTGCCACTATTTAGCACAGTTGGAATCGTATCTGTGTAATATATGCAATCTTTTACACAGAGAGCGATACCGTTCCTTAGATCTTATAGAACGCATCCACTTTGTGAACTCCTATACCTTATCACGTTCTTGGTATCTTAGTCAGGTCTTACCTCTTCCTCACATGTTTGGAGCTAAACTGAAATCCTGCACAGATTGGTTTATTTGGAAGGGTAATCTATTACGGGTATCCAGACAGCAATTAGCACTTCCTCTATTTGCTGGTGGTCTCAAAGCCATTGATCTGCAGATAAAGGCAGACCCTCTGTTCTTGAAATCCAATTGGGCACACCTACAGCACAACGGCAATCCCTATAGTGGTGCCTTTCGCACATCAATGTTACCGACACTTCGGATACAGAACCCACCAGATCTTCGACGCCTGTCACTGCAGGCGCCGCAATTGAAGAAGCTCCTGGAGCTGTTTACTGCCCTACTAATCTATACACTGGACCGACAATGACCTGCGCTATTTATACGGCTTTTTTGGGACCAGTTACCGACTCCAAGGACGGTGCTGCAAGCCCCGCTGTATAATTGGCGCCGAGTGTGGCGCAATTTGCACCACCCAGTTCTCACCACTCTCCAACGCAGCATATGGTATCAAGAAGTGACCAACACCATCCTCACCAATGAACGATTGTTCCCTATTGGTATGAAGTCTACGCCGGACTCTGATCTCTGTGGGCAACCAGATACCCTGCTGCCCATCTTCTACGCCTTGGGTCCATGCGCAGGAAGCCATTCTTAGGAGTTTGAACCTCCTCACGGCTTATTTTGAAGCACATTAACTGGTGGTGCCTGTATTTCAGTGTCCGATATCAGCATTGCGGAGTAAAGTTATTCACGTATTGGGCAACTGTTGCTCGATTTATTTACATAATTTGGACTTTTCTGGTATTTCATCACAATTGTTAATCTGGTATGTAATTACAATTTCCCTTATTTTAGCCATTTAATATTCTCACAGCAACTAGATTTCCTTCAAACTAGATCTGTGATCTCAATTTTGTCTTAGTTTGAACATGTAACTTATTATTATGTATTATTTGTACACTTGATAATTTATTTGACCTGCATTAATGTTAGATATGTGCCACTCTGTATGTAGGAATACATTTTCTAATTAAAAGAAAAATACTTGATTCCTTGTAAGTAGAACGGAAATAAGGGAGCACCATAGGTTAAAGTGATAGTCAAAAGCAGGTTGCTATGTGACTGAAGTGCCTTTGTTTGTATGGACAGGAGTTCACAAATTCCTGTATGAGAAAAGTGTGTTTTTTAAAGCTGAAACCAATAACAAGGAATATCTCAAAAACAATCTACTCCACAAAAAAAAATATATATATATGATATAAATTGTGTGTTTTATCGTGATATACATTTCTGTGTAGTAAGTTTTTGTCTAGCTCATCCAGAATAAAGCGGTCTTTAGAGGATATTCCCAGAAAATTCAAGATTTATATTTTATTTGGCATGTAAATATCTTAGATATAAGAGATTTTATTCAAAATCGTTAGAGCCATTTTTAAGAAAATCAAAATTTTCGAAATTTTTACCATGTAAAAGGGTAGTTTGGCGGGGGGAGATTTTCTTCAAAATCTTCGTGTCGCATCCTTGGAAGATACCAAACTTAAATACTAAATTTGGTATTTAACGGTCTTTTCGTCTTTGAGCTATGCTGGCCACAGACACACACACACTATGCTTAGTCTTCAGAGGCTATTCTCAGAAAGTTCAAGTTATACCTTTATTTGTTATGCAAATCGTAATATATAGAAGTCTATGTATGTAAATATGTATATATGTGTATGAATGTATATATATGCCTATGTATGTGTGCAAGTATGTAAGTGTGAATGTATGTTTCTACATCTTTGCACCAATTTCGTTCACGTTTGGCACAGAAAACTTTTATAAAGACAAAAATAATTATTTAGCTTAGAATTCGAAATTCCGTCCCATTTCACAAGATTAATTATTTAATTACTTTCTCTACACGTACTATGTACATAGTGTATAGAGAAGGTATTGCACTCCACCAAAAAATTCGATACCGAGATTTCACCGGAAATATATATTTTAGGGTACCCTGTATCCAAAAAAAGTATTTTCAGAAAAAGGTTCACGTGTATGTCCGTGTGTCAGTGTGTCCGTGTGTCTGTTAACACGATAATTCAAAAACGAAAAGTGGGTGAAATACCAAAGTTGGTATTTAAGTTTAGTATCTTCCAGGGATGTGACATGAAGATTTTGAGAAAAATCCCCCATCCCAAACTACCCTTTACATGGAACTTTTTTCGAAAATTTTGATTTTTCTAAAAAATGGCTCTAACGATTTTGATTAAAATGTCGTATATTAAAGATATTTACCTGACAAATAAAATGTATATCTTGAATTTTCTTGGAAGACTACTTTATTCAGGGTGAATTTTACGGGAGTTTGCACAACTATTAAACCGTAAGAGATGGACAAAAACTTACCACACAAGAAAATGTAGGGACATTAAAACACACAATTTTTTTATATACATTTTTTCGTGGAGTTGATCGTTTTTTTTTTTTTTAGATATTCTTTGTTTTTGGTTTCAGCTTTGAAAAACTTAACTTTTCTCATATAGGGATTTGTCAACTCCTGTCCATACATACAAAGGAACTTCAGTCGCATAGCAACCAGCTTTTGACTATCACTTTAACCTATTGTACTGCCTTATTTCTTTCCTACTTACAAGGAAGCAAGTAATAAGACTATTTCTGCTAACCTTTTTGTCGATTAGCATGAAATAAATAGAAGAATAAGCTTTTTAACAATAATTTGTTGCAGAGATATAGAGAAAGTCATGTGAATGGAACACATCAGACTTTTTTATGCTATGCCTACCAAAGCTACAAGACGAAATGTGTGTTCCTCAATGATGATGGCAAATGCTCGAATTACAATTTGTGTAGTAAATTTTGCCTTTCTTTTGTTTTGTCTTTGGTGCGTTTTAATAGTGTTTTACAAATTGGTATTTGTGATTCTTCAAGTACTTTTGCATACATATAATGTAAAAATTTACATCGATTACACAGCTAATAGTATAACGCATTTAAGAGGTAAAAATGATCTTATAACTGCGGAGCGTCTTATCTTTTGTAACCATTAATTTTAAAGCTGCAAGTAAATTATTTACTGTTTTGCGCTCTTTCCCATTTATTCAGTATCTATTTTACATTTTTTTATTTTCTCTAGCCCACATGTACAATGTACATAGTGGATAGAGAAGGTATTGTATTCCACCTAAACATTCGATGTCGAGTTTTTACCGGAAATATATGTTTCGGGACCCCTGAGTCCGAAAAAAACATTTTTAGAAAAAGGTCCATGTGTCTGTGTGTTTGTGTGGACAGAATTGCTCAAAAATGAAAAGACGTTAAATACCAAACTTGGGATTTTCTTAAAAATTACTCAAACGATTTTGATTAAAATCCTGTATATTAAAGCTATTTACATCCCAAATAAAATGTATATCTTTGTTTTCTGGGAATAGCCTCTAAAGTCATCTTTATTCAGGATGAATTTTGCCGAATTTTGCTTAACTGCTAAACCGTAAGAGATAGACAAAAACTTACTGCACAAAAAATGTAGATCTCGTCAAAACATACAATTTATGTCCTTTACTAATTCCGAGATATTCCTTGTTATTGGTTTTAGTTGTGAAGTAGATACTTATACTTTTCTCAGACAGGAAGTGTCCGTTTTTCTTTTGTTCTACTCCTGGCCGCGACGTTGCAGATTCTAGTTCAGTTTTAGATTTGACTCTGCCATCGATTGACCAACATGGCTGCCCATGCACAAGCAGACAGAAGAACGGAAGACTGTGCATTTCGCATTGTAAAGCAGAACCGATTTTCAGAAAGTCCATTTTACCCCTTATTTCAATCCAGTTCATTTACTTACACCTAACCCAACCTAACCTAACGTAGCCTAAAATCGACGAAATCTCGAAACCTGTCGTTCACGTGTCACGTAGCTATGTACACTGACTCCGTAACAATAGGAAAGGCTCAGGAAAGAGACTTAGTCTAAAACTGAACCAGAATCTGCAATCTCGTCTCCTGGCTAAGCAAAGAAGCGATTTGCAATGACAATCACATAACAATAGCTTTTAAAACATTTGATTATCACTTTAGCATAGCGCATTCCCTTAGTTCCCTGTTGCTTATAAGGAACTAAGTAATAAAAACATTTTGCTAATGTTTATCTCGATTAGTACTGTGTAGAAAGAATAATCTTTTGTAAGAAGTTTGTAGAGAAGCTAGAGAAAGTCGTGTGAGTGTAACACTTCAGATTTGTCTGTTACCGTAGCGAACAGCATTTTACTTCAAGGCTTCCTTTGGGCACAGCGATTTTTATGCTAACAGCTGGTGGCTGACATGGTTCGCCTCGACAAGTCGACCTCTAAAGCAATATTATCGAAGTAATTTCAGAGCTGTTACCAATATAAACTAGAAATTGTTGGTAGCAGTACACAGCAGTTTCTTTGTAGGGCTCTGAGAGTTTTAATTAAGCCACTGTAATACTTTCGGTACCACTCCACGACTGTCTTAGGAGCAAATAAGACATTTAAGCCCGCCTGGGTAGCGTGTCTGCCTCACATTCAACAGGTCGTGAGTTCGAATCTCGCTTGGGGTGAGTTATCCGGATAAGGTTTTTTCGGGGTTTCCCCTTATCCTGAGAAGACGAATGTCGAGTAACTTTAAGCTCCATGGACCCCAATATCATTTGAGCATCATTTCACCAGTTTCATTCATCATCCGATATGACCAACCAGGTTAATGGACGTTAAGCTACAAAAAAAAAGACAATTAAAAACTGAAGTAAACCTTATTATTCAGGTCTTGAAGCCTTCATGTTATCCTAACCGCTTGAAACAACACAATGCACCCGCCCCTTTAAGACACCGGTTACACACCAAAAATTATGAAAATATGTTTTATGGGGAACAAAAGCGCGTCATTTTGCCGCAATTACCATTGTAGTAGAGGGAGTGAAACTCGCTAGATTGGCGCCTGGTTGCACGACAATCATGCTCAAGGGTAACATGCTAGCCTCTGGTTCCCAAGGTTGTGGGTTCAAATCCGGGGAAGTGCAATGGAGTTTTTCGGGCGTAAAATCCTTGACATGGCTTCCTTTGGAAAGTAAAGCCATTGGTCCCGTGTCGTAGATTTATGATATAAAACCTCAAGACTAATACACAGGCCTCTGAGCAAACTTAAGCAGTCTTTCACGCCCAATATAGAATGGGACACTGAGAACCATAGAAGTTAAAGAGTCCATAAATTAAAAAAAAAAAAAAAAAATTAAATTAGACCTAAAATAACGCACGAGAGCAACTTTGATGAAACCTGTTGGCAGCTCTGCAGTTGTGATCCTCATAGTACAAAAAAACTGCCAAAGCAAACGAAATACTTTGGGAGTTTTTAAATATAAATCGCCTGTTTTATTGAGCTTTAATTGCCAAAAATAGATCAGAAATTTCTAAAGCTTTTTAATATCAGTCAAGAACTAATACAGAATGCCCATAAAGTAAGTATCCATTTTCATGTTGCTAAACTGCTAAAATAAACCAAATACTATATTTAAATAGATAGCTAGGGTTGGCCTAATCCCGTTCAACATGTCTATCTTCATCGCCAGCACACTGTTCCCATCGCCTTGTGGTTGCGCGGAACACGCGCTGTTATATTTGAGTGGTTATTAGCAAGGGGGGATGGATGGATAATTAGGATAAAGGTATTTAGTGTCCTGCCCAATTAGGGTTTATATAGTGTTTAACCCGCTTTTACTACTATGGCACCGCAGGCGATGACACCGATGATACATGGAATGAAGATGGAGCACCGGTGGAATGCGATAGCAAGGAAAACTAGAGAACCCGGAGAAAACCCGCCGCTGCGCCGCTTTGTTCACCACAAATCCCACATACGATGGCCTGGGATTTAACCCGGGCGAGAGGTGAGTGGTCTAATCACTTGACCAGGGCGTGGCCCCCCATTTAGCGTCCTACCCAAGACTATTTTCAGCCACGTTAACTTTTTTCGTTAGCTAATTTGTCGTGGACGACTCATTTCTTCCGACCGGCAGGCACCTTTTTACTTTCTCTATACGTACTATGTACATAGTGTATAGAGAAGGTATTGTAATGCACCCGGAAATTTGATACCGAGATTTCACCGGAAATACATATTTTGAGATCCCCTGAATCCAGAAAAAGGATTTTTAGAAAAATGTCCGTGTGTGTCTGTCTGTCTGTACGTCTATTGTGTGTGTGTGTGTGTGTGTGTGTGTGCCTGTGGGCAGCATAGCTCAAAAATGAAAAGACCGTTAAAAACCAAACTTTGTATTTAGGTTAGGTAGGTATCTTCCAAGGATGCGACACGAAGATTTTCAAGAAAATCCCCCCACTCCCAACTACTCTTTATATGGAATTTTTTTCGAAAAGTTTTATTTTCTCAAAAATGCCTCTAACGATTTTGATTAAAATATCGCACATTAAAGATATTTACCTCACAAATAAGATGTATGTTTTGAATTGTCTGGGAATAGCCTCTGAAGACTACTTTATTCTGGATGAATTTTACACAGTTTTGTATAACTGGCAAACCATAAGAGAAAGACAAAAACATACGTAACAAAAAATGTAGAGCTCCCTAAAACACACAACTTATGTTATATACATTTTTTTTTTTTCGTGGAGTTGATTGTTTTCGAGATATTCCTTGTTATTGATTTCAGTTTTGAAATACTTAAAACTTTTCTCATAGGGTACTTTTCAACGCTTGGCCACGCAAAGAAACGGATTTCATTTCCATAGCAACCACATTTAAAAAAAATTGACTATCGGTTTAGCCTAGTGTAATCCTTTATTTCTCTTCTACTTCTAAAGGACCTAAGTAATAAGGTCGTTTCTGCTAATTTTTTATCTTTAAATAGATAGAAGAATAAGCTTATTAACAAAAATTTGTTACAGAGATGTAGAGAAAGTCATATGGATGGAGCACATCAAATTTTTATATAAGCAACATTTCGAGCAAGGTCTGTACTAGTCAACGCTTTCGAATTCGAGCATTTTCCCGGGAATTCATCGATGCCAGGTGCTTTTAGCAAATAAATTGTAATTCTCTCAGGGGATTAATGCTTTATATATTGACGCTTTCTGTGTTTCGAGTGCAGCTGTTCATTGGAATCCAAACAAATAGCACAAAGGCTCCAAAACAATCATTTTAATTGCAAAAGGCAGACTTTTTTCGTAAATGAGAGAATTGCAGGAAATAGAAGGTGTTGGCAATTAAGCAAGGCAAAATGGTAATTGACTGTTCTTTTGGGCCGTACAAAGCGGGCTGGGATCCCATCAGGGCGGATTATTAATGGAATCACATTTGCATAAAGCTGAGCTCACGTTTCTATTAACATTCTGCTCACAAAAAAATCGCTATCAAGTTGTTTATTTAATTCTCTTGCCCTGTTATTAAAATGCATGTTTTATTTTCCTTTCTTAATTATGCAAGCGCAGTCTAGATAGGGGAGATCCACAGCATTTGTAACCTAAATACAAGGGGAAGTTAACGAGAAAATAAAAACAACCGACGTGTTCCATTCACATGACTTTCTCTAGCTGTTCTGCAAAACAAACTAAATATTCTTACAAAACATTCTTTTATCTACATCATCCTAATCCAGATAAACATTACCAAAAATTGCCTTATTACTTGCTTCGGGGTAAGCAGCAGAGAAATAAGGAAATACACTAGGCTAAGGCGATAGTCAAATTAAAAGCTATCGCTATGTGAAAAAAATCTGATGTGTTACATCCACATGACTTTCTCTAGCTGCTCTACAAAAGTCCTACAAAAGATTATTCTTCTTTGTACACAATGCTAATCAAGATAAATGTTAGCAGAATGTTATTACTTAGTTCCTTATAAGTAGAATGGAATAAGGGATTGCACTATGCTAAAGTGATTGTCAAATGTTTTAAAAGCTATCGTTATACGATTGTCATTGCAAATCACATCTTTGCTTGGCCAGGAGTTAACAACAGAAAAACAGACACTTCCTGTGTGAGAAACCAATAACAAGGAATATCTCGAAGACGGTTACCTCCACAACAAAAACGTAAAGGACAAAATTTGTGTGTTTAGTCATGAGGTACATTTCTTGTGTAGTATGTTTTTTTTTTTTTTTCTATCTCTTACGGTTTAGCAGTTAAGCAAAATTCAGTAAAATGCATCCAGAATAAAGAGGTCTTCAGAGGCTATTCCCAAAAATTTCGAGATATACATTATAATTTATAAATAGCTTTAATTTAAGGGATTTTAATCAAAATCGTTAGGGCCATTTTTAAGAAAATCAACATTTTCGAAATTTTTTCCATGCAAAGTGTAGTTTCTGATGGGGGATTTTTTTCAAAATCTTCGTCGCATCCTTGGAAGATACTAAGCCTAAATACCAAGCTTGGTATTTAACGGTATTTTTGTTTTGGGGCTATGCTGTCCACAGACACACACACACACAGACACACACGGACCTTTTTTTAAGAATCTGATGTGTTCCATTCACATGACACTTTCTACTTCTCTGCAACAAATTATTGTTAAAAAGCTTGTGCGTCTATTTACTTCCTGCTAATAAAGTAAAAATTAGCAGAAACAGTCTTATTACTTGCTGCTTGTAAGTAGAAGAGAAATAAGGAAGTACCATTGGTTAAAGTGATAGTCTAAAGTTTGTTGCTATGACACTGAAGTTCCTTTATTTGTATGGACAGGAGTTGAGAAACTCCTGTATGAGAAAAGTATATTAGCAGTTATGCAAAATTCCGTAAAATTCACTCAGAATAAAGTAGTCTTCAGAGGCTATTCCCATAAAATATACATTTTATTTATCAGGTAAATATCTTTAATATGCGATATTTTAATCAAAATCGTTAGAACCAGTTTTAGAAAATCAAAATTTTCGAAAAAAGTTCCATGTAAAGGGTAGTTTGGGGTGGGGAGATTTTCTCAAAATCTTCGTGTCGCATCCCTGGAAGATACTAAACTTAAATACCAAGTTTGGTATTTTACTCAGTTTTCATTTTTGAGTTATCGTGTTCACAGACACACGGACACACACGGACCTTTTTCTGAAAATACTTTTTTTGGATACAGGGAGCCCTAAAACATATATTTCCGGTGAAATCTCGGTATCGAATTTTTTGGTGGAGTGCAATACCTTATCTATACACTATATACATAGTACGTGTAGAGAAAGTAAAAAAAAATTCTCGGACTCAGGGGACCCCAAAACATATATTTCCGGTGAAATCTCGGTATCTAATTTTTGGGTGCATTACAATACCTTCTCTACCCGAGAAAGTTAAAGTCTGATGTGCTGCATTACAATACCTTCTCTACCCGAGAAAGTTAAAGTCTGATGTGCTGCATTCACATGACTTTCTCTACATTTTTGTAACAAATTATTGTTAATAAGCTTATTCGTCTACCTAGTTAATGCTTAAGCACTAGCAGAAACCGTCATATTATATTCCTTTATAAGTAGAATGGAGATAAGGGAATACACTAGGCTAAACCGACAGTCAAATGTTTTAAAATGTGGTTGCTATGGGATTGAACTCCGTTTCTTTGTGTAGCCAAGCTTTGACAAGTTTGAGGTTTTAATAAAAATCATTAGAACCATTTTTAAGAAAATTAAAATTTTCAATTTTTTCCATATAAAGGGCAGTTTGGGGTGGAGGATTTTCCTTAAAACCTTCGTGTCGCATCCTTGGAAGATACTAAACTTATATATGTATCAAGTTTGGTATTTTACTGTTTTTTCGTTTTTGAGTTATCTTGTTCTTAGACACACGGGACACACTGATACACACGCTCGGACCTTTTTCTTAAACATCTATTTCTGGTGAAATCTCAGTATCGAATTTTTGGGTGGATAGCAAAACTTCTATACACTATGTGCATGGTACGCGTAGAGAAAATAAAAACTGTAAATCCTTGATCTTACCAAGCATTATGAATTTATAAATGTGCGTACATTAATGTGCAAAACCTAAGGACGAGATGGATAAATTAGCATAACATATTAATTATTTTGGAAATAAATGAAAGTGCAGGAGCATGTTGCCAGAGGTTTCTCGCGTGTGCACGGAAAGTTGGGCGTCATGTAGCGGAGTGTAGCAAGACTATAGCGCCAAATGGGTACGTCACCTCAAGACTGGGCAGTTGAAGAAACAGGACAATGGAGTGTATGGCAGTAAGCAAGCTGTTACAGTACACTGAGGTAGTGTCCTTTACAACATGGCCCATAGGCAAGTCTGGATGACTTCACATGAGGAATAAACATCGAGTAACTGATAGAAAGAAGTGTGACTAGTGTTGCCCAGGAGTTTGGTATTGCTCACTATGCATGGAGATCCTTCCAAACCTCAGGTACTGCTGCCCTAACGAGAAGATGTGATCGATCACGGTCAACTACAGCAGCAGATGACCGCTACATTGTCCAACAGGTAAGAAGGGATCCATGTCAAACAGCAGGTGCAATGGTCGGGACTACTAGGCATGCAATCCCACGCTAATAGTGACATGGCGACTGCATAGAAGTGGTCTTTTTGCCCGACGTTCAGTACTTTGTGTTCCATTGACACCCTACATCAGCGGCACCGTTTGCGATGTTCCCAAGAGCATTAGAATTGGACCAACCAGGAAAGGGATCTTCTCGGATGAGAGCAGGTTCAATCTGAGTAGTAATTCTCGACGTACCTTCATCTGGCCAGAGGTGGGAACTTGTAATGCACCCAGGAACATCATTGAACAAGATCGTGTTGGTGGTCCGGGTGTTATGGTGTGGGGAGACGTAATGTTGCATTGGCGTACCGACCTCCAAATCTTTAATCACTGGTCAACGTTATTGTGATATTGTACCCCTTCCCCGTGTATGTCTTTTCAGGGGTACAGTCGTCCCTGACATCATTTTTATGGATGACAATGCGCGACCGCATCGAACAGGGTAGATGGAGGATTTATTGAAACGAGGGGATATTCGGCGAATGGACTGGCCTGCCCGTTCTCCGTTTAAATCCCGTTAAACATGTACTGGGGAGACACTACAGTACCCCACATGCTAAAACAACCATCCAACAGTTGTCAACAATGCTGGTGGGGGAATGGAACGCCCTACCACAAGAACTCCTTACCAATCTTGTGGTCACATGCTGTTCTTGGTGATCATACACCCTTTAAAGTACCATGTCGCTATTTGTGTAAATCTAGAGGACCCTCATATGACGTAGTGACTTTAGTGCAGCTTATTTTCTATGAGTAAAAGTGTCATTTCTGTTCGTCTCATTACATATTTCGTCTAGTTGCCTACTGTAGCAGTTTTCTCTGTATGATTTAAGTTTCATCAAGCTATGTTGCTTGGCAGTGGCATAGAATGCTAGTTACGATCGTCCTTGATTTTACACACCACTGTACATAGCATGTTTATTGGGTGTACATAGGTGCATCAATGTATGTACATTTATAAATGCATAATGCATCTCAAAAAAAATCTGATGTGTTCTACTCTCATGACGTTCTCTACCTCTTCTGCAAACAAACTGTTGTTAAAAAAGATTCTTCTTCTATCTATATCACGCTAAACGAGATAAACATTAACAATTGATTTAATACTTCCTTTTAAGCAGAAGGGATATAAGGGAATATACCAGGTTAAAGCGATAGTCAAATATTTTAAAAGCCGATCGATATGTGAACAAATGAAGCTCGGTTGCCTTTGCTTTGCCGTTTCAGCTCCTAACCAGAGATGAAACGAAAGGTTTGACAAGATGCGTAGTTTAAAACTGAAACCAATAACAAGGAATATCTCGGAAACCCTCAACTCTGCAACAAAAATGTATATGACATATATTGTGTTTTAATGAGTTCTATGTTTTTTGTGCAGTAAGTTTTTGTGTAACTCTACGGTTTATCAGTTATGCAAAATTCAGAAAACTCATCCAAAATGAACGGGTCATCAGAAGCTATTCTAAGAAAATACAAGATATACATTTAATTTGTGATGCAAATAGCTTTAATATGTGGTATTTTAATCAAAATCGTTAGAGCCATTTTTAGAATAACAAAATTTTCAAAGATGTTTCCAAGGGTAGTTTGAGGTGGGGAGATTTCTTGAAAATTTTCGTGCCACATTCTTGGAGGATACCAAACTTAAATACCAAATTTGGTATTTAGCGGTCTTTTAGTTTTTGAGCGATGCTGTCCACAGACACACGGACCTTTTTCTAAAAATGCCTTTTTTTTGTACTCATGGGATCTCAAAACATATTTCCGGTGAAATCTCGGTATCGAATTTTCGAGTGGAATACAATACTTCCTCTATACACTATGTATATATTACATTGAAAGTAATAACCACAGCAGAGAGAGAGAGTGAACAATAATGTGCATGATTACAAAACAAGACAAAGAACGGATATACGTGTGCAAAGAACAAACACAAAAACATATCAGAACCGTTTTAGCTACAAGGAAACCAAATTCTCCAATAAATTACCAGAAAATATTAATACACAGACAAAACTGACAACATTTGATTCAGAAGTAATGGCCTTCCTGTTGGATCACCAGTGGATCACAATAGGTGAATTTATGATGGCTCAAGCGTCCAAAGCTGATCCTGTTGAATCCTATTTGTATTTTTATTTAACTTAATTTTAATCTGTGATCTGGTTTTAAGATCTTTGATGAATCACCTTTCTATGGGCATTGCTGAGTACTGTAAACGTATGTAATAATAACGCTACCTACCCATATATTTGTTTGTCTATCAATCAAAAAAGTATTTTTAAATAATGTGTCATGTGTGGGTGTGTGTATGTGTGTTTGTGTCTGTGAATGCCATAACTCAAATACTCGTTAAGATAACATTTAATATTTAAGTTTAGCACCTTCCAAGAATGCGACATGAAGATTTTCAGGAAAATTCCCCTATCCTAAACTACCCTTTACATGGAATATTTTTCGGAAAGTTTGATTTTCTCAAAAATGATTCTAATAGTGTTGATTAAAACACCTTATATGAAAAATATTTACATGACAAATAAAATGTACCTATATCTTGAATTTTCTGGGAATAGCCTCTTCATTCTGGATGATTTTTGTATAACTGTAAAGCTTAAGAGATAGACAAACACTTATCACAGAAAAAAAATATGATGTGTTCCATTCACATGACTTTCTCTACATCTCTGTAACAAATTATTGTTAAAAAGCCTATTCTTCTATTTATTTAATGCTAGTCGAGAAAAAAATAGTAGATATAGTCTCATTGTTTGCTTCCTTGTAAGTAGAAGAAAAATAAGGGAGTACCATAAAGTTAAAGTGATAGTCAAAAGCTGGTTGCTATGTGACTGAAATTCCTTTGTTTGTATAGGATTTGACAAATTCCTGTATGAGAAAAGCATGTTTTTTAAAGCTGAAACCAATAACAAGAAATATCTCAAAAACGATCAACTCCACGAAAAAAATGTATCTGACATAAATTGTGTGTTTTTTCGTGATCTAGATTTTTTGTGCAGTAAGTTTTTGTCTATTTCTTATGGTTTACCAGTTACGCAAAATTCAATAAAAAGTATCCAAAAAAGATGTCTTTAGAAGCTATTCCCAGGAAATTCAAGGTACACATTTTATTTTGCATGTAAATATCTTAAATATAAGAGATTTTAATCAAAATCGTTAGAGCCAGTTTTGAGAAAATCAAAATTTTTTAATTTATTTCCATGTAAAGGGTAGTTTGGGGGGGATTTTCTTGAAAATCTTCGTGTCGCATCCTTGGAAAATACCAATCTTAAATACCAAATTTGGTATTTAACGGTCTTTTCGTTTTTGAGCTATGCTGCCCTCAGACACACACACACACACACACACACACACACACACAAACACATGAATATTTTTCTAAAAACATTTTTTTTGGATTCAGGGGATCTCAAAATATTTATTTCCGGTGAAATCTCAGTATCAAATTTTTGGGTGCAAATGTATACATAGTACGTGTAGAGAAAGTAATACAGAACTCGTAAAACACACAATTTACGTCATATGCATTTCTTTTTGTTTTGTTTTTGTAGAGTTAATAGTTTCCGAGGTATCCCTTGTTATCATTTTCAATTTTAAGTTACTTAAACTTTTCTCAAACAGGCAGTCATCTTTCGTTTCATTTCTCTTTTGTTTTACTTCTGGCAATGTAGAGAAAGCCATATTTCTATTATTTCACATAGCGACCAGCTTTTAAAAAAGTTTACTACTGCTTTAGCCTAGCACATTCCCTTATTTCTATTCTACTTACAAAGAAGCAAGCAATAAGATAATTTCTATTAATGTTTATGTCGATTAGCATGACATAGATAAAAGAATAATTTTTGTAATAATAGTTTGCAGAACGGGTAAAAAAATTCATGTGAATGGAACACATCAAATTTTTTTTTTCAGCAGTAACCAATAACTCAGATTTGACGTGAGTGTAGATAAGTTCCGAATTCCTATGACATGACGCTTTAGCTAGAGTGTTTCAAATGTTTATCTTAATAAAAGAGTGACAGATGTGCGCAGCTATGGCTCATTTCCTATCTCATGCAAAGTGTTTTTAAATGAAAGTGCATGGGTATACTTGGCAGCTGATATCCCTTTTTAATTCCCAAGGGAGCTTTTACAAATGGGAGAAAAATTTGGGTAAAGTTGGAGCACGCTTCTAATGGAGATTAACAAATCGAGATGATGGCGAGAATATCGATTGAGTAATGGACTGGGTCCCTAGGGATAGACAGACAGCCAGCGCATGGACCTCTGTCTCGCTCCAACAGAAATACGCGTTTCATCCAAGACGAAATTCGCCTCCAGTTTTCTCACCGCCTTCAGCGGATTTTGATAAGTTTGTGTCTATTGAAGAGCCACATTCTTCCTAACAGACATAGGATAGTTCCAAAAATTTTAAAATTGGGCAATTAAGGATATTTTTTTTTTTTTTTTACTTTCTCTACAACCGACAAACTCCACTCAAAAATTCGATTTCGAGATTTTACCCCAAATACATGTTTAAAGGCCTCCAAAATCCAAAAAATAAATTTTAAAAAAAGGTCACTGTGTCTGTCTGTCCATTTTATCAGCGGAGACGAGCGGATCGAACACATTGAGAGCAATAGAGCGAAGGTCGTTCTTGCAGTTTGTCAATGGCCAGTTTTAACTTGGTATAACCCCGTTGAGTTCTGCAACTTTTTAATGCTTGAAGGGATATCCGCAAACATCAAATATGGGGCAGTTTGGCCACCAGGTAGATTGTATACGCCATTAATAAACGATAGAGCGAAGAGAAAGTCATGAGAGCGTAACATCTAAGATCTATGACAAATAATTTTGGTAAAAGATTGTAAACGCTAACTTTCATAAAATATTCCGCTGTGGCATCAGTATAACTTTAGACTACATAAAATGTGTGGTCATAACTCAGCAACAGCATTATGAAATAGCTATGAATTAAGTTGTGCATAAAAACGCAAAAGAAACTAAATACCAATTTCCACATTAGTTCATGAGAAATTGGCTAACATGTCAAGTACTTCACTATAAAATCCTGAGAAATCTACTATTAAATGTTTAATCAAAATGTTTGTTTCTAACGTGTGGTTTTTAGTGTGGTTTATAGTTAATTTTAAAAGTGCTGTCTACAATATTTTTACCCAAGTTCAGAGTATTTTAGAATATATAAATGAATCGCTGAAATGTATGTATGCGTATCACTTCCGAACGACTGCATCAAATTGAACAATTTTTGTTGTTGTTGTGTTCGTTACTGTCACGACAAGGTTTGTGGAAAAGAAAGTGTTTCAAAATAGTACGGGAAAGTATTTAAATTCTCATAATATAAATAAAAACCGTGCCGTGCGAACGCATTTCGCTTAATAGCCACCAGGTTGCATGGACACCACGGTTATTTGTTGCTAAATTGTCGTAGTAGTGCTACATATCCCCCCCCCCCATTCAACGTTAAGGTAACGCACCAGTTTATCGACACAATAACGCAATGCAGTAGTGAAATTCAAATAAATTTTTATATATTAAATGTCCTTTCCTTACTCCTGTTTTTTAAAATAAAGCCGCAGAGAAGCTTTCCGGGTGACTAAACGCTAGAGTAAGTGCTTATTTATTTGTCGCTAGATAGCCTTAGTAGTATTTTGCCTCCCCATCCAATGTTAAGTTAACGCCACAGTTTATCGAGATGACACAACGCAGCAGTGCAATTCACATACATTTTTATGTATTAATTGTCCTTTCCTTACTCCTATCGTTTAAAATAATGAAGCTTTCCTGGCGACGATCATCTAAAATACGTACTTATTATTTGCCACCAGATGGCCGTAGTACCTACTACTCTATTTTTCATCCCCATTCAATGCTAGCACTCGGTTATGGAGACAATGACGCAAGATAACTGTGAAAATCAAATATATTTCTTATGCATCAACTATCGTTCCCTTGGTCACATCGTTTAAATAAAGAAATAAGTATATTTTTTTTGTAATTCTTTAAAATGAACAAGATATTGGTATATGAGCTAGCTAAAGAACATGAGGATTCCCGCGTCACCGTCACTCTGCAATTGCGGTGCTGTTAATATATTTGATCAAGTAATATTTTGAATTAAATGGAGAAATTTAATACACAAAAGCTATCATCACATAAAAGCTTATGAATTGCCCAACCAGATCTACTTGCTCTTCAGCTATGTCATTTTTAACCTTAGAAATGGCTGTTTTGACATAGAAGGAAATAAAGAAAGGTGGACAACATTAGGAGTAAAGGAAAGAAAGAGATTCGGAAGGTGCATGAATGTTACTTTGTGATTTTCTCCTTAATGTAATTCATTACCTATGCCAGCATATACCCGCCATACCATGAAAGCACTGCCATTACTGTTATTCTGCCAACGATATCTTGGTTGCCCACGCTGCTAACTGCATATGTCATCCTTTCCACAATACCTTATGGGTACTTTGATTTCGTCCTTTTCGCAATACCAACTATATATGCTATATTGCGCAAATCATTACGCTTCATTGTGCTTTTCAGATGTAAGGCATTATTAGACAATGGAAAAAAGAAAATTCCTGTTGACACTTCTACTAGCCTCTTTTCGTTTCCATCAAATTGTTGTCACTTCACAACGTCAAAGGAAGAATTAATATCGAAAGTGTTTCCAAATATTGGTGCAAATTACAAAAACTATGCTTGGTTCAGCAAACGAGCCATTTTAGCAGCAACTAATAAGAATATAGATGTTTTGAATGTAAAAATTCAGGGTAAAATTAATGGACAAATGCATTCATTTAAGTCGATCGATTCCATTACCAATCCAAATGAAGTCAATTACCTAACTGAATTCCTAAATTCATTGGATTTGCCAGGATTCCCGCCACACAATTTACAGCTCAAGGTTGACTCAGTGATAATTATACTGGGCAATGTCAATCAGCCGAAATTATGCAGCGGAACAAAACACACTGTTAAAAAAGTATGAACAATTTGATTTAAGTTACTGTAACAGGAAAGTTCAAAGCTGAGGTTATACTTATTCCAAGAACACCACTAATGTCAACCGACTTTCCTTTTGAATTTAAGCGCGCCTTGCATTCGTAATGACAATAAATCCCAAGGTCAATCGTTAGAAGTGTGTGTAATATACCTTGAATTGTGTTTTTCGTATGTTGCACATTGCGAGCTCGAGAGTCGGCAAACTATCGGCGTTATTTTTTTTTTCTCTCTCCGAAAGGAAAATTGTACATTACAAGGCATTACAATAAAGTGTTGACAAATTATCTAATTGTAATTTTATTTCATTGCATGGTCGTACTGTAAACGGAAGATTTTGTCTGAGTTTTTTTCGTTAGGTACACCACCTGTGCGAATCCGGGTTGGGCAGCTAGTTTGGAATATTTAATTAAATTTGTTTATTGCGGAAATGATATGTTTAGATACTTTACAAAAAATACACGCTAAATCAACAAACATTGTTGTTATGCCCTGAAATTTTATGCAGATTTCATATGTGAATTTAAAGTAAAAATGAGCGGTGCTAATGTTCTCACCTTAAAATACTTATGTTCCATTCACATGGCTTTCTCTACATCTCTGTAACAAATTATTATAAAAAAGCTTATCGTTCTGTCTACTTCATGCTAATCGAAATGGCCATTAGCAGAAGTAGCCTTACTTACTTCCTTGTAAGTATAAGGGAAGAAATAGAATACACTAGGCTAAAAGGTTATTCATATTTTTAAATGGTAGTTGCTATGGAGTTTAAATCAGTTTCTTTGCATGGCCAGGAGTTGGCAAGTCTCCGTATGAGAAAAGTTTAAATATTTTAAAACTGAAACTAATAATAAGGAATGTCTCGGAAACGGTCACCTCCAGGGAAGAAGTATATGCCATACATTGTGTTTTTTTCGAGATCTACATTTTTGTGTAGTAAGTTTATATCTATCTCTTATGGTTTACTAGTCATGCAAAATTCATCCAGGATGATTAGTTTTTCAGAGGCTATTCCCAGAAAATGCAATATATACATTTTATTTGGCTTGTAAATATCTTTAATATACGATATTTTAATCAAAACCCTTTAGAGCCACTTTTGAAAAATCAAAATTTACGAATTTTTTTCCAGTTGGGGGTGGGGGATTTTATTGAAAATGAGCAATTCGTACTTTAAGACGTTTGCGGAGAGCTATTCAAAACAAACGAACAGGAATGCTGACTTCAGGAAATGTGTTGATCCATGACAACGCTCGTTCACACTGTTGGCACAACCCATCGATTCCTTCAACTATTTGAATGGGACATTTTCGATCATTCGCCGTATAGTCCTGACCTGGCACCCAGCAACTTTCACCTTTTCCCTGAACTGAAGACATGGCTAGGAGGGCAGCACTTTCAAGCCAACGAAGATCTTCAAAACAACGTCAATGCTCATTTGAAAGCATTGGGGGCAACATTTTTTTGAAGCGGGTATTGCAAAGCTTGTGCACAAGTACGATAAATGTCTCAATCTTTTCGTTGATTATGTTGAAAAGTAACCATAAGTGTACAAAACTTTTAGTAATAAAATAATTCTTATCTATGAACTTGTCTTTTATTTATAGCCTATCGGAGGTTGAAAAAGCCGGCCCTTGTACATAATGCTAATCAAGATAAGCATTACCAGTAATTCTCTTATTACTTAGTCCCTTATAATTAGAAGGGAAATAATGGAATGTGCAAGGCTAAAGCAATATTCATGTATTTTAAAAGCTGGTGCTATGCGACTGTCATTGAACCTTTTCATCTCTTTCCATGGTTAGGAGTAAAACAAAAGAGATGTGATGGTCGAGTGGTCAGCGAGCTGACTTCTCACCCGGAAGTCTCGTGTTCGATTCCCCGCAGGGGCGGGGAATTTTTCTCTAACCCTATCCCCCACAGAGTCTGGATGTATGCATGTGAGAGTGAGAGTGAATGTGTGTGTGTGTGTGTGTTTGGGGAAAATAAAACGATTTAAACCCAACTAAAGAGTCCACAGAAAACGAGTTGTTTCAAGTGCAAAGCCCCCGATATGACCTTAGATGTTAAAGGGGGCTATATAAATGAAACAATTAAAAAAAAATAGATATAAAACAGAATTAAAATTAAAACCAATAACAGGAATACCTCTAAAATGGTTAACTCCACATATAAAAGGCATAGAACATAAATGGTGTGTTTTAACGGGATCTACATCTTTTGGGTAGTAATTTTCGTCTATAGTTACACAAAAGTCATCCAGAACGAAAAGTTCGTCAGAGGCTATTCCCAGAAAAGTCAAAATATACATTTTGATGTCGGGTAAATATCTTAAGTGCATGGCATTTAATCAAAATTGTTAGTGCTATTTTTGAGAAAAACAAAATAGTCGAATTCTTTTCCATCTAAAGGTAGTTTAGGGTTGGGGTATTTTTCTGAAAATCGTGTGGCATCCTAGAAAGATACTAAATTTAAATACCAAGTTTGGTATTTAACCTACTTTGCGTTTTTTTGTTATGCTGTCCACACATACACACACACACACACAAAGAAATAGGTTGATCTTTTTCTTCAAATGAGTTTTTTTGATTCAGGGGTGCTCAAAACATTTATTTTCGGTAAAATCTCGGTATCAATTATTTTGTGGAATACAATACCTTCTTTAACTAATATGTAGATATATTTTACATACCTATATACTAGAAAAAGTAAAAATGTTATCCTTTGGATATCAGGAGTCCTCAAAACAGTATTTCCGATGAAATTTCAGTAGGTATCGTATTTTTGCGAGGAGTGCAATACCTTCTCTGCCAACTATGTACAGTGTACATACGTGCTAGGGAAAGTAAAATTCTCTCTTTTTGGATTCAGGAGTCCTCATAACACTATTTCCGCTGACATCACGATATCGATTTTTTTGGTTGAAATACAAAACCTTGTCTACCTACTTGTACATTGTGCATACGTGCTAGAAAAAGTAATAATAATAAGGTTTTGTAAGAGTAGTTTGTTGCAGAATAGACACAGAAAGCCATGTGAATGGAACATATGATATTTTGTGACGCTGGTTTGTACACAGTGCTGTACAATAGCTAATTAAATAAGAGGTGAGCAATCAATGCATGAAGGCGCGAATGGTAAACACCTCGAGGCAACATTGCACCAGAGGGCGTTGCTCTCCTTGCCTCGCCCATGGTGTGACGTAGGTGGCATTAATATGGGCTGGGGGCAATCGATTCTATTATGCAAATACCTGTATGGATATTAGGTTTAGGATTATGCACGGACGGGGTCCCCAGTCACTGGGACATAGCTCAGCACACAGGTCCTTGGGGCCCTTTGCGCCTTAGTTGACCTCAGGGAGGAGAAACCCGAAGAGCATCTTGATCAGCTTGACGATGGGCACGAGCAGAGACGGGTCCTTAACGTTTCTAGACTGTACGTCTCCAACACCGCCCGGGTCCAACCTACGAGCCGGAGGGGACACCTAGCATCCCGATCCCCAGTATTTATGTTTATTAATTTATTTATTCTGGTTGGAGTTAAGGCCATAAGGCCTTCTCTTCCACTCTACCAAGCAATACATTAAATGCAATACAGCAGTGAAACAATGAATAAAGAACAAAAAATACAATTTTATACAACTTAATAAAAACAAATTTAAATAGGTGTCAAGTATGCTGAAATGAAAGGAAAAAAAATTGTAAACAAAATTATTTTAAGTGTAATATTCATGTAGATTGAAATGCATATTAGTGATATTTACAATTGAAATGTATATTACTTGCCATCACATAAAATATGAATAACAATAAATGAAAGTAGTGTTGCATTTATCACATTAATACAGCAGCAGATTAGGTTTGATTATAAATGTATGCCCTATGTTTCTGCTTCAACAGTATAACGTCCCGACAATTCTTACGTCTTCAGTTAGGGAATTCCATAGACGAACTAAATCTATTGTAAATGATGACGAATAGAAGGTTATGTGATGAGAAGGTTTAGCAAGAAGGAACGAGTGTTTCATGAGCGAATTTCTCGGTTATGACAGTCAGAATGGTATTTGAAGCGAACATTTAGATAGTTTGGAATGCGAGAATGAAGGAGTTGAGAAATAATAAAGAATGCAATTTTCTTTTATTCCTAAAATGTAGCCATTTAAGTGTTTTGAGATGATGTAACATGATCAAATCGACGGAGACTGCATACAAAGCGTACACACGTGCCTACACACCCGGGAGGAATGGATGAAATGAAGGAACCGCAGGTGACACAAATGATGGAAAAGTGTACAACTCTCTAATAGTTTCAGGGTTGACCACCCACCCACGAGAAAGTCGCTCTATGACGTTCCTCTAGCAGTACTGGGGAACCAGACACTACAGTGGAGGCTCGACAGGCTTCTCTCTCATCAAGTCGAGAAATCTAATGTGACCGTATTTTCCGAAGCTAAAAACGAAACATTTCCAAGCCGATTTTTAAGGCGACCGATTACCTTGGTATGGGTTAACGTTTATTAGCATTTTTACTTTCTCTAGCATGTATGCACATTGTAGGTAAAGAAGATATTGTGTTTCACCCAAAAAGTTTGATACCGAGATTTCGCTGGAAATCTGATGGTTTCCATTCACATGACTTTCTCTACATCCCTGCAACAAATTATTGTTTAAAAGCTTGTGCATCTATTTATTTCATGCTAATCGAGAAAAAATTAGCAGAAAATGTCGTATTACTTGCTCCTTTGTAAGTAGAAGGGAAATAAGGCAATACCATAGGTTAAAGTAATAGTCAAAAGTTGGTTGCTATGTGACTGAAGTTCCTTTGTTGGTATGGACAGGAGTTGACAAATTCCCGTATAAGAAAAGTATAAGTATTTTAAAGCTGAAACCAATAACAAAAATAATCAACTCCGCGAAAAAAATATATATAACATAAATTGTGTGTTTTAACGAACTCTAAATTTTCTGTTGAGTTAGCTTTTGTCTATCTCTTACGGTTAATCGTTATGCAACATTCTGTAAAACTCATCCAGAATAAAGTAGTCTTCATAGGTTATTCCCAGAAAATTCAAGATGTAGGCTACATTTTATTAGTCAAGTAAATATCTTTAATATACGGCATTTTAAGCAAATTCGTTAGAGACATTTTTGAGAGAATCAAAACTTTCGAAAAAAAGTACATATAAAGTGGGGGGATTTTCTTGAAAATCTTTGTATTGCATCCTTGGAAGATACCAAACTTAAATATCAAGTATGGTATTTAACGGTCTTTTCGTTTTTTGAGCTATGCTGTCCACAGATACACACGGTTATTTTTCTAAAAATGCTTTTTGGGTTCAGGGGGACCCAAAACATGTATTTCCGATGAAATCTCGGTATCGAATTTTTGGGTGGAATACATTACCTTCTCTATACACTATGTACTTAGTAGGTGTAGAGAAAGAACAAATGTCAGTGTGTATATGTGTGCGCATGCGTCTGTGTGTGTGTGTGTGTGTGTGTGTGTGTGTGTGTGTGTGTGTGTGTGTGTGTGTTATTTAATTTTAGTATCTTCCAAGGATGCGGCGCAATACGAAGATTTTCAGAAAATTCCTCTCACTCTAAACTTCCTTTACATGGAACTCTTTTCGAAATTTTTGATTTTCTAAAAAATGGCATTAACGATTTTTATTAAAATACCATATTTTAAAGAGGTTTTAATGGTAATTAAAATATATATAAATTTCTTGGGAATAGCCCATGAAATCTTCTTCGTTCTGAATGACTTGAATAACTGGTAAATCGTAAGAGATAGACAAAAACTTACTACACAAAAATATAGATATCGTTGAAAAATACAATTTACATCATACACAGTAGTTTTGTATAGCTATTTCAGCGATATTACATTTTATTGGTTTCAGTTTTAAAATCCTTAAACTTTTCTCAAACGGGAAGTTCTCATCCGTTTTATGTCTCTTTTGTTTTACTCGTGGCCGTGGAAGGAGAACCGAATTTCAATATCAACGCACAGTGGTAGTTTTTAAAACATTTGACTATCGTTTAGCCTAGTGTATTCTTTTATTCCCCTTCTACTTTTAAGGAACTAAATAATACGGTCATTTCTGTTAATGACTATTTTGATTAGCAAGATGTACATAAAAGAATAATCTTTTGTAAGAATAATCTGTTTGTAGAACAGATAGAGAAAATCATGTAAATGGAACACATCAGAGTAAAATTCTGAAGTTTCAACTCTGAACTATCACCGAAAGCAATGCTTTTAACTCCCGCAGCCCTTTTCTTCTCTTTTTGCTTTTATTTTAATCCCAATGTTCCCTCTTTTACATTATCACTTTCTCTAGTACTGGTTTTAGCATATAGAGAAGGTATTGTATTCAACCCAAAATTCGATACCGAGATTTCTCCGGAAATATATGTTTTGAGACGCCCTGAATCCAAAAAAAAAAAACATTTTTAGAAAACGTCCGTGTGTGGATGGGTGGGCATGTGGGTGTGTGTGTCTGTGGGCAGCATAGCTCAAAAACTTAAAGTCGGTTAATTACCAAACTTGGTATTTTAGATCAGTACTTTCTAAGGATGCGACACAGAGTTTTTCAAGAAAATCCCCCCACCCCAACTATCCTTTACATGGAAAATGTTTCGAAAATGTTGATTTTTTCAAAACTGGCTGTAAGGATTTTAATTAAAACCTCTTATATTTAAGATATTTACATGACAAATAATATGTATATCTTGAATTTTCTGGAAATATCCTCCGAAGACTACTTTATTTTGGATGAATTTTACATAATTTTGCATAACTGGTAAACCGTAAGAGGTAGACAAAAGCTAACTTAAAATAAAATGTAGAGCTCGTTAAAACACACAATTTATGTTAAATACATTTTTTTCGTGGAGTTGATCTTTTTTGAGAGATTCCTTGTTATTGGTTTCAGCTTTAAAATACTTATACTTTTTTCATACGGGAATTTGTAAACTCCTGTCCATAAAAACAAAGCAACTTTAGTCAATAGCAACCAGCTTTTGACTATCACTTTAACCTATGGTACTTCCTTATTTCGCTTCTCCTTTCAAGGAAGAATTTCTTGCAGATATGTAAAGAAAGTCATGTGAATGAAACACATCAGATTTTTTTATTGTTTCATTAATTAGGCCCCTTTAACTTCTAGAGTCATAATAGGAGCTCAGATTCGAGAAACAACCGTTAACGTTGGTTTATTTCAGTAGGTATTTTATTATAAACATACACTCACACTCACACACACACACACACACACACACACACACACACACACACACACATTCGCTCCCACTGCCATCTTTTCGGATTCTATGGGGGATAAGGAAAGATTCTGATTAAAGAAAAACTCCCTTTGTCAGCCGGGAATCGAACCTGGGACCTCTGGGTTGAAGGGTCAGAATGCTTGACCCCAGAGGCAGTCCAACTTTTACTTTGTTTACCACGTACAATGTGCATAGTAGGTAGAGAGGGTATTGTATTCTACCCAAAAATTTTACATTGAGATTTCATCGAAATACGCGTTTTGAGGACCCTTGAATCCAAAAAATTTAGAACAAGCTCTGCATGTCTGTCTGCATGTTTATGTCTGAGTCTGTGAAAGCATAACTCCAAAACAAAAAGTAGTGTCTGTGCCAAAATTGGTATTTATAATCAGCATCCAATGCAAATTAATTTAAATATATTAATCAGTTATTGAGTAAAATACAAATATTGCAATAGACTTTGTCAATTACATCTATAACAGTTTTCTCCTTGACTATAGATACACAGAACAAAACTCAGCTGATATGATTCTTATCCAGCTCTTCAAATTCTTGCAGGATTATCCATTAGCAATGAATAGACTCTATTCTTAAAATCCTAAAGATTAAGGTTACACATTCTACTCGCTAGTGCATGAAAAACTTTATACCTATAACTTTATAATATTTATTTGTCTTACTTAGTCGTTGGTAAATTATATCTAATTTCTTTATGTTTCTTGTATTATAAGTATGTATTTCTTTTCTTGCACTATTTGATCTATTTGCACAAAACAGATATCTTGTTTAACAAACTAATCTATTATGGAGTAAGTGGCCATGAACATTACACCACTTTTGTTTCTTATTATATTACTTGCTCAGTACTGCCAACTAGATAATACATTAATACCCTCTTTTGGAGAAATTGTTTCCTACCAATACTGCTCCTCAATTTCTCTCAACATCTACTTTTAACATATGTTTTATTTCACACTTACCAAGATCATCTCTGTATCTCTTGAACAATTCAAATGGCAGTCCTTTAGTAAACATGTCAGCTTTTTGATTTGCTAAAGGCACATACATAACCTCAATGGCTTTGATATTAAAAAGATCTCATTAAAATTATATTTCATATCTTCATGATTTAATCATTTCTGATTCTAACTAGACAATACAGTGATACAGATCATCATAGGTTTGAACTCAGCACTTTACTGTTATTAACATCTCCTCAAGTAATTGTATCAATCAAAGTTGCTCTGCTAGAGCAAATGCCAACGCAATAAAACTCAGCTTCATTTGAAGATAATGACACTGTTTTCTGCTTCCTTGTTGCCACACTATTGTATCCCCGAACACTTCAAATAAAAACCCTGACATTGACTTTCTGTGTGATTGTTTGCAAAATCTAGCATCTGCATACCTAACCAGAGTTGCATTTGATAGTCCTGTATACCACAGGCCTCACTCTGATCCTTGTTTCTTATAAGCTTGCCCCAGTGATATATAACCTTCTGCCCATAATTCCCTGTTCTTTTCCCTGATTGGCTAAGTACACTTCGAATGCAATATACGAACCTTATGGAGTGCAAGATAAAAGCAATATAAACACTCCAATAATAGAAAAACACCAATTATTTAATAGAGCAAACAACCATGTACATTCATAGAGGAAGAAGCACACACAGCAACCACCACACTGAGAACAAACGTCACAAGAGACACTTCTCTGTAAATGAACCAATCACTGTTGACTCCATAGAATCCACAACCAATAAAAGCTCAGCTACCATATAAACTTCAAGAACATCACTCTGGCTGAAAGGAAGTACAAACCACATCAGACTTCAACCATACTACCATCACAGACACACAGGACTTAATGATGATGCTACAAAAGAGTCTACTAGGACCCCTCAACGATATTAAAGCTCCATCGAAGACCTAAAGAAAAACACCCTATAAGGATTTAAAAACATGCAGGCATTGACAAGACCAGCCAACAGAAAATAATCAGCACTTTAAAAACACTTTATTTAATTACAAAACTATGTACTTAAAATGATGTACAAAAGTTATTTATTATCTGAAGAGGAAAAAATCCCTGAAACAGCCATGAGTAAAGTCCATCCCCGTTATGATGCATGTGCTTTCATCATCCAAGAGGCAGGTTTAAAACAAAGGATCCTCCCATTTGTGTATCTCTTGATTAAAATTTACACATATTTTAGATGTATTAACTCTATTGCATAATATATTTGTTTCATGCAGCTATGAAAATGTAAATTTGACAATTCCCTTCAAAGATTTGGAAGTAAATATTTATGTTAAATAATGAAATATTTTGTACTGCATAACCACTTATTCCACAATGGCAGCCAATGAGAGTCATGTAACATTTAAGAGATCTAGGGAAAATTTATGTGGAACCTTAGGATTCCTTGGACATAACATACTATCCCCTTTAACCCATGGTAATCTTATTATTACTTCTTCTGTACGTCATCCTTTATAGGTACTTTCTCGTACTTGTATTTGAGTAGTATTGCACTGATACTGGCTATATAAATTGGCTGCTTGTACAAGTCTGGCATGTAGTCAGGCAAGCATATATTAATATTCCAACAATTCACGGCAGGGTTTACTTCCAATTATGTTTGATTTAAAGGTATCAATATCTCTAATACGGTTTACTTCTAAAGGAGCTTGTTTGGGATTTACTAATTGTCTTCCAAACTTACTGATTAGCTTCTGCAAGTATTGTTTATGGCTTAAAAACATTAAGTTCCCTGCTCAATTTTAATCCCCAGAAGATAACTCAACTTTCCCATATCTCTCATTTCAGATTCTATAAGCTTTTGTTTGATTTCTTGCAAGACTTTAAGTTCATTGCATGTAATAATAAAATCATCAACATACAGTAACAAATAAACAACACTTCCTTTAATTCTTACATACAAACATCTATCAATCTGGCAATGATTAAACCCAAGTGATTTCACAAAATCATTACAGTTAGCACTCCACTCTTTAAGGGTTTGCTTTAACACATACATTATCTTGTTAAGCTTACAATAGACCCTCCCTGAATACCTAAAAATGGTTTCTCTCAAAATCCCATTCAAAAAAGCATTTTTGCTTTCTCTGCATGTACTAAATATGTGTACATAGTAGAGAAACAAGCCAGGTGGCTCAGGCATTTCATCTGGGACTGGCATTCGGGAGGTTGTGGGTTTGGTACCCTGTGGCTAACCTCTGACCCATAGATTTTTTCGGAGGTTTTTCTTGGTCACTAGGCGAATACTTGGGAGCTTTCTTCATTCCTCCGAACTTCTTGTCCCTTAATTTCACCTTCAGTTCATCCAATCTGTTTCAGGGTTGGCGAGGCCTATGGTGGTGGTGCGCTCTCATGGAGGTGATTGCACTTTGGAAATTCAGCTCTCAGTGGTGGGATGGCATTGGAAGTCATCTGTAAGCTCAGGGGCATTTGATCGGATCTAAGGTGTAGGCTCCTAGCGCTCCCTGCATCAAAATAAAGATATGCTTGGAATCAGTTGGGGACCCTCTGCAGTGGCTCCTGCCATCTGGTTCAGGCAGCCCACTGTAATTACTCTCGTCTCATCCTATCCTCCTAGGTTATGATGTACAAAAAGCCAATAAATGGCTGATGTGTGGAATTCCCTCCATAACACCTACACTACACTACACTACCCTACACACATAGTAGAGAAGACATTGTATTTCACCCAAAAATTTGATGTTGAGATTTCACTGGAAATATATGTATTAAGCTCCAATTGTTTTTTAAAAAAAGGTCTGCCTGCCCTGCCCTGTATGTGTCTGTGGATAGTATAACTAAAAAATGAAAAGGCCAATAAATTCCAAACTGGTATTTAAACTTAGTATCTTCCAAGGATGCGATACACAGCTTTTAGAAAACTTCCCCCCACCCTAAACTTCCCTTTACACAGAATATTTTTCGAAAGTTTTGATTTTCTCAAAAATAACTCAAACAATTTTGATTAAAATGCAATACATTAAAGATATTTGCATGACAAATAAAGATATATCTTCAGTTTGTTAGAAATAGCCTCTGACATCCTCTGGATGAGTTTTGCTTAACTAGAAAACTATAAGAGATAGACACAATTTACTGCATAAAAATGTACAACTCATCAAAATACACAATTTATGTCATATATATATAAACTTCTTTTTTTGGTGGAGCTAACTGTTTCCGAAAATACTTTTACTTTTCTCAAACAGAAGACATACATGGTTCTTTTGTTTTACCCTTGACCATCAAAGAGAACCAAATTTCAACGAGAATTGCATAGTGATGCTTTTAAAATATTTGACTTTCTTTAACCTGGGTATTCCCTTAGTTCCCTTCTAATTATAAGGAACTAAATAATAAGGCCATTCTGCTAATGCTTATTTTGATTAGCATGAAGTAAATAAAAGAATAATCTTCTGTTAGAAGTTTCATTGCAGAATAGCTAGAGAATTTAAGTGAGAAGTGAGTGGAGCGCATCAGATATTTTAAATCAAATTGATGAACAAATTACTGATTTGCATTAACTGCACACAGCAATTAGTATTAAATGATTTAAATGCATACTTACCAAATGGTTAAAGCTAAAAAGCCTTTAATAATGTAGATGAATATTTTGACTGCTGTATGGATGATTTATTTTATATGTGACAGAAGGAATTAGGTAATTTATAATTGTATAATTTTAGTATTTTTGTTAAATTTTAGATTTATTATAGAATAACAAACATTCTAAATATACTATAAAAAAAAAATATTGTAAATAGATAATGGGAATAAGACAAATATTGTAAATAGTGACTGCAATGAAGGCAATATCTGTAAGAATTGATGATGAATAAATTCTGATTCTGATTCCTTGCTTTATTTTGCTTTCATGATTGGACTTTCTCATTAACTGCCTTTGATAAGCCGGAAATGAAAAAGTTGCCAGCCTCTTGGATGCCTCGATGGCTCACTTGGACAACAAGCAAGTGAACTTTCAATTTGGAAGCTGTGTTTGAAACTATTTAAGTGAAATGTGAAGCACTTTTTGTATCAAGATATCACCATAAATGAGAATCATCATTATACATTGGAAACCAAGCAACAAAGAAAGCAATGGGTGAATCTGTTCCAAAGAAGGCAAGGATAGTCCCATCATCCAGAAAAGTGATGGCAATGACTTTTTGGGATGCAAAGATATCATCATCATGATGATGATGATGATGATGATGATGATGATGATGATGAAAACTGAGTGGCCACTCACAAGGCCTCGCATGTAGGCTCCTAAAGCTCTTTGTGCCTTATAAACTGGGCTTCAATCAAGTTCGATTATCCCAATAAATCAGACCATGTCCCTGATATCTGTCTATTTTATATCCCCGAGTTTCAAAAAGAAGGAACCCAGGGTTACATATCTGTGAAAAGCGAATGTCTAACATACAATATGTGCTGAGAGGTTTCACACTTCCTACACATGGGGTCCTCACTTAGGCCCATTATGTATAAGTATTTTCTCAGAGTGCTGTGTTCAGTGAGAGAGCCAACAACCACTCTCAGCCTGGCTCTACTTGGGTTCAAAAGAGCCTGACTTAGTTTGCTACCTGGCCCAGGAATAACAAAATCAGTTCAGGATTATTTGTAATGAAAAAAATCTGATGTATTCCATTCACATGACTTTCTCTACATCACTGTAACAAATTATTGTTAAAAAGCATATTCTTCTATCTACTTTATGATAATCGAAATAAACATTAGCAGAAATTGTCTTAATTATTTGCTTCCTTGTAAGTAGAAGGAAAATAAGGGAATACACTAGGCTAAAACAATATTCAAATCTTTTAAAAGCTGACTGCCATATGGTTGAAATCCATTTCTACGCAGGGCCAGGATTTTACAACTTTCCGTGTGAGAAAAGTTTAAGTATTTTAAATCTGAATCAAACAACAAGGAATGTCTCAGAAATGATCAATTCCACAAAAAAAATGTATATGACATAAATTGTGTCATATACATTTTTATGTCGTAAATGTTTGTCTATCTCTTACGGTTTACCAGTTACACAAAATTCAGCAAAATTCATTCAGAATAAAGAGGTCTTTAGAGGCTACTCCCAGGAAATTCAAGATATACATTTTATTTGCCATATAAATATCTTTAATATATGGTATTTTAATAAAAATTTAGAGCCATTTTTTGAGAAAATAAAAATATTCAAAATGTTTCCATGTAAAGAGTAGTTTGAGGTAGGAGGATTTTTTTTAAAATCTTTGTGTCTCATCCCTGGACCAACTTTTCATTTTTGACTAATTGTGTTAACAAACATACGGACATACACACACACACACACACACACACACACACACACACACACACACACACACACACACACACACACACACACATGCAGACTTTTCTGGATACAGGAAGCCCTAAAATGTATATTTCTGGTGAAATCCAGTATCAAATTTTTGGATGGAATGCAATACTTTCTCTGTGCACCATGTACATAGTACATGTAGAGAAAGTAAAAATGACAAATCTGGTGGATGTTAATATACTAATAATACTATATTATGGATTAATTTATCCATATTTATCATATAGGATAACTGGTGGAGAAATTATGCTAAGACATATACTATCCGAGTATTCCTTCTCCAGAAAAGAGCATTAAGATTAATTTTGTGGATGAAACAAACAGATTCCTCCAGGCAAACCTTCAAAGACCTAAACATTTTAAATTTCTACTCATACTCATTATATATTTATGAAGTAATATTACAAGTTTAACAGGTATAACAATCAAATACAGGAGCACTACACTAGAGGAAATGCAAATTTTCATATCCAATCACATACATTAGAAATGTATAAAACCAAACCTACAGCTGCAGCACATGAACTGCATAATAAACTCCTCACATATTTAAAAGTATTAATAATTTGTATATATTCAAGAAAGAATTAAAGTAATTTTGCACTGAAGGTTGCTACTATTCACTTGATGAATACCTAGGATAACTGTTGTTTAAAAATAGTACCTCTGTAATATAAGCTGTAATAATGTAATGTATGCATATATAGTAATATAAAAATGTAATCATTGCAATTGATTAAAATTGTAAAATGTCTCATTTTAAAAATCTATTTATTTATATATTAATTTGCATTGTGAATGCTACTGTAATCTCATATACACCAGACCTGGCTTCCTGCAATTTCTTCTTGTTCGCAACAAGAAATGGCTTGCAGGAACAACATTTAGATCATATACAGTCATCGTGGAGACAAAGCATTTTACAGAGTTTGAAATTCCTATCTTTTGAAATGGTCAAAAAATGGCAGAAAAGGTGAAGAAGTGTATATCCCTAAAAGACTACTATTTTTAGAAATAAAAAATTGTATTTGAAAAAATGAAGTCTTTGTTCCTAATACTGGTAAATATTGAACTGCCCTCTCACTACTGTTACATGAATATCAACGTTTACACATGCAAACATGGTTTTGGACAACCTTCACCCTTCTTTTGGTCAATCCTGGCTATACCTCTGCTATGAGTCAGGATTTTCTTTGTTGTTTTGTATCATATTGTGTGGAAAATACATTGTCATATTTTCCTGCATTTTTCAAGGTTAACTCTTTGTCCCTCTTCCTTCATCATGCCTTGTTGTGTCACAGTTAACCGATTGGTTAAATTATTCTACAATTTGTAAAATACGTTTGAAACATATACTTAGCCTTGTTGTGTCACAGTTAACTGATTGGTTACGTTATTCTACAGTTTGTTACATATACTTGTGCTCTAGGAGCTTCAGTTATAAAAATATAATCTAAGGGTTTCTGGGCTGGCTTCAGTAACTTGATGTTGGTACATATTTCATGGTTTTTGATTTCAGAAGTTTGAAGCCACCATTGATTTTTCAATATGTTTAAATTTGAGCAATACAAGTGGTCCTTGAAGTAGGTGCTTATGTTCCTTTTGGTTTTCCCAGTTATATCTTTCTGCAATTTTTATTTTTACTCCAATAGATTTCTAACTTTTTCTCTTGAAGTATGAGATCATATTTTCCTGATTTAGTTAGATTTTTAATGCTGCATTTGTTGTAAGGTGCCAGTGTGATGCAGTTTTAGCAAATTTTTTTTTATATTTGCGCTAGAGACTCAGATGATATGTAAATTTTCTGAACTTAGTCTTTCTTGTTGTGTTTAATAGTGTTGTGATGTGTTTGATGAATTTTGTCTTTTGAATTTCAATATTTTCTTATTTACTATATTTTAGCTGAATCTATTTTGTTCTGCAAATTTGATGATACGATTCCTTGTTCTGTTTAGGTTTGTTGAGGGGAAGGTTGATTTGTCTATATACATCAAACTATTTGTTTCTGTTTCTTTGTGCACCTTAGGGTAGTAGCTGTATGCTTTGATGTAATTATCTGTATGTGAAGTTTTCTGTATACAACTCTATCTTAATTTGAAGTCCAGGAAAGCTACAGAATTGTTGATTAATGTTAGAAAATTTACTTACCACCTTTCACAAGCACATATGTCTTTCTATATTCACTCATCTATAAACTATTTTTACTTTCTGCAGCATATATGAACATAGACGGTAGAGAAGGTATTGTATTCCAACCAAAAACATTTGCTACCAGGATTTCACTGGAAAAATATGTTTTGAGACCTCCTGAAGCCAAAAAAAACATTTTTATAAAAAGGTCTGGGTGGGTGAGTGGGTGAGTGAGTCTGATAAATACCAAACTTAGTCTCCCAAGGATGCGACATGAAGATTTTCAGGAAAATCTGCTCAATCCAAACTATCCTTTACATGGAAAAATGCTTGAAAGTTTTTATTTTCTCAAAAATGGTTGTAACTTTTTTGATTAAAATACTGTATAATAATGATATTTACATGAAAAATAAAATGTGTAGGTATCTTGAATTTCCTGGGAATAGCCTCTGAAGTCCTTTTCATTCTGAATAATTTTTGCATAACCGGTAAACCATAAGAGATAGACAAAAATGTATTACACAAAAAATGTAGATCTTGCCAAAATGCACAATTTATGCCTTTAAGTTTTTGTTTTGGAGCTAAATTTTTCCGAGATATTCTTTCTTATTGGTTGCAATTTTAAAATACTTATACTTTTCTTGAACAGGAAGTCATCAAAGTTTCTTTTGTTTTACTCCAGGTTATGTAAAGAAGCCAATTTCAATGACAATTGCATAGCAATAGCTCTTAAAATATTTAACCATGCCTTTGGCACACTTAAATGGAACTAAGTAACTAGACCATTCTGCTAATGATTGTCTCGATTAGCTTGGAGTAGAAAGAAAAATAATCTTAAGTCATGTGAATGGAACACATCAGGCTTTTTAAAAATGTATTCCTCTATCTATCTCTTGTTAATCCAGATAAACTTTCATTTCACATTTACACATTTTGCTGTGCAATAGGCAGACATCAGTTTGAGTGGTTCAGTTAGTTAGATGCTGGCCTTTTAATCCCAAGGTCACAGTTCAAACCTGTCCCAAACAAATGATTTTTAAGTGTGCTTGAAAGTATCAGTCCCATATAGTGGATTTACTGGCTTCACAATGAAATTTCGACCACTGGCAGTGCTGATATGATTCTGGCAATTGACAGCATCATTAAAATTGTTTTGTTTTTTTGTTTTATTTTACAAAGCATATAAAATTGCCCACAACTGACATTATACAATGATCACCATTGTCCATAAGCACGAGATGTCTTGTCTTTATCTTTCAGCATCCTGCTAGGACAGGTAGTGGAATAATTATGGTTAACTTGGCCAAATTCCAAGCTAGTAATGGAAATTTTTCTCAAGACAAGTTTATGGGCTGTTGCACTTTCTGTCTGATGAAGAGGATTGCATGGCAGCAAGTTTGACAAGTTTTCTGGCATCTAAATATCTGAATGTACCACCATCATCATCAGCCACAAGTGAAAGCAACAGGTTTCCCAATGGACAAATTCACACAAAACCCTTGAAAAAACATACAGGCAGGTTAGACTGTGACCTAATATGTGCACACCTTTTCTTGGCTGCTAGATTTATGGGGAAACAAGGGATGGTGAAGTGAGAATTCCCCTATTCCCCTGCCTTTCTTTCTACATTGTTGACAACCAAAGAAAGTCTCTTTCTTTGAGGTCCCCAGCCATTATGGTGAATAGGTTATTTAATTTACTGTGAACTAGATGAATTATTTAACAAAACACAGCACACAATGTACGTGAACTCTAGGATCTACAGACAGAATGAAACATTAATACTGAAGACATTAGATATCAAGTTTTTTTGGTTTTTTGGTAGTATTTTATGCCCACTTTTACTACAAATGATACCACAGGCAAGATATCATGGAATATAACGAACTGGAGTCTCAATGTTGTTGCTCTGTTCTGCTTCTGAAATTGCACGAAACCTAACAAATCAAGACTAAGGAGCCAAGTTCCCAAGAAAACATGCACACATAGTATACAGTTCTATTGCGGCTAACAGCCCAAGAGTAAGGGATGAAATGAGGAACCCACAGAGACTACAGGCCATAGAGGTGCACAGAAGTCCCTAACATTTTCAAGCTCAAAGAATCATCACATTGCCAGAGCTGTCCAGACAGGGTGATAACCCATCAGCTCTCTAGAGTCACCAAGAGTACTTTTTCCTTTGATCACACATCTGCCCCATCTAGACTTGCCAGATTTTTTATAATTACAATAAAGGTTACTCACCCCTCCCCCTGCTTTTAAAAGCCAGAGGCTTGCAAAGATAGGCCATACCATAAATCAGTGTAATTTGAATTTCACACTTTATCAAATTCAAACAATATTTACTGCTTTCAATGCTCCATATTTTGTTCAAAGTTGAAAATCCTTCCTCTATAGAGGCATTTGAGACAGGACATTCAATAAATATGCCATTAACACTCATCTTGGAAATATCCAATGAAAGATAATCACTAATAATGTTAATTAGTTCAATTCAGATGATCAAATTTCAGGCTGCTCAATGACCTTAAACTATCTCAAAATATGAACATTCCTCTGAAAAGAAAATTTCTTACATTCTTTGATCCCTACATATTCTCCACTGGCCAGTTTCCTTATTCTGCAAAACCATCACCAAACACATGCCGTTCGAGTTACATGCTACTATCAAAAGTTACTAAGGTTTTACCTTAAACTGTGATAATTCATTGCAATTTCACTGGCTAATCTTTTTGTAAACAAACTATTCTTACAAAAGATTTTTTTTATCTACACCATGCTATTATAATAAACATTAATAGAAATTTTCCTATTATTTGCTTCCTTGTAAGTAGGAGGGAAATAAGGGAACACACTAGACTAAAGCAATAGTCAAATCTTTTAAAAGCTGGTTGCTATGTGAAACAATTGAAATTTGGTTCTCTTTGCATGGCCAGGAGTAAAACAAAAGGTAGAAGAAATAAATGATGACTTCCCGTCTGAGAAAAGTTTAAGTGGTTTAAAATTGAAACCAATTACAAGGAACATCTTGGAAATGATTAACTCCACAAAAAAAAAATGCATGTCTTAACAAGATCTAAATTTTTTGAGTAGAAAGTTTTTGCCTGTTTCTTATGGTTTACCACTTATGCAAAATTCATCCAGCATGAAGAGTTCTTCAGAGGTTATTCCCACAAAACTCAAGATAAAGATTTTATTTGTCTTGTAAACATCTTTAATACATCAAAATCATTGGAGCCAGTTTTGATAAAATCAAAGTTTTCAAAAAAATGTTCATATAAAGGGTAGTTTAGGGTGGGGCAGGTTTCTTCAAAATCTTTGTGTTGCATCCTTGGAAGATGTTTAAATGCTAAGTTTGGTATTTATTAGTGTTTTCATTTTTAGCTATGCTGTCCACAGACATGTGCACGTGCACACACACACACACACACACACACACACACACACACACACACACACACACACACACACACACACACACATCAGACTTTTTCTGAAAATACTTTTTTTGGATTCATGGAGTCTCTAAACACGTATTTCTGGTGAAATCTCAACATCAAATTTTTGGGTGGAATACAATACCTTCTCTAACTACTATGTGCATAGTACATAATATATGCTAGGGAAAATAAAATATTCTGCTTAGAAGAAGATTGCACTGCACTTTACTGATAGATTGTAAAGGCTTGTGAAATGGAAACTTCAAGATTGCAAATGTTACACTGTGAATTGAAATTATTACTTTTCATGGGCAACAACCACAAATATTTGTTTTTTCGCTGCTCTGTTAAATAAATATAAAGTACCCTTTTTTCAGGTAGGAATCATCCATTTTCTTTCATAAGTAGCAAATAACAAGTCTATAAACTCTTCCCTCTTCACGGTCACTGACAGCATGATTTGAACACAGACCCTGTGACATGATAATACCTACAAGCAACTATTATAAGCTCAACAGCATCACCATGTGACCAACTAACATACCAAGTGAACATGCACATGACTCAAATTGCAAACTTTAACTATAGAATGAAATATGGGATTTTTGGTATCCAATATGATGGTAATACAGGACAGGATTCTTCCTCCTTGAATATGGGAAATTCTATATTATATGGGATGTCTGGCAAGTCTTGCACCATCTCTCTGGCACCACCAGAAAGATGAAAAAGAATGAGGATGAAATGATAGAAAGGAAATTGTGATAGTTGAGAAACCACTTTGGTTTTGTCTACCAACCCAAAAAAACTTAAAGAACAATAAGCCAGAGAGGGCAACCAAGTAAGATGAAAACCGAGATCTGAATGTACACATAAAATGTATTTCTCGTTAAAACACACGCAATCAATGTCTTATACATTTTCTGTAGAGTTAACCATTTCCGAGATATTCATTGTTATTCATTTCAATTTTAAAATGCTTAAACTTTTAAAGTTTACTCAAACAGGAACTTGTCACTCCTTTTTCTTTTGTTTTCTCCTGGCTATACAAACTGAATTTCAATCACATAGCAACCAGTTACTAAAAGATGTGACTATTGCTTTAGCCTAGGGATTCCCTTATTTCTCTCTCTTCTACTTAGGTAAAAGGAACTAAGTTATAGAACCATTTCTGCTAATGTTTATGCTGCTTATCATGAAGTAGAGAGAAGAATAAGCTTTTGTAAGAATAGTTTGTTACAGAATAGGTAGAAAAAGTCATGTAGATGGAACACATCAGATTTTTAAGCTTAACAATGAATGTCATTCATACATGAATATCAAGAGCAATTCATGTCCAACAACAAAGATTAAACATCGCTTGAATTCAGTTTCTCATAAAGTCTTAATTTATATAATAAATTCCCTGAGGCTATCAAAGCGCCACAGAGTGCCACCACTTGTTTATTTTGATTTCAATTTTGATAATTTTGGTAAATAAAGTTATCCATCTACTTATCTATAAATTAATGGATGAACGCCTTCAATTGATTTTACAGCATTGACCACAGTTATTTTTATTTTCAAAGTACACAGCAGATAGAGAAGCTAATGCATTCCATTAAAATATTGTGATATGAGATTTCACCAGAAGTACACATTTTGAGGACACCCTGAATCCCAAAAAAGCACTGTTATAAACAAGCCTTGCGTGCATGTGTGTGAGTGTGTGCATGTGTGCACGTGTGGGTGTGCTTGCAGTATAGCTCAAAAAGAAAAGCCTGTTAAATACGATTTTGATTAAAATGCCATATGTTTAAGATATTTTCATGACAAATGAATTGTACCTATATCTTTAACTTTATGGGAATAGCCTCTGATGACATCTTCATTCTGGACGACTTTTGTATAACTGGTAAATCTGAGAGGTACACAAAAACTTATTACACAAAAAATGTAGATGTTTTTAAAACATGCAATACACAATTTATTTTTTTTAGCAGGAAATCATCTTTCATTTCATCTCTTTTGTTTTACTCTTGGGAATGCAAAACAGAACCGAATTTCAACTGTTTCACATAGCAACCAGCTTTTAAAAGATTTGATTATAACTTTACTTAGTACATTCATTTATTTCCCTTCTACTTACTAAGGAGCAAGTACTAAGAGCATTTCTGCTAATTTGTACCTCGATTAACATGACGTAAATAAAAGAGTAATCCTTTGTAAGGAAAGTTTGTTAGTGAAACAGAGAAAGTCATGTGAGTGGAGTACATCAGATATTTTGAACTTCTGAACTTGTTTATTTCATGGGATGCATTTTGGCTCAAGAGGAAGCTTAACAACTGCCTTCAAGACCAAGATTGTACTTAGTATCAATCGTATTGTATTTTGATCTCTATTTTAAAATATAATTCATATAGAAATGTTATTAGTTTATTAAAGTAGCATTTTCTTTTTGTGAAGCCAGGGTCAGACATCATCATAATATGAACAAATGAAGGGACAATCAGCTGTGAAAGTTGTTAGATATGTATGTATAAAACTCCCATGTTGACAATGAAATGACTGGAAAGACTTTATGAGGTGGTGGTCGAGTCTTAAGATGTTGTATGGAATAGAAATTTGGGGTATTAAAAGATGATGTAATGATTGAAGTTTTGTAGGGAGGCTTTAGGTTTATCCAAAATTTCACAAAGGAGAATAGCAAAGCTGGGAAGAGTAGGGAGAAAAGATGTAATGGTGGAAAGAATTCTGAAATTTGTACAGATGTACATATATGTTCAAATAATAATGACACAATTAAAGTATTCCTAAAGTTTCAGTGAGTGGAAGAGTTATTTTGGTGATGTGGGAAAGAAAGATACTAGAAGAAATTGATATGAAGGATATCATAGGTGAAAAGAAATGAAGCTGAGGATGAAAGATGTGAAGCCAAAGATAAGGGATAGCTTTGAGGATAAAGGTTCATTATCTCAATCTAAAATTGTTAAAATAAATTGGGGTAGGAGGTAAGTTTCAAAGAAAAGGTTTTGCATGGATATGAACAGGTATATTATTTTTAAAACAATTATAAAATAATTTAAGTAGAGATGTAATATTTGAGAAAATATTGGGGAATGGAATAATGTAACTAAAGATGTGTGTGTGTGTGTGTGTGTGTGTGTGTGTGTGTGTGTGTGTGTGTGTGTGTGTGTATATATATTTAATTATTTGTTTGTTTATTTCCAGTTTCTCAATTTGCAAACATCTTTCCATATCCAAGACTATAGTGTTTAAGATATTCCTATCACTTATTTTCATTTTGTCTATTGGACCACAAATCTTCTCAATTTCCCAATACATCATTGCCCCTGTAATTCCTTGAATTCAGTGCTATGCAGTCTTCCTTTCCTCCACCCTCCTGGAGCATCTACTCCATTATTGTTTTGAGTAATCTTTTGTCTTCCATTCTTTTAGCATGCCCATATCATTCAAATTGTTTTGATGAATAAAATCTAAAATTGAATGATGACCTTTCATATTTTCTTTTATAATCTCATTTCTAATTTTGTCTTCTCTTGATATCCTCTGAGATCTCCAATAATCCATTTCTGTTGCCAATAATTTTCTTTTCAGCTAATAGTTCAGAGACCACACATCACAGGTTATAATGCAGTAGAGTTCAGGCATTTTGAGGTTCCGTGTACTTCGAGCGGGCCCTAAGAAAATTACAATTTTATATAAAACTAAAGTAAAATCCTGTTTTTATTTGTTGTACACATATATGTTTTATGCTCTTTTACATGTGTTACATTTTGAACTTTCTTTCAAATTTCCATGTACAGTACTTGTAAAACTGTCCACTTAGAATTTTTGTGCATAATGCACAAAATAACCTTGGCCTTAGACTGCATTGCTGTTACAGATTGACAGTACCATTGGGTTTGAAGGAATGTGCTTGCTCTTTCTTTGTCAACCCTTCACAAATTGGAACTACGTATCAATTGTAGCATCCCATCCTTTCAGAAAAAAAATCTGATGTGTTCCATTCACATCACTTTCTCTACATCTTTGCATCAAATTATTGCTAAAAAGCTTATGCCTCTATTTACTCTATTTATTTAGCCTATGTACCATAGGCTAAAGCGATAGTCAAAAGCTGGTTGCTATGTGACTGAAGTTCCTTTGTTTATATGGACAAGAGCTGACAAATTCCTGAATGAGAAAAGTAAGTTTTTCATAGCTGAAACCAAAAACAAGGAATATCTAAAAAACGATCAACTCCACATAAATGTTGTGTTTTAATGTGCTCTACATGTTTTGTGTAGTAAGTTTTTATCTAAGTCTTACCTTTTAGCAGTTATTCAAAATTCCGTAAATTTCATCCAGAATAAAGTAGTCTTAGGAGGCTATTCCCAGAAAATTGAAGATTTACATTTTATTTGTCTGGTAAATATCTTTAATATATGATATTTTAACCAAAATCGTTAGAACCATTTTTTAGAAAATCCAAATTTTCGAAAAAAGTTCCATGTAAAGGGTAGTTTGGGGTGGGGGGATTTTTCTCAAAATCTTCATGTCGCATCCATGGAATATACTTAATTTAAATACCAAGTTTGGTATTTTACCGACTTTTTGTTTTTGAGTTATTGTATTCACAGACACACAGACACACACACACATGCGGACCTTTTTCTGAAAATGCTTATTTTGGATACAGGGGACACTAAAGCATATATTTCCAATGAAATCTCGGTATTGTATTTTTGGGTGGAGTGCAATACCTTCTCTATACACTATGTATATAGTATGTGTAGAGAAAGTAAAATACTGTATTGGTACAGTAATCCCTACTTAACAACAGTTCTCATTAAAATATGTGTAAGTAAAAATATGCAATTTACAGCAGTAATAAACTATTATAAATGGTACCTGTACATACTGTACTGTAGTGAGGCCATCTGTTTTATGGTAATTTTAAAGTGTTTTGCAGTATAGTACATGCTGTGGGTTTCTTAATGTTTTAATTGTGTACATTACAATGAATGTTAGGAGTAAGAGAAAATTTGTGCCATTGAATGTGAAATTTCCATATAGTCCAAGTTTTTTGTAACTCAAGGTACCCTCAGTCCCAATTAGCTTGAATTATGAGGGCTCTACTGTACTTCTAATTAGTGCTTTAAAAATTGCAGTTTTAAGTTTTTTGACACCTTTTTATCCCATAATATTCCCTCAAGGTAGATAATTAAAATGCTAGCAAACACAGGGCAGAAAATATTAAAATGATAGGGGAACTTTTAGGAAAGATAAGTGGCCAAGCAGCTTAGGAAAGAGCCAAGAGATTGAGAAAAATTTTGATAAGAAAGAGTTAGTCCGCCTGGGTAGTGTGGTGGTAGCATGTCTGCCTCAAATTCAATAGGTCGTGGCATGTAAAAAACTCCTGTGGGATAAAATTCCAGCATCTGTGGGTGCTGATAGATTCTGGCAATTGAGTGTTGTAAACAAACAAAATAAATAAAACTCAAAGTGTCTGTAATTTATGTACATATATTCTTGTTCTACTTAAAGAATGAAATAAATGTTCATTCATTCAAGGGCAATTGACTTTGTATTAATAAAGAATACTTGAGGAAAATCTTAACTGATATTACCAATCCACCAAGAATCAGATTCATAATGTATGCAAATGATATGACTATCATAAATACAGAAATACCACAGAGAACTGGAAAAAATTACAACTAAAAACATAAACAGATTATCTGGCACCTTAAACTTGACAACCTCTATATAAACAAAAACAAAACTATAGTCAAGTGGTCAGCAAGCTGACTTCTTACCCAGAGGTCCCAGGTTTGATTCCTGGCTGGGGCAGGGAAGTTTTCTTTAACCAGAATTTTCCTTATCCCCCATAGAGTCTAGAAGTATGTATGTGAGAGTGAATGTGTGTTTGTATTTGAGGAAAATAAAATTATTTAAACCCAACATAAAAAACCTACAGAGTTGTTTCTAATGCAAAGCCCCCGATATGACGTTAGATGTTAAAGGGGGTGTATAAATGAAACAATAAAAAATAAAGTTTAACTATATTTGCTTTCAAGCCATGCAAAATAGAAACTGCACAAATACTAAAATGATCATTGAAAATAAAGAAATTAAATAATTTTAGGAATTATAGCAATCAAACATTTAAAATAGGACAAACACATAGATAGATACAGTAAACTTTGTTCAGGATTATTCAGCAAGAAGAGAATGACAATTCTAGAAGACAGAGAACTCCAAAGGACAATTTACTATGTTCAAATCTATCACATTTAACTTGTGGAATAAGTTGGGAAGCTGAAGACAAATAAGGGCAGAATATTTAGGCTACAAAAAAGGGCTGATTTTAAGCTAGAAGACACAGAATTATCTAAATATACTCGCATTATACTATCTCTACATATATGAAATAATAATAATATATAAAGTAAAATAAAAACAAATTTGAAACAAATCAACAATTCCATGACCATAATACAAAAGGAAAAAAGCTGATGTGTTTCATTCACATGACTTTCTCCACTGTTCCACAAACACATTTTCCTTATAAAAGATTAATTATTCTTTCATCTATGTCATACTAATCCAGATAAACGTTAGCAGCAATGGTCATATTGCATAGTTTTTTGTAAGTAGAAGGGAAATAAGGGAATACACTAAACACTGGCTAAAGCAACAGTCAAGTTTTTTAAAAGTTGTTGCTTTGTGATTATCTTTGGACTTTGATTCTCTTTCTATGGCCAGAATAAAAGAGATACAAAATGGATGAGGACTTTCTGTTTGAGAAAAGTTTTAGGTATTTTAAAATTGAAAAACCAATAACAAGGAATATCTCTGAAACAGTTACTTATATAAATAAAAAATAAATAAATAAAAAAACTGCATATAACATAAATTGTATGTTTTAATAAGATCTACATTTTTTATGTAGTAAGTTCTTGGCTTTCTCTTACAGTTTACCAGTTATGTAAAAGTTTCTCAGAATAATTAGGACTTCAAGGCTATTCGCAAGAAATCAGGATATACATTTTATCTTTAATACACAGCATTTATGCAAAATCAATAAGGCCACTTTTTAGAAAATTTAAAATTTCATTCCATGTAAAAGGTAGTTTGGGAGTTTTATCTTTGTGTTGTATCCTTAGAAGATTACTAAACTTAAATACCAAGTTTGGTATTTAGCCAACTTTTTGTTTTTAAGTTATGGCTAACACACACACACACACACACACACACACACACACACACACACACACACATACACACACATACACACAGGCACACATGCAGACACACAGAGGACCTTTTTCTTTTTTTGATACATGGGTTCTCAAAACATGTATTTCTAGTGAAATCCAGTATCAAATTTTCGATATCTATCTAATAGATATCTAAACTATGAAGCCCTGAACTGAAAGTACTTGCAACATTGAAAGTCACCGTTGGAGTATGTCATCTCAAAATAATTTGAGACCTCCTTATGGTTACTGAGAAAAATGTGAGTCGTTTGGGGAATGTAGTATTGCATCGGCATGTTGCCATGGTAGCTCAACTGGACAGAGACTGGGAGATCCATGATTTAAATTCCAGCTATGGCACTGAATGTTTCAGTCTGACTCTAATATCCAATCCTTCGGTTATTCAATTGTTCCAACTCAAAATATTGCTAAATGCCTTGGTTCACCTCCTGTAATACAAATTGATGGTCTGCAGCAATGGCCCTCTGGTGATTTTGTTGTGGTATCAAGGCAGATTCTCTTCATCCCTGATGAAAGGAATTGGCCATCTCCATCTTCAATACTTCCATCGCAGATGTCTTATACTTGTGAATTGCTCATTATTGTGATATCGCACACCCAATCAGTGAAGAAGTGTGCCACCTCCTGGGACAAAAAGTAGCTGATATATTGTTCAACGCCTAATTTTTAAGCTATTTCAATATGGCAAAATCCTGGAACATATCCAATTGTTGCTTCTATCTCAGTTTAAGGTTCCTTCAATATCCTTCGGCCAACTTTCTGATTAATAAAATAGTTCTTGAGAGCCTCATAAAAGTTCTTAGGGACAATTCATGTGGGAAACATATTAAGCATCTGTGCTGCCCATTCCAGAAGACTATCAGTTACACAGCCTCCTCCTGTGTCACCACAATGTAGAACTCTCTGCAGATATTGCCTTAACCCATTTAGGCAGCTTGATGTGTACTGTCACAATTGTTATTTCACATTCTCCTGTGGGTTTTCTCAAATTCTGGAGTGTTCTGATATCTTCACTGAGTACATTAAATCTTGGGCCTTACTTTCTTTTCATTCTCAATGTTCTCAAGTGTTCACAGAGGTGGCCTTAACACATCTTCCAATGCCCTCTAGTTCTTTCAACACACCTGTAACCCATTCCTTCAAGATGGTAATCTTTCTCTGGTCACCCTCATCATCTTGCTCTTTGTCTCCTAGTTCAACTCTTCATGTTGCCAAGCTGTATGTTCACATCTGTAAACTTCCCAAGCTGTTGATCCATCTTCTATGCTATCATCTCCTTATCCATCTCCTTCTTCACTGTAATTCACCAAAAAACTTGCAAGCATCTCCTCCATCTCAACCTGGTCCTGACATCAGTTTAACAAATAAACAAAAGGAGTCTAAATGATTGCAATATTTTTATATAAATGAACAACTCAAGCTGTTATAATCCTTGCTTTGATTATTCTGAGTTCAGTATGAACTCATTTCCAAACTAAACTGTCATGTGCATGTGATTCTAGGTTTCAGAGCGCTCTGAATCTAAGTTCCAGTCAAGAGGAGAGGCACATTCTATTCTCCTTGGTTCAGATCTCAATCCTTTGGAAAAGATATTTGATGAAGGTGTAAACCCAAAACTGAATATATACACATATACACTAATGCTCTTCAAAGGGAGTTAAGTTAAATAGCGCAATTATGCAAAAGTATAGGATGGAGTATGGATTCCAAGATGTAAAAGCTTGTTTTGAAAGGACTAAGATCACTCACGGACAGAGCCTCCAGTAACTGGGGTAGAGCACTGCATTTAGGCCCTGTGTCCTATGTAACTTATGAGCTCTCGGAGGGTAGGATGAGGGGAGAGTCCCGAAGGGCGACCAGATCCGTATAATGACGGGGACAGGCATGGACGGGTTCCTAAGGGTTCCAGATTGAACCCTCCTACGCAGCCTGGACCCAACCCAAAGCCCCGAGCCTCCGAGATTTACCCGAAAAAGCCTAGCACCCGAAGGCGTGTCCGCATCGGCGGTACCGCGACAATACCAGAAATAAGCCTCTACAGAGCGCAAATCACCATCCAGCCGTTGACATCGTCGACTGGTCCTTAAACCTTAAAACACATGACAAGGAAGTGATGGAAACAGGAAATTACACACAGATAATTCCAGGGTGTAAAGGACTTTCCCAGCATTCGTCTGGCGACCCGAAAAACACTCATGGTTCAGGAAGGCCGGCCACGGGAATCAAATCTATAACCTCCCGAATTCGAGTCGCACACGTTGCCGCGGCATCAACTCGCTCGATTTTATTTTAAAGGTCTGGACCTTCTTGATTTTGTCGAATACTAAGAAAGAACTTTGTGAGATGTGCAAATCAAGAGAGCTTATAATAACCCTGATCATTAAGATTTATTAATGTCCTCCGTGGTTTAGAGGTTACATGCTAACCTTTGGTCGCGGATTCTAACCCGACGGAGAGCGATGGATTTTTTTCGGGCGTAAAAATCCTTAACATTGCTTCCTTTGAAAGGGAAATAAAGCCGTTTTCTCATATCGTAGATTTAGGCACGTAAAAGAACCTCAAGCTTGATAGAGGCCTCTGAGCAAAATTAAGCAGTCTTTCACGCCTAATGTAGAATGGGATGCTATGAGCCATAGCAGTTATAGAGCGACCATAAATAAAACTCTATTTGATTTAATTACTATTGATGTAACTGTATGGATAGGTGTAAATATAACTAAAAATATTTTAACTAGGTAAGTATAAGTATGCTCATCCTGTATCGTAGTATAGAGGATGGAAGCATAATGGTCTGGAATCCACTTATAGAGGTGCGGATTTTTCGGCCCATGTATAGGATGGGAGGTGAATAAATGCAAATATTTGTACCAGCGTTTGAGTAGGATGTGATGATTCAGTATATACAGTTTTTAACGCTATTTCCTGTTCATGAGGAAAATTTCACGATATTTTTAGGGTGGCTCTTATTACCTATCTCATACGTGCGGTTGTTTACGCAACAGGTCACACAGTTGACCCTCCTCTATCCTGCTCGACTGTAGGTGGAGTGAAATATGTAAGCACAGCAGAAACATATCTCAGGATTTAATCATAAGTAGTAAATGGTAAGAGAATTATCAATATCGATATTAATAGGTTTAATTTTAATTATTTTTGTAATGGTAGGAGCGTTTTTTTTTTTTAAAGATTATACTCCTATAATTTTATCACTAATAACAAATAAACTTATATGTGTTCAAAACACATTAGACTCTGAAATTTGTGCTTCATTTATGACAATTAGTAAGCGGACAATAAGAGATACACTTAATGTGTTATACGTATTGGTCTTTACTAAATATTAAATGATTTGCATTTATTCATCTCCCATCCTGTGTCGGCACGCAGTTCTTTCAACATCGTGAGAAATTTGAGAGATATGATAGATACCTACTCGAGTATAGTACTCGTATTATGCGCACACCTTATTTTGATCGTTAGTTTTACGGGAAAGCGAGAGCTTGCCCGCCTGTCTTCCGCAATGTTGTCAACCAAAGAAAGTTTATTTGTTGAGTACTTCAGCCATATGGTGAATAGGTTATCTAGTTTACCGCGAACAAGCTGAATTATTAAACGACACACAGCGAGCGTGCATGTGCTGAACTCTGGGATCTACAGACAGAATGAAACGTTAGCATTGAAGCTACTAGATATCAGAGTGCATAGCGTACTTCAGGTATCAATGCAGTCTCTCTGCTCTGCTTCCGAAACCTACCGAACGCCCAATATTAGGGAGCCGAGCGTCCAAGAAAAGGTGCGCGCATAGTAAACCAAATGGCTCATAAACATAGTGCTGGCCATAATAATTATATCTCCCTGAATTGGTTGGTTGATCACGCATTTAGACATTTTGTTTTAACCTGGAACCCGGGCTCAATTCCCTGCTGAGACAACGTATATAATTAAACATTTACCCTAAAGGTTTCCCTCACATTAAAAAACAAAAATAAATAAATAAATGAATAAATAAATAAGAAAATAAACTTGCGGCATCAAGGACATGAGACTCATTTACTCCATCATTAATCATGGACTCCATTTCATTGTCTTGGCAATAACAACAAGAGTTAAATCTACAAATAAATAATAAAAGCAACTGACAGGTTGATCTATTTGACAAAAGGTGAATTAATGCTACTATTTTATTACTTTCTCTAGCATGCATGTATAAGGTTCACAATAGGTGGCGAAGGTATTGTAATGCACCCAAAACTTCGATACCGAGATTTCACCGAAAATTCAAGTTTTGAGAAGCCATGAATAAACAAAATATTTTTAGTAAAAGGTCCGTGTGTGTGTGTGTGTGTGTGTGTGTGTGTGTGAACAGCTGCCTCAAAAACGAAAATGCCGTTAAATACCAAACTTTATATTTAAATTCGGCTTCTTCCAGAGATGCGACACTCTAAACTACTCTTTTCATGGAACATTTTTCGAACATTTTGATTTTCTCAAAAATAGCTCATAAGGATTTTTATTAAAAGACCACATGTTTAAGATATTTTCACATTAAATGCACATCTTGAAATTTCTGGAAATAGACTCTGAAGTACTCTTCATTCTGGATGACTTTTGCTTAACTTGTAAACCGTAAGAGATAGAAAAAATCTTACTACACAAAAAATGTAGATCTCGTTAAACCACACAATTATGTTAGATACATTTTTATAGAGTTAATGATTTCCGAGATATTCCTGGTTATTGATGTAAATTTTCCAATGTGTTTCTCAAACGGGAAGTTGCCATTCGTTTTTCTTTTGTTTTACTCCAGATCATGCCTTAGCGACCAACGTTTAGAGGATCTGACTATCGCGTTAGCCTATTGCATTCCCTTATCACCCTTCTATCTACAAGGAACTAAGTGGCAAGACCATCTGCTAACGTTTATCTCGATTAGTTGAAGTGGTTAAAAGAATAATATTTTATATGAATAGTTTATTACAGAATATATACAGAAAGTCATGAGAATGGAACACGTGAGAATTTTTCTTCTTGGGGGAGGCGATTTAGTTTCCCTTCATCAGGAAAATGTAGCAGATTGTATAATACGTATCTTCGTTAATACAATTTGACTTTCGGAAAAATGATATCGATACCTCTAACAGAATTTGGTTCTTTTTATTTATTTTTACTTTCTCTATATAGTCCGGCTTCAGACTCCAGGTACCCGCTTGTAGGGGGTGTCAGTCCTATGTACGGGGAGGGTAAACCGACTACGTAACGTAAGGTTCATAATTCATGGTACATAGGTAGAGAAGGTATTGCTTTTCACCCAAAAATTCGATGCCAAGATTTCAGGGGAAATATACGTTTTAGGGTACCTGTATATAAAAAAAAAACATTTTAGAAAAGTCAGTGTGTGTGTGTGTGTGTGTGTGTGTGTGTGTGTGTGTCCGTGTATCTGTAAACAGCATAACTCAAAAACGAAAAGTCAGTAAAATACCAAACTTGGTATTTAAGTTTAGTATCTTCCACGGATGGGACACGAAGATTTTGAGAAAAATACCCTGCCCCAAACGACTGTTTACATGCAAAAAAATCTGATGTGTTACACTCACATGATTTTCTCTAGCTGCTCTGCAAACTTCTTACAAAAGATTATTCTTCTTTCCACCAATGCTAATCGAGACAAACATTACCAGAATGTTCTAATTACTTACATTACTGTCGTTATGCGACTATAAATGCAAATCGCTTCTTGGTTTGGCCAGGAGTAGAACAAAAGAAAAATGGACACTTCCTGTGCACTTCTCAATTGAAACCAATAACAAGGAATATCTTAGAAATGGTTACCTCCACAGCAAAAACGTAAAGGCCATGTGTTTTGACGAGATCTGCTTTTTTGTGTAGTACGTTTTTGTCTATCTCTTACGGTTTAGCACTTTTGCAAAATTTTGCAAAATTCATCTAAAATAAACAGGACTTCAGAGGATATTCCCAGAAAATTGATGATATACATTTTATTTGGGATATAAATATATTTAATAAACGGCATTTTAATCAAAATCGCTAGGCACTTTTTAAAAAATCGAATTTTTCGAACGTTTTTCCATGTAAAGGACAGTTTGTGGTGGGGGAATTTTCTTGAAAATCTTGGTGTTGCATCCTTGAAAGATACCAAACCTCAATACCAAGTTTTCTTTCCACAGACACACACACAAACGGACCTTTTTCTAAAAATGCTTTTTTCGGACTCAGGGTATCCAAAACATAATTTCCGGTGAAATCTCGACATCGAATTTTTGGGTGGAATACAATACCTTCTCTATCCCTATGTATATTGTACATACGGAGCTAACTAAATATCGAAAAATTTTATTTTCTCACCATTGGGTCTAAAGATTTTGATTAAAATGCCGTATATTACAATTACATGTCAAATAAAATATAAATCTGAATTTTTTGGGAACAGCCTCTGAAAATCTCTTCATTCTGGTCGGCTTCTGTATAACTGTTATATGACTAGTAAACCGCAAGAGTTAGACAAAAACTTACTACACAAAGCTAGGCCTCATTAAAACACAATTTATGTCATATATATGTTTTGTAGAGTTAACTGTTTTCGAGATTTTCCAGCTACTTTTTCAAGCTACTTAAAATTTTTCTCAAAAGGGAGACATCTTTCTTTTGCCCTCTTTTGTTTACTCCTAATAAGCAAAGAGAACCGAATTTCAATTGTTTCACTTTGCGACCGGCTTTTAAAATCTGACTATCCCTTATTTCCGTTCTGCTTACAAAGAAGCAAGTAATATGAGCAATTCTGGTAATATTTTTCTTTATTAGATGACGTAGATAAAAGAAGGAAAGTTTGTTTGTGAAACATCTAGAGAAAGTCATGTGAATGGCAAATTTCAGGGTTTTTTTTTTTCATTGCTGTTACACGAGACACTCAGAAAAATATGATGTGGTACACTCACATGACTTTCTCTAGCTGTTCTACAAACTTCATACATAAGATTCTTCTTTTTTCTGCACCTTGTTAATCGAGGTATTCAGCACAATGTTCTTATTACTTAGTTCCTTATAAGTAGGAAGAAAATAAGGGAATACACTAGGCTAAATCGATAGTCAAATGTTTTAAAAGCTGTCGTTATGCGATTGTCATTACCAATCGCTTCTTTTGTTGGCCAGGAGTAGAACAAAAGAAAAACGGACACTCCCATCTGAGAAAAGTATAAGTACTTCACAACAGAAACTAATAACAATGAATACCTCGAAAACGGTAAGGTCCACGAAAAAAATGTACATGATGTAAATTGTGTATTTAACAAGGCCTACATTTTTTATATGGTAAGTTTTTGTCTATCTCTTACGGTTTATTAGTTATGCCAAATTAAGCAAACTTCATCCAGAATAAACAGGTCTTCAGAAGCTATTCCCAGAAAATTCAAGATATACATTTTATTTGTTAGGTAAATATCTTTAATATATGATATTTTAATCAAAATCGTTAGAGTCATTTTTAAGAAAATCAAAATTTTCGAAAAAAGTTCCATGTAAAGGGTATTTTGAGGTGTGGGCATTTTTCTCAAAATCTTCGTGTCGCATCCCTGGAAGATACTGAACTTAAATACCAAGTTTGGTATTTTAGCTACTTTTCGTTTTTGAGTTATCGTGTTCACAGACACACGGACACACCGACACTCGGAGACACACACACACACACACACACGGACCTTTTTCTGAAAATTCTTTTTTTGGATACAGGGGTCCTAAAACATGTATTTCCGGTAAAATCTCGGAATCGAATTTTTGGGTGGAATACAATACTTCTCTATCCCTATGTACATTGTACATATGGGGCTAGAGAAAGTAAAAACAGTCATACGTAGGTACCTGAAACAGAATTTGGTTTCTTGTATGTTTTGTGCATTGCTGTCGCAATACATATTAGAACGGTGAGTTTTAGACGGAGAGAGATACCTATTATGGTGTCTGATCGGCGGAGTTGCGGTGGGGGACTAACGGCCGTCAGGTGTGCCGTATGTCTGGTTTGTATAACTGTGCTGTTCCTGCTCCAAATTCGGCGCTACAATTATTTTCTCTGTGGGTAGAATCTTTGGAGTTATGAGAATAATGTAACACGCGTGGGCTCACAGAGCCCCTACGAGTTTTCGTGTCAAACTCAGGTTTTGCAGGAAGTATTACTGAATACAGCAGCGTTCATATATTATGAATGATCTGAGGAAGTGAAGGATCTGTGTGAAGGAACGTGACACTAGAGAGCTCAGCTCTCTGGGAAGTGCCAGTTTAGTTCCTTTAGTTTAAGGTGCATGTGTACATCCATAATTACACACTGCATGTATTTAACGAGCAGTTATTTTGTATTTATATAATGTACCAGAGTAAAGTTAAATGCAGCACATTATTTTTGTCAGCGACACCATTGTACAAAAAAAAAAAGATGTGTTTCTTTCACATGACTTTGTCTGTTCCGCAAACAAACTTTTCTTAAAAAAGATTACTCCTTTATCCAAATCGTGATAAAAATTAGCAGAATTGTTTTATTGCTTGCTTCTTTGTAAGTAAGGGGAATGCACAGGCTAAAGCGATGGTGAAATCTTTTAAAAGCCGGTCGCTATTTGAAATAATTGAAATTCAGTTCTCTTAGCTTGCTAGGGGTAAACAAAAGAAAGACGAAAAGAAAGATACTTCCCGTTTAAGAAAAGTTTAAGTACCTGGTGAAATCTCGATATCGAATTTTTGGGTAGAACACAATACCCTATGTACATTATACATACGTGGTAGAGAAAGTAACAATAGACATGAGATTTTTCTGAAAACTGTACGAATTGTATGAAATTGCAGATTTTATTAAAACTATTGAGTATTTGTATAACATAACAATGATTATTCGGATTCCTGTCAAGTTCCATTACCTATTCTATTACTTTTCAGCCTAGAAAAATTGTTTGCCGATTACAACTTCACATTTTTGCTGACGCATAGCTATCCACTTGTGTACGTACTTCAGTTAAAGTTGGTTTGTACACAATGCTTTTAGCTGCACGTGTTCGGAATCTCTCTCCCAACCTCAACCTCCCTCTCTCTCCATCTGTCTCTTTCCCTCCGTCTCTCTCTCTCTCTCTCTCTCTCCTCTCTCTCTCTAGACCTAGACATAGACTTAACAGAACGCACGGAGATCGCTCGCGTACTTTAGTATAATCAATGGAAATTACTAAAACCTAATTTCAGGAAAATCAGTTTATTTATACAGTTTTTCCGGACCTTGAGTCATTCCTGTAAGCAGGTCAGTGATTGGTATATTTGGCAGCTCTGCAGTTGATTTTCGCATAGTCAACAAAGCTGCCAAAGCAAATGAAGTGTTTGTATTGTATTTTAATATAAATTGCTTGTTTAATTGATCCTTAAAGACAAAATCAGGCCACAAAAATTCTTAAAGCTTATTAGATAATGCGGATTATCCACTTTTTTACTTTCTCTAGCCCCATATGTACAATGTACATAGGGATAGAGAAGGTATTGTAATGCACCCAAAAATTCGATACCGAGATTTCACCGGAAATATATGTTTTGGGGTCCCCTGAGTCCGAAAGAAGCATTTTAAAAAAAAAGGTCCGTGTGTGTGTGTGTGTGTGTGTCTGTGGACAGCATAGCCCCAAAACAAAAAGACCGTTAAATACCAAACTTGGTATTTAGGTTTAGTATCTTCCAAGGATGCGACACGAAGATTTTCAACAACAACAAAAAATCCCTCCACCACAAACTACCCTTTACATGGAAAACATTTCCAAAATTCTGATTTTCTTAAAAATGGCTCTAACGATTTTGATTAAAATCCCGTATATTAAAGCTATTTATGTCCGAAATAAAATGTATATTTCGAATTTTTTGGGAATAGCCTCTGAAGACCTCTTTATTCTGGATGAATTTTGCTTAACTGCTAAACCGTAAGAGATAGAAAAAACTCACTACACAAGAAGTGTACATCACGACAAAACACACAATTTATGTCCTTTACGTTTTTTGTTGTGGAAGTAATTGTTTCCGAGATATTCCTTGTTATTGGTTTCAATTGTGAAGTACTTTTCTCAGACAGGAAGTGTCCGTTTTTCTGTTTTTCTACTCCTGGCCAAGCAAAGAAGTGATTCGCAATGACAATCGCATAACGATAGCTTTTAAAACATTTGACAATCCCTTTAGCATAGCGAATTTCCTTATTCCCTTCTACTTATAAGGAACTAAGTAACAAGAACATTCTGCTAATATTTATCTCGACTAGCATTGTGTATAAAGAAGAATAATCGTTTGTAGGAGGTTTGTAGAGCAGCTAGAGAAAGTCATGTGAGTGTAATACAGCAGACTTTTTTTTTTTTTTTTTTGATTGATTAATGAAATAATTTATTCATGTGAATTCTTCAAACGAAATATATAGTTTTATATAGTTTTAGAAGCGCTTTATCTAAGGAATGTGTATATAGGTTAGATAGATGTGTTTATAGGTTATAGATAGTTTTAGTGACTTGACGGTTCTGGATTATTAGTATAACGATAAATATTAATTACTTAGCAAAATGAACAAATGTTTTGATTTTTATTTTCACTACTTAGTATCTACATAGTACTTAGGTAGAGAAGGTATTGCACCAAATTATTCGATACCGAGATTCGGAAATACACTTTTTAGAGTCTCCTGTATCCCCCCCCCCCAAAAAGCATTTTGGAAGCAGGCCCGCGCCCGCGTGTGTCCGTGTGCCTCTGAATTACGATAACTCAGAAACGAAAAGTTGATATGATGGCAAATTGGTATTTAAGTTTAGTGATTTCCAAGATGTAACACTATGATTTTGAGGAAAATCTCCCGACCCCAAACTACCCTTTACATAGAAAGAATTCTCTCAAAAATGATTCCCGATTTTTATTAAAAACATGGTATATTAAAGATATTTACATCACAAATAAGATGTACATTTTGAATTTTTGTGAAAGGATCTGAAGACCTCCTCATTCTGGATGCCTGGCCAAAAAAAAAAAAAAAAAAAAAATACTCACATAGCAACCAGCTTTTAATAGATTTGACTATCGCTTTAGCCTCTTGTATTCCCTTATTTTCCTCCTACTTACAAGGAAGCAAGTAATAAGACCAATTCTGCTAATGTTTATCTCGATTAGCGTGAAATAGATACAAGAAGAATAAGCTTTTTAAAATAATTTGTTACAAAGATGTAGATGTGAATGAAAACGGATTTTTTACCCAATTATTTCTTGATTTGACACGAGAAAGGATAGTCGTCCTCCGTGGTCTAGGGGTTCCCAAGGTCGTAGGCTCAAACTCGGCGGAGGGCGATGGATGTTTTGGACATAAAAATCCATAACATGGTTTCCTTCGGAAGAGAAGTAAAGCCCGTGTTCCCGTGTCGTCGATTTAAGAACCTCAGGCCTGATCTATGGGCCTGATTAAGGTCCCTGAGCAAAATTAAGCTGTCTTTCACGCCCGGTATACCAAATAGTAGGGGATACTGAGAGCCACAGCAGCTAAAGAGCGTCCATAAATAAACAATTTAATGTAAAGAGGAAATATAGGTTATATCGGCGCCGTGTCCGGGTTGTTAGATCGCTCGCCTCTTACGTAGGCGGCCCGGGTTCTCCCCCAGGAGACTCATGTGGGATTTGTGGTGAACGAAGCGACGTACGAGCGGGTTTTCTCCAGGTTCTCCGGTTTCCCCACCATTCATCCCACCAAATGCTCTGTAATTATCTTTCCTTCATCCCCTTTAGCATGGCTTCCTTCGGAACGGAAGTAAAGCTGTTGGTCCGGTGACGTAGATTTACGGCATGTAAAAGAACCTCAAGCCTGATAAAAAGGCCTCTGAGCAAAATTAAGCTGACTTTCACGCTCAGTATAGAGTGGGACGCTGAGAACCACAGCAGTTAAAGAGCGTCCATGAATAAAACCTTCATCCCTTGCACCGTCATTTTATACCATCCACTTCCTCATTTTCATGCCATAAATCGGGCTGGTCACCCATCCTGGTACTTACTCTGATCTAGAGCATCTGCTCAACAGATGTCTGACACCGACGCTGGTTTGTAAGTCCTAGGGATGTGTTCTACATCCAAAAATGGTAAACGGAAAGAAGAGAAAAGATAGGTTATGTGGGTTAATATTATATACATCACTACATTGAATTAAATACGAATCATAATCAGCTGACACGTATATTTTAAGAGATTAAAATTAGAAAATAATTTCCTTCAGTGACTCAACATTAGATAAAAAATTAAGCATAAGAATGTTAAGAACATAGAAAATGCTGCAAAGTATTTACTTACATCAAGTGGATCCTCACAAAGAGATTTGCCCGATATATGTTGACGTTTCTTCGCCGTGAGGAAACATCATTTTCTTACAGATATCAAAGATTTAGTTATTTTGGTTTTTTTGTTTATTTCCACGAAAATAAACAGTTTGTAAGAGGTATGCGACATATTGATGCACATAGGAACTACACACCATTTGCAGACTTTCTTGTCCAACATCTGGTCGGAACTAATGTTGATTCCGAAACGGAAACGTTAATGCCTCACAAAAATTGCACTGAACTTCGCCATACACTAAAATAAAAGGAAAATATACACGCATTGTCTTCGTTATACATTTTCAATTCTTTCTGCTAGTCGCGCCAGTGGGGTGTGGCCAGCACTGACAGTGACGTCAGACCAATAAGGGTGCGTTTTGCCTCACGTGACCTGTTTGCCGAGAAAATGATTTAACGTAGGTAATATTAAAATATTTACCTATTATTTACGCTAATTGGTATCATTTTTGGATTCTATATGAAATGGTTCAATTTGAATAGTTAATTTTATATGAGCATAATTAATGCTGTGCATGTCCCTTATTTTGTTGTATCCAAAATATCTTCCGTTCTCCTATGATTTTCGGTTGAATTTAAATTGTTGAATCAAAAGACAACTTTTCAATGTCTTCGTATTAAATATAATAAAGAATGCTCATAACTGCATTGTGCTTAAAATTGTGCTTATTTGGCGCTTTGAGAAACAAAGCAGAAAAAAAAAACACGTGTGAGATCTATGACAGGTGTAGTGGGCCAAAATCGTAGCTATGAGGGTTTGGAGGTTGCAAGCCCCTTGTTAAAATATAAAAAGTAATAGAAAATCTAATTTAAATCAAATTTCTGCTTAATTCATATTTATCATTTGAGTTTATACAGTTGTTTTAAAAACGAGAAGTCGGTTAAATACCAAACCTGATATTTAAGTTCAATATCTTCCAAATGTGCGACACATTCAAGAGAATCCCCCACCTAAATACTCTTTACATGGAATAAATTTCGAAAATGTGGATTTTCTCAAAAATAGCTACAACGATTTTACCTTTCTCTATACGGACTATGTACAAAGTGTATAGAAAAGGTATTGTATTGCACCCAAAAATTCGATACTAGATTTTACCGAAATACACGTTATGAGACCCCCTGATTCCAAAAAAAAAGGAGCATTTTTAGAATAAGGTCCGTGTGTGTGTCTGTGGGCGGCATAGCTCAAAAATGAAAAGTCGGTTAAATACCAAATTTGGTATTTACGTTTAATATCTTCCAAGGATGTGACACGAATATTTTCAAGATAATCCCTCTACCCCAACTACCCTTTACATGGAACATTTTTCGAAAATGTTTATTTTCTCAAAAATGGTCTAACGATTTTGATTAAAATGCCTTATGTTAAAGATATTTTTTTATGACAAATGAAATGTATATCTTGAATTTTCTGGGAATAGCCTCTGAAGAACTCTTCATTTTGGATGACTTGTACAGATATATATATATATATATATATATATATATATATATATATATATATATATATAACTGTTTTCAAGATATTCCGGAATACTAGTTTCAATTTTGAGTCACTTAAGCTTTTCTCAAACGGAAAGACATCTTTCTTCTCGTTTCTTGTTTGTTTACTTACTCTTGGCAAGCAAAGAGAATGGAATTTCAACTGTTTCACATAGCGACCGTTTTTTAAAGAACTAGACTGTAGCTTTAACCTGTGCATTCCCGTATTTCCCTTCTGCTTACAGGGAAGCTAGTAATAAGACCAATTCTGCTTAAGTTTATCTTGATTAGCATAATGCACATAAAAGATTAATCATTTGAATAAAAGCTGCATCATGTGAATGGAACACATTAGATATTTTCCCTTCTACTTATAAGGAACCATGTAATAAGGACAATTTCTGCTAATGTTTATTTCGATTATCATGAAGTAGATAGAAAAATAAGCTTTTTAACAATAATTTATTACAAAGATGTAGAGAAAGTCATGTGAATGGATCACATCAGATTTCTTATGCATTTTTAGAATAAGGTCCGTGTGTTTCTCTATGGGCAGCATAGCTCAAAAACGAAAAGTCCGTTAAATAGCAAACTTGATATTTAAGTTCAATATCTCCCAAGGATACGATAGGAAGATTTTCAAGAAAAGCCCACACCCCCAACTATCCTTTACATGGAAAAAATGTCAAAGATTTTGATTTTTTCAAAAATAACTAACGATTTTTATTAAAATATCTTATAAGTATTTAAGATGACGTGACAAATAAAATGTATATTTTGAATTTTCTGGAAGATTTTTTTTTTTAATTTTGCATAACTAGCAAACCGTAAGAGATAGACAAAAATTTACCACAGGAAAGATGTAGCGCCCCACAAAACACACAATCTATGTTCATATACATTTTTTTTCCCCCCTCCTGGAGTTGGCCGTTTTCGAGATATTCCTTGTTATTGGTTTCATTTTTAAAATATTGAAACTTTTCTCATACAGGAACTTGTCAACTCCTGGCCACGCAAAGAAACGGATTTCAATACCATAGCAACCACATTTTAAAATATATGTCGGCTTAGCTTAGTGTATTCTCTTAGTTCCATTCTACTCATAAGGAACTAAGTAATAAGATCGTTTCTACGTGCTTATCTCGATTAGCATGAAGAGGAAAGAAGGATAAGCTTATTAATAATAATTTGTTACAGAAATGTAGAGAAAGTCATGTGAATGGAATACCTCAGATTTCCGAGATATTCCCTGTTATTGGTGTCACTTTTAAAATATTTAAAACTTTTTTCACACATGGAGTCCTCATCTTTTAATTTATATTTTTTTTTTACTCCTGGGCATGAAAAGAGAATCAAATTGCAAGTAAATCGCATAGCGACAGCTTCTAAAAGATTTAACTCTCGCGTTAGCCTAATGTAGGTATTCCCTTATTTTTCTTCTGCTTGCAAGGCAGTAAACAATAAGATAATTTCTGCTAACGTGTATCTTGATTAGCATGATGTGGATAAAAGAATAATCTTTTATGAAAGTAGTGTTTTGAAGAAGGAGAAGAAGAAAAAGAAGAATGAGAGAGAGAGAGAGAGAGAGAGAGAGAGAGAGAGAGAGAGAGCCGCGTGAATGGAACCCTTCAGGTGTTTTCTAAATGCAACATGCGATTGCTTTATAATATAAGAGCTTTATCTAGATATTTGTTTAACAAGTGCAACCTTTTCAGCATTGTAACAATTGCTGCACAATTTCTACGACGGAATACTTCAAGTTCCATAATTAATTAAACTTAAATAAAATCTTGAGCCAGAACTGCTCACACAATTCTAGCCTCCCCCCCCCCCAACTCATGAAGTCCTGACAACCCTCTCCATTTTAGTCATGAAGGTCCATTTGAACAGCAATTCGAGAGTAACGACTATGGTAAAGGCAAAAGTTCTACTGGTTAATTTTATGCTTCCTGTTCCCCTAGGATAGGATAGTCAGATCGGGGCTCAGTCATTGGAATTCAGTACTGCACATAGACCGCCTCGGTATGCTCATAGTGTTTTACGTTACACCTGGGAGAAAGGGGTGAAGGAGATACCCGAGGGCGACGAGTGCCCGAAAACGATGCATGCCAGCAAGGACTGGGTCCCTTATGCCAGGATTACGATGAACATGAAGGGAGGTGACGTGAAGTTAAGAAACGGTGCTAAACCAGAGATCTAATTAGGATACACTTAACGTAAAGGGAATTACATCGGTAATTGGTTTTATTACTCCATACTACTGCTTCACGCTGATTGATGAAAATTATCACGTGATATCAAGCTTAACTTAACAGGAAAGATAATATTGAAATTGACAAATTCTGAAGTTATCTCACTTTAAGTCAAGTAAACCCTAAATAGCTCCATTAATTAATAAAATGTGATAGATTTTCACATTAGGTCACGTGAAGTTAGTTAATCCCGGCTAAACGATTCCAGCGTGACATCCGGAAACCAAATGTAAACCAGGGATCTCGGGAACGAGCACCAGAAGACCATCAAAATGCCAGAGAGAATTATTTACGCAGCGCGAACTCCACCGCAAAATACGTTGCCACAAATCAATTATTGCCTAGTTTTGTAACCCTGAAACACTGATGAAGGTAGATGATTGATAGGAAGAGAAATCACTCCAATATTCACTCCTATTAAAAATAAATGAAGTTAAAGTGGCCGGCTCAAGAGGATTCGAATCTAGGACCTTCAAATACAATCCATGCAGATGGTATAGCAAGAGAAAGGCCAGAATACAAGCAAATGAGTACCTATACCTTGTAATCGAAATACAAAGTGAGCAGCAAAACCTAAGCACCTCAATAGTTGGCGCAATGAGGGCTTGGGTAGCTGCATAACGCTTTTTTTAAAACTTCCGCTGCGCGCTATATGCATGCATCAAATGTTACCGATGGATATATAGAATATATTATATCAGATATATTATATCTGATATAATAGAAAAGTGTATTGGCTTTGTACTTTTAGTGCATTCCATTAGGCTGCAAGACCAAAATATTGTATCATTATTACTAAGAGGACAAAACTTAATTCTAAAACACGCACACATAACTACAGAACGATGATCTAGATGTTTTGTTTTTCTCAACCCTTAGCAAAAGCTTCAAATTCATTGAACAGTAAGCTTGCGGTAATCTTTTTAGATATGCGTTTTGTTCAAACTTGAGAAAATTGTTTTTCTGTGCACACTGCACGACTGCACGTTATCAGGTTGCCCCTTATCTTCCCGATAAGGCACCGTGTAAAGATAACAAACAGCCTGCGTTATTACATCTATGTGATTTTAATTTTTTCTTTACCTCATTATTAGCCGTTAGGAATTCGTGTTCCCGAGCTGCAGCTGATTCATTGAACAGTCAGAACGTATAAAGCTGGTTACTGGGCAGAAAAATTCCCTTGTGCGGAGAGGGGATGTAATTGGTCTTGTTAGAACCGGACTTTTACCTTTCTTTTTAATAAAGAAACGGTTCGAGCCAGATAAACAGGACTTCTCCGTACGTACAAAAGCACACCTGCCTTACGGCTCAATTTATGTTCTCTGTGAGAACAGCGTGTAGTATTATAACACGAAAACCGGTTTTTGTGCGGCACCGACTATTCTGTTGTTACCGTTATTCAGTGTTAGATCAGGGAAATAGGGTTAGACCCACTGAAATACGTGTCAGTAGTGCTGCTACGGTTCTCGCAGCTCGACCAAGTCGTTGTTGTGGTTACACATGTGTCTTTAGTGTGAGAAATAATTTGTTACAATCTGTAAGTGTTCTATATTGTAGTTTTTATCGTGACTTGAAGTATTTATCCTCGAGAGCTTTTGAGAAAGTGTGTCACCTACATACATCGAGTATGCCTGAATCTAAACCCTTTCAAAGACTTCCAAAGACTGTTGTACCCAAGCATTACGAATTGCTGCTGAAACCTGACCTAAAAACTTTTGTATTTGAAGGAACTGAGAAAGTGAAGCTTCAGGTAAGTAATAAGTATATTTTAAGTTGTAGTAATGACGGACTATAACCTCACAGTCTACAGCTGATCTATTTGGAATAATTAAATACAAATATTTATCTTAACATATCGGTAGTAATATTTTTGAAAATGTACTGAAAGGTAGTTTTGGCATTAGTATAATTCAGTTTAAGAAGCTTTATGGAATATAATTGTTTGAAAGGATTAGCATGATGATTAATCACAAAATCGTACTCGACGTGTGCCAAGAATGACAACTTACGTATATTTGAAGCAAAGTGCCGATTTGAATTAACAGAGACACACAGAATTACTCGAATGTCAACATTATGCTACCAAGAGTACATTTAATTTCCAAAACACTCAAAATAAACAAAACATTTCCACGTTTATAACACACCTTTACCTCATTTTTAATGGAACGTGCATCTATTTAAATTAACCATAAATGGGAAAATTGAAACAATGTTCTTCCAACAGTTGGTCATAAGTATCCACATGAAAAGATCACACATTCTAGTAAGCACTGATTATCGTGGCTTCCGTATGAATATCTGATGCCAACGTTTTGGCATTTAAATGCATGTGTGCCTGCTAAAATCCGAATCAATTTTATGTCATTCTTCCAGAATCTCTTTCAGTCTTGTTTTGCTTGTGATATGTTTTCTGATCCCATCTTCCAATTATGTTCTTCCAGAGTGCTCTAATTTTTTTTTATGTTATTCTGGCAATTAGCTTCACATTTTCACTGCTTGTCTTTTATCTCAGGAAGTAAGCTTTGGTGGAGCACTTTTTCTAGGCTGATTGACAAATGGTATTTTCGTTTTTTTATTTATCAAGTGTGACGCATAAATGAGTTTGCCTAGTGACACAGAATAAAAATATATATTTGGGGATTTTAACAAAAAATGTTATAATAGCACTGGATGATCACACAGTGGATTTCTGTCTACAGTATCTGTAATTTCTTTACATGGCTTGTTAAAACATAAGCAAGATGACTATCTTCCTCTGGAGTTATCTCTTTTCCTTTCTGCACCAATTAGACTGGCCAGTTTTTTGCATACTTTGTGATATCAGACATGAATAATGAAGAGTTCTGAAGCTACAAAAGTCATTATATCCATAATTTAGTCATTTTTATAACTGTATCACTGAACATGTTAGAATACTTGTCATAAGGTATTAACATTTTTAAGGGAAATCATTTCTGGAATAATGCACAAGTATTTTTATCATTAGTGTACAATGTATTTTTTTGAAATACAAGATATTGTATCAGTAGAATCATAAAACAATAAATAATTCTGCCAAACAATTTTGGTACTTAACTGACTTTTTGTTTCTGAGTTTGCAGTTCACAGACACACACACACACACACACACACACCTTTTTCTAAAAATGCTTTTTCTTCAATTCTGCTGAAGTTTCAGTATCATATTTTTTGGTCGAATACAACGCCTTCTCTACATACTAGATGCAATGTTCTTTACATACATGGAAGAGAAAGTAAACATTATTTTTTTTTTGTGTTCAGAGGGGCCCCAAAGTGTATTTCCACTTAAATTTCGTTATTGAATTTTTTAATGGAATGCAATACCTTCTCTACCTTACATATGTAGGCATTTGGAATTTTTAATGTCAGATGTGTTTTGTGATATAAAAGAGTGTTCTAACAGCAATAAAGCAAACAGTTGAGTTTGATATATTTTATGGCTCGCTTTATAGGCATGACTCGTTTTTGGCATTAATGGAGCTAGATAGATAGATTCCCTTAAATATGCTAACTTTGATAGCACCTTGTGTCTATCTTAAGCAGGTATTTGTTTTTAGTTTACTGCTTAAATTCTACCTATTGCATTTGATTAATGTAAAATTTATGCACATTGTAATAAATCTATAGAGAGTGAAATACAGGTGTAGAAAAAGTATATATTGCAGGACATTTCCAACCATAAAAAATGGCAGCTAAGCTTTCTTTTGAACAAAAGGGAAATGTGAATGTGCATCTAACTTTCTTGCAGTCATTTTCAATGTTTTTGGTGTAGCTCTGACAGCTTTATTTTGTTGTGGCTTTGTCCATACTTTCCCTGCAAATTTACTTCATGCTTTTATTGTGCTGTTCATATGCAAGAGTTGCCAACATCTGCATGATAAACATAGCAAGACCCTAAGCCACAAAACATAGCCTGGTGTTGAGGCCCTAAACCACAAAGTGTAACCAAGGGATGATTTTTTAGTGGATTGAAGCAGCTTGCAGCGAAAGGTCACAAATTGCAAAACAATGGCAAGGCATAGCTGAGCTGGTTGCTATGTCATGGCTTTTGAAATTCTTTCTGACCAGGAGAAAAAAAGTCAGATAAACAGCTATTTGAGAGAAATACAGGGAGTTTTAGTTCCTCTGAGACAAACTCTGAGGAACTGTGGATCTTGCAGAATGTAGCATTTATTTTTAAAACTTTTCTGTTAAGCATATTCACGCTTGTTTGAGGCGTAACAGGTGAGATAGGTTTGAGAGGCACACTTTGATTCTGTTTGTTTACAATTATGGAATCAAGTAACCACCTCTTTCTTGTTCCTTACATCTGGTTAAGTTTGGTAGGTCTGAGATGCACTGCCCAATTTAACTTAGTGTTTGTTAACAAACAACGTTGAACCACAGTCTCAATTTCTTCCCTAACCCTACACACCACGTCATAAACAGTAGTCGGCAATCATTTGAGTATTCCTGACTTTGACTTACCTGAGCTTAGCGACATAATGTGTTATGGACAGGCTGTTGGAAACTGCAGAGAAGTTCTTCAAAGCTACCAAAAGATGTTGAATTTATCAGCATGACATGGTACATAAGGTAAGGGACAAGAAGCTGGCATCACATGGTTCAATGTTGTAAAGAAATGATGAGTTAAGGCCTACCAAACCTAACCTAACCAGATGTAAGGGACAAGAAACTGGTGGTGTCACTTTATTCCACGGTTGTAAACAGAGAGTCAAATGTACTGGCTGTACCTCTCAAACCTATCCTACAGAATACATTTCAAATAGGGGTGAATAACTCTGTAAGCATTTGTCAGAGGATATTGGTTGCTTGACAAAAAATGTACTCCTCTGTGAGATCTATCGTTCCTCAGAGTTTATTGTAGAGGTCCTGAAACACATAGTATAATAATCCTAAATATTAATCAAAATTTCATAACATAAAGGGCTCCATTATTTTTCATAGAAAATATAGGATGTTGAGACACAGTTAAGACAAGCCTATGAGACTGGTGTCTTGCCTTCAAATTTGATTTTTACAAACATCTATTTGTCAAACTTTTTTCTATACTTTAGACCCTTTTGATTCTCGTACCTCAAATGTGTTTAAATTTGGGTATGCTGTTAAGCACAAATATTCTGTTCTATAATATTTGTAGGTGTTCAAATGTATTAGAACAAAAATGCAGATTTTGTCAACATATAACTGGTAGAAGCTCCCAATATCAGCAACATAGAAATTTTGTAAGGCTGAAACCTAAGGAAACCAAATCAAACCTATAAGACTGGTGTCTTGCCTACAAATTTGATTTTTACAAACATCTATTTGTCAAATTTTTTCTATGCTTTAGGCCCTTTTGATTCTCGAACCTCAAATGTATTTAAATTTGTGTATGCTGTTAAGCACAAATATTCTGTTCTATAATATTTGAAGGTGTTCAAATGTATTAGAACAAAAATGCAGGTTTTGTCAGCATATAACTGGTAGAAGCTCCCAATATCAGCGACATAGAAATTATGCAAGGCTGAAACCTAAGGAAACCAAATTCTTAATTTAAGATTAGTTCTAAAGCATGAGAAAGCATCCAAATTACTAGAATAATAGATAATCAGTCCTATTTGTTAGCCTTAAAAATAGTCCAATAATTACAGGCTAGTATTTCCTCTTACTACCCCTCCCACTTTGGATATACATGAATTATTTTCAAACTGTGATATACTTTTACCTTACACAGATTTAAAGTACAGCATTTTAGTCATATTTTAACTTTTTCTTCTGCTTACTTGTAGTTAGTAGAAATATTACATTACACCCAAAAACTTTGTGTATCTCTTATGGTTTACTAGTTATGCAAAATTCAGCACAACTTATCCAGAATAAACAGGTCTTCAGAAACTATTCCCAGAAAATTCAAGATATAAATTTAATTTGTGATGGAAATGGCTTTATTATTTTAATCGAAATCGTTAGGGCCATTTTTTATGAAAACAAAATTTTCGAAAATGTTTCTATGTAAAGGGTAGTTTGGGGTGGGGAATTTTCTTTAAAATCTTTGTGTCACATCCTTGGAAGATATTAAACTTAAATATCAAGCTTGGTATTTAACGTCTTTTCGTTTTTGAGCTATGCTGTCCACAGACACACACACCTATTTCTGAAAATGTTTTTTTTTTATTTAGGGGGTCCCAAACATGTATTTCTGGTGAAATCTTGGTATCGAATGTAGGTGTACATAGTACGTGTAGAGATAGTAAAAAGAATACAATTGAAGACAACAATAGCTAAGGAAAAGCAAGACTTTACAGTGCCTGGAACAAATTCTGAATGGCATGAATGCATTACGTAGAAGAATTAAAAAGGAAGGCAGAGGGAAGATTAGAGAAAGGCTGTAAATCAAGCCAGTATTGAAGACCAGAGAACAGAATAAGTTCAATTTAAATACTCAGTATTTTAATTATTAGCCTGACTACAAAATGTACAATTTGAACTTTCTAGGAATAGCCTGTTATATCTTCATTTTGAATGAATTTTTTATAACTTCCCATTAAATAACACAATTTGTATATGATCACATTTTTTGTCATTAACTATTTACAACATATTCAAATTATAGGTTTGAATTGTCAAATACTTCATACTTTTTTAAACAGTTTAGTCACTGTTGGTTTTTTCTCAGTCTTACAAAGAGAATGAAATTTTCAAAGCCATCACATAGTAACCCATTTTGAAAAGATTTGACTCTGACTTAAAGCTTACAGTATTCCCTTATTCTCTTTGTAATTACAAGAGGATATATAATAACACCATTTCTGAAATGTTTATATTGATCAGGATGAAATAGGTAGAAGAGTAAGCACATGTAAGAATATTTGATGATGAATGGGTAAAGTCACGTGAACATAACATATTCAGAATTTTTGTTAGTGTAAAATTGTTTCATACATTTCAGGCAAAAGATATAAAAGTGCTCACTTATTTTAAATATGTGCAAAGGCATTCACAGGGATTCTTTCATTATTATTATTATTATTATTATTATTATTATTATTATTATTTCTGGTGCAAAACTTCTGGAATCGTGACCCTGACCGCCAACCCAGCTACCAGGCCTAGCTTATCATAGTTTGTGATGTGATACTTTGCTTACTTAAAGTCACAACAAGACACTTTGTACAGTCTGCATCGATAGTGTTCCACATATGTTTGTATTCAAAGTGGGCAGTAAATAGTATTCATTTTTTCTTTCTTTTTTTATTTTTACCATGGCTCCTACGTTTTCAAAGCTAAGTGGCAGGGTATTACTTACTCAGAGCAGAGAAATAATTACAAATGTCCTTGACTTCATGAAACAAGAGGCAGAGATGAAGGAAGAATGTGTATGATCCCAGAGTTCTCCAAAAACCTGTAGAACCTGAATGAAAGAGTAGCCAAGGCAACTGAGTTCCATTTCCAGGGTTCTCAAAGATGAGAACAAAAGAAAAAAAAAAACTTAATATAATGCTTTTAAATTAAAAGATGTGGAATAGATGTGTTGCCAGTGAATTGCAGAAATTGGCAGGCCAGAATGGGAAAATGTATGTCATTGAAAATCATTAGAAAGAATTGTAGAAAATCAAATAGAAAGAATTCTAATCCAGGGTAATGGTGCAGAAAGTAGCGATAACGTTGATGATGACAATGACGTGAGCAAAAACGCAGGACTGTCAGGTGTGTAAGAATTGGAGGCAGACGATGGACATTGTTTATATAGTAGGCCATTTGTATAGATGTTTTGTAAATATGATTATACATACGAAAACACATGTTTATCAGTGCAGTGCATGAAAGGTGACAGATATTTGACATTGTCTGTGATAGGCACTCTTCCAGCATGTGTGAATTGACTGTGAACTGCTTATCTGAAAGTACAACTCACTTCCTAGCCCTCATTAAGATTTTCACATGTCCAGATCTGTTGCGCCAGTTACATTATTATCATCATCATTTTTCTTTTTAACCTGCTGTAGTTCTTAATCAATTCTATTTTGGGTGTGAAAGAACACTTAATTTACTCGAGAGACCCCTTTATCACACTTGAAGTTCTTTTACATGCTGTAAATATATGACATGAGATCAACGGCTCTACTTTCCTTCAAAAGGATGCCTTCTAAGGATTTTTCGCCCTAAAGGTCCACTGTTTGAAGATAGCAGCCAAAAAATTAACTGAAATATCAGGCATGCTAATTTATCAACTTGTTTATTTTCCTAGAAAGTTTATAAATTCTGTATATCTGTTTAGCAAACTCATTATTCATCTATAATAATTTTACAATAGAAACTAAGAAGGTTTTAAAGGTTGATTTTTACTGTTAAATCTCTTAAATTAGGTTTTATAAACTTGTATGGAACTATAGTTGGTCTCAATCTTAAAAGGCAGTATGTAGGTAAATGGGATATCTCTGTCTCTATCTAATGCATACATATTGCTATTAGTTTTGTCCTTTTCTACTGCCCTCAAGTTGCTAATAGCATGGTGTAAATATTAAGTTTTTATAATTTGAACTCATCCTATGCAGAATATTTTTCTTTATCAAATTACATCATTTCCAGATTCTTTTAGATTTCCACGGGCTCAAATGTCTACAAAAACCTATTTCTGTAAAAGCCCAAAATTTGCTGTTTTTATGCTTATCATGCAGTAACTAATAAATTAAAGATCAGAATACAGGTAGAATAAACTAGAGTGTGGGTACTTGCCTAGTTTGAATTTCTATCTTCAATAAGGTGTTTACTATGATTTTGTAAATAAGATTTTTAAAAAAATTCTATACCTATGCAGTAGAAAAGTCAAGCAGTGCAGAATGTTTTTGTTGCTGGATTTACAAAGCACACCAAGCAAGAGAAAATGTTGACAAGTGTTCGAGAAAATGTTTAAAACAAGACAAAACCTTGTAACTTCTTTAATTTGTTTATCTATGACAAACAATGGTCATCCAATATTCAAGGCAGAAGGTAGATAGTGTGTGTTTTGGCAAAGGTTAACAAATTTGTAAGGAAGTGTTTATAATGTGTGCAACATTGTAAAGTGTTAATGTAGGTTATTTATTTTGTATTTCACATAAATATTTATAGTTACGGAGCTATAGAAGCTTGGAAAGACAAAATGTTCATAAACTAAGAAGAAACACAAAACAATGAATTTGTCAGATTATTCAGGTAATGAGTGTTAGTAAGGAAATAAATGAAATGTTCAGCAAAGCCTACCAAGTGTTCAGAAACAGTAGTGTATAGGATAAAAATAAGCGAGTGAAAGGACCTGTAAGGTTGTCATTAAATATAAAGGAAAAAAAGGGTCAAGGAAACAAAAATGTGCTGGCTTGATGAAATACAATGGAATAGTGCAAAACACAGCATGGCATCGTTCATTCTTTGCTGTTTTAAAGCATTCCATTCATCTAAATGTAATTTTGTTAACAGTAAATATTGGTGATGTCCTACAAATAAAAGATTTTATCATTCTATATCTCCATATTTTATAACTTTATGCCTATAAATTTCTATTTTGAAATACTAAAAATATAAAGAGAGATAAAGTGCAGGTGAAAAATAATCTGATGTGTTCCATTCACATGACATTCTCTACATCTCTGTAACAAATTATTGTTAAAAAAACTTTATTCTTCTATCTATTTCATGATAAGATAAACATTAGGAAAAATTGTCCATATTACTTGGTTCCTTGTAAGTAGAAAGGAAAAAATGTAATGTGTTCCATTCACATGATGTTCTCTAGCTGTTTGGTAAACAAATCTTTTATGCAAACCATCATGCTAATCAAGATAAACATAAGCAGAATTAGTCTTATTACTAGCTTCCTTGTAAGTAGTATGGAAATAAGAAAATAAACAGGCTAAAGTGATAGTCCTGTCCTATAAAAGCTGTGAAATAATTGAAATTCCAATCTCTTTGCTCGCCAGGAATAAACAAAAAAAAAAACCGAGAAGAAAGATGTCTTCGCATTTGAGAAATCTTAAAATGGTTAAAATTGAAACCAATAATCCAACATGTCTTGAAAATGGTTAGTTCTACAGAAAAAGTGTGTATGACATAAAGTGTGTGTTTTAATCAGATCTACTTTTTGTGTAGTAATGTTTTGTACATCTTTTACGGTTTGCCAGTTATACAAAAGTTATCCAGAATTAAGAGGTCTTCAGAGGCTATTCCCAGAAAATTCAAGATGTGTATTTCGTTCATAAAAATATCTTAAACATAAGGTATTATAATCAAAATTGTTAGAGGCATTTTTGAGAAAATCAAAATTTTTGAAAAATGCTCCTTGTAAGGGATAGGTTTTGATGGGGGGGGGGTTCATGAAAATATTTGTGTCACATCCTTGAAAGATACTAAACTTAAATACCAAGTTGGGTATTTAACATTCTTTTCGTTTTTGAGCTATGCTGTTCACACACATGCACTGATCTTTTTCTAATTTTTTTTTTTTTTTTTTTTTTAATTGAGGAGGACCCAAAACCTGTATGTCCAGTGAAATCTTGGTATTGAATTTTTGGGTGTGCCTTCTTTATCCCTATGTACATAGTACATGTAGAGATAGTAAATAAATGCCTTACCACAGCCTTAATTAGCCGTTCACATATTTCACTATTTGGTGATATATGATTCACAAGATGACATTCAATCTTTAGACTGATTGTAGCCGAGTGCCAGAGTTTTAACACATGTATAGTACATGTGGCAGGAGTGCACTATGCTTAACCTGTACGGTCTCTTAAGTGTGAGCATTTATGTTTTTACACTGATAGAAGCTTGTCAACTTTTCCAGTAAGTTGGTTAAAGATTGCATGAATACCCTAATAAAGGATGTAACAAGCAAATATATACAGTTTATTGGAAAAATAAAACAAATGAATTACTATGAAGTGGTATATTTTGCCAGATCACTCTGCAGTGTAGAGCAACAATATTTAAAGATTAAAATCAAAAGTACTATTAACAAAGTATTTTTCATGATGGAGTTTTGATGAGTCGCACTTACAGTTACCTTTACTTTTAAATGTTGGATAACGTTAAATCATTTTCAGCGATGTTCATTCTCATCTTCAATCACCCAGCCCTAAAGGGTAGTTTGGGGTGGGGATTTTCTTGAAAATCTTTTTGTATCCTTGGAAGATGATGAAGTTAAATATCAAGTTTGGTTTTTACAATGTTTTCAATTTTGAATTATACTGTTCACAAACACACATACATGGATCTTTTTGTAAAATGTTTGTTTTTTAAAGGACCTCAAAATATGTAGATATTTCTGATGGAACTTTGATATCAATTTTTCAGGTAGAACACGCTGGGTCTTCAGATTTATTCTACCTTTAGCGTCAGTGGGTTTTAAATGGATGACAGAATTATTTGTTCAGCAAGATTGTCTCAAAGGGGAGGTGCAGAATTGAGCCTTGGACTGAATGCATTGCCAACTTTGTAAACAGGTTGATGCACTGGGTAGTGCTGAACTGCTTTTCACCAGGACGTATTGTGTGTTCTTTAGTCTTTGGGTGTTTTCTTACTTTATTCTGTGTAGGTCAGTTTTCATTTACTGCTTTAAAGTAAACAAACAAGCATTGTAATGGGGAAGTTGTGCCATTAAAGCCTTCTATGTTACTATAACCAACCAATTATTTGAGTTACCTATCAATGCTGCAAGACATAAGCTAAATGTTCTAAATGTAAATATTGGAAAAGTACGATACAAGACCCAATTCACTAAGGTGACCTTAAAACTGTTGACATCCACCCTTCTACTCATTGTTCGCTAGTCCTATGCAAGAGACAATGTGTGATAAACTTGCTACCTAGTGTTGACCTTATGTGTGGACAAATGACTGGCGGCAAAGGCGGGATACTCTGAAGACTATAGAAAGTAAAAAAAATCTGATATGTTCCATTCACATGAATCTCTACATTGCTGTAACAAATTATTGTTAAAAAGCATATTCTTCTATCTATTTTTGATAATCAAGATAAACATTAGCAGAAATTGTCTGAATAACTTGCTTCCTTGTAAGTAGAAGGTAAATAAGGGAATACACTAGGCTAAAACGATAGTCAAATCTTTTAAAAGCCAGTTGTCATGTGGATGAAATCAGTTTCTATGCAGGGCCAGTAGCTTCCAACTTTCCATGTGAATAAAGTTTAAATATTTCACATCTGAAATAAATAACAAGGAATATCTCAGAAATGGCCAATTCAATGAAAAAAAAAAGCATGACATAAATTGTGTGTTTTAACGTGATCTACATTTTTTGTGTAGTAAGTTTTTGTCTATCTCATATGGTTTACCAGTTATGCAAAATTCATTCAGAATAAAAATTATTTAGGGGCTTTTCCCAGAAAATTCAAGATAAACATTTTATTTGCCATATAAATATCCTTAATATATGGTATTTTAATGAAAATCGTTAGATCCATTTTTGAGTAAATCAGAATTTTCGAAATTCTGAAGGGTAGTTTGGGGTGAAGGGATTTTTCTCAAAATCTTTGTTGCATGCCTGGAAGTTACTAAACCTAAACACCAAGTTTGGTATTTTACCAACTTTTGTTTTTGAGTTGTTTCAGACACACAGACACATACACAGACTTTTTTCTGAAAATACTTTTCTTGGATACAGGGGACCCTAAAACGTGTATTTCTAGTGAAATTTTGGCATCAAATTTTTTGGTGGAATGCAATACCTTCTCTATAAGTTCTCAATAATATGTCAATCAATGTCAATCAATGAAAACAAAATTGCATAGTTTCATGTTTTAAATATTCACCTTCTAATTGCAATATCTTTAATTTAATGTGGAAAAGGTTTTACTGTACCATAATAAAAAAATCTTGATTGTCAGAGTAAATTTCTCAGTATGCATAGCCAATGGAAAGTTAGGAAAATCAATATGGAAAATAGTGTGAACATGGATGAATGATGTAAATAAAATTTAAAATCTCTAATTGTTGCAGGTAAATGAGTCGACACATTCAATGGTGCTGAACTCTCTTGAGCTCAGCATTTCAGATGTTGCCTATACCTTGCCTGATGGTACTGCCTGGAAACCAACAAACCAGCAGTTGTCAGTCGAGGAGGAAACGCTAACATTGACATTTGCCGAAGCACTGCCTGTTGGAGAAGGAGAGCTCTCACTTCAGTTTACCGGTGAACTTAATGATAAAATGAAAGGCTTTTATAGGAGCAAGTATATGAGGTAAGTTTATATGTGGAGAGTCTTGAGTAACAGTTGAGGCAAGAAAGTGGGTGGGAGCAAACTGGTAGAGTGTGGGATAGGATTGGGCACTATTGAATTTTTTGATAGAGTGTGACTATCGGTTATTTGATTACTATCCAAATATTCGGTTTTCATTAGGTTTTAAAATGTTAAACTATTAATTGCTTGGCAGTTAACAGTCCCCAATCACTTTTCAAGTCGCTTTTGTCAATGAACCAAAGTAGTTATGATCCCAACCTCATTCCAGAGACAGTATGTGATGCCAGAGAGTATAGAGCATCTACTATTTTATTTTACATAGCACTTATGGCAACGATTTATAAACATTACGCTAAAGAATGCCATATAACTACTAGGCAAGAAATATAAATATGCAGTTGGTCTACTAGGGCATACAGTTTGTTCTAAACATGTGCATTAATATTGCTAGAGATATTGCCATTTTGGACTGGATGCACCAATCACCCAGTGGTAGGAAGTGGCAACTGTTATATAATTTATAAATAAAAAACAAAACTTTAATTCCGAACCTTAATGCAACCTCTTTTTTACATAACAGAAAATAATTGTAGTAATGTTGCTGATTTTTGTTTCCTAACCAGTTAATCAAAAAATCAAACAGAACTTAAAGAACACATACAGGTTAATTTGAGAGAACCAGTGTCTTGGTTCAAGAATAATAGGCATTTAATAAACACCAAAAAATGGTAGCTGTGAGTTTCCACACAAACCTAAATGGAAACAGTACAAAATCATTTATAAATTTAGATGGGGAAATTGTAGAATATCATGAACAAACAAAATTTCTGGGAGTATTACTAAGGGAAGATCTAAAATGGGACACATATATTAAAATGACAATTAAAAATCATAGTGTAGGCTGTTTCATTTTAAAGACTTTAAAACAAGTGCACGAATCCTTAGGAGCACATTTTTTACAAAAATTCATGGTCATTTGCTATGGAATGAAAATACCAAAAGTGAAAAAGTGTTCAAAATGTAAAAGCGAGCATTTTGAACCCAAATAGGATATCTTGTAGAATATTTAATCAAATCCTGTATTTACATGCTGGAAGTAATTTTTTATATGCATACAAACAAGCACAAGTTTTTGGAGAAAGGTCACCTACATACTCAATATCACAAAACAAAGAAGCCATCTTATCACACAAGGATTAAATTATATATTATATTACCTTCTCACATTAAAAACATAGAAGATGCTAAATTATTTAAAAAGAAAGTGTGATCATTCTTTTTACTCAGTAATGGAATTTCTAGACATGTAATAAAGCTGCTGATTGCATATACTTATTTGTATGTAAGTGTATTTTTACTTGTGTTTCTCAAATTTAATATTTGATGAAGCAATGAGTTTATATATGCTTCTGAAATAGTTTATATAATTTTCTTACATCTAACTTTTGTTGTATATATTCAGTAATATGAATCCTAGTTGTAAGTTACTGACATGTCCTACATCATGTAATATGATCAAACAGATGAATAAAATTCTATTCTACAACTATTGTAGCTCTGGACCTGTTGTGTATTAGAATCAAGAAGCATGTTAGAGCTTAGAATGTTAGCTGTGCCTTACATTCAATTCAACCCATAATATTGTTAAGTCAAATTTCAGACTGAGTTTCACAAATGCAGAATAGGAACTAATTACTAAATCAAGGTCTTCCCATATTGGGAACAAATAATCTTTGGCATATTTATTTTAACCTGAAATCAAATAGATACAAAATAATAAATAAAATATAAACCTATAATTACTGAACCATAACCACACAATTCTGAAACAGGTAGAAAAAGGGAAATATAGTTCTTTATTTTTCTTTGTTTAAAAAATGCAGAGTTTCATTTCAGAGCTATGAGCGCGAGTGTGATTGAGAAATATTATATTTTCACAATCCAATTAATTGCATTAATTAACAGAGAATAACTGCAAAGCAATTACATGTTTTAATATTGAAAAATAATGTTCTCTAAAGTGATATTTATGTTACTCAGGGGTTAGAATGCTTAAGTTATTACTATGTACATTTAAATCTGAATGAAAATAGCTTATTTTAGTAACATATATGCTACTACTTCACGCATTTTGCGAAAATAAATAGGTTTTAAATCTGAATGAAAACCTGAATAATTTGATAGTCATTTCTCACTATCGTGGTTAGTTGGTTGGTATCTAATGTTGAGCAGTTGGCAGTGAAGCCATTCGCTCTCTTGCATTCCAGTATTTTGATGTCATATTATCATGTCGACTCAAGGTTGGGCAGCGCAGTAGATGGTTTCCATCCGTATCTTCTTTAAGTGTACAGAAAGGACACAGAGGAGATTTCACTATACCATTCCTGAATAAATGTTTTATTGAGACAGTCATGGCCTGTTAGGAGTCTAAAAGTTGCTACAGAGGATTTTCTTGGTAATGTAGTGATTCTGGTCGTGTTATTACATAAATTTTCCCATGGTTTTCCTTTTGTATTTATACTTTATCTTCTTTAATTTTGTTATTATATGTTGATATAATAATTCTTTTAATAGAGTGATAACTTATTGGATCAGATGAATTTGATGTAATTTTACTACCTTTCTTGGCTAGAAAGTCAGCTGTTTCATTACCCTGTATTCCGCAATGTGCTGGTATCCATTGAAGTATTAATCTTTTATTTAAATTCATAAGTTGTTTTATGATTTTGCAGCATTCTGCAATATTTAAGTTATTAGGTGTTAAATCAGATGTTATGAATATAATAGCTGCTTTAGAGTCAGATAATAGTACAACTTTTTCAAATTTATTTATATGATATAGTAGGTTTTGTAAGCTCTGAAGTATTGCCAAAATCTCTCCATCAAAATTTGTAGTATTTAAACTTAATCTTTTGTAGAAAGAGAAGGAGGGCATATTGCACCAGTAAAAAACATTTCTCACTATCATAATATATTTATTCAATTGTTGAAAACATTTGATAGTGCCCATTGCTACCATGAGGTAATATCCAGCATGCTAAGTGTGTAATTTTGCTTTATTGCTATGTGGCCTATATGTTTGTGGTCAGCACTTAATACAAGGGCTTTGTGTTATCTTTCATTGCTTTGTACAATTTTATGTGTAAGAAGGTGTGTTTTCTTGTGTACTTCTTTTGAATCACTTTAAGGATGCATTTTCTGTGTATATTAAATTATTTTTATTATTGAAATGTCAACTGAAAAGTTTAGTCGACAATAACTAACTTTTATGTACAATACTCAAAACAGGACAGATTCACATTGATAAGTTAGTAGGCAATTTAACCCTAGATTCAAAAAGTCCCAGAATTATTTATTTTCTCTGTAATGTATATGAAAGTAAAGGATATTTTATTTTTAGGTGTCGGTAATATCCATAGTGATACTTCATTTCAATTTTCATGCTAATAATGATTATTGTCTTTATTTTGTTAAACAAATCTGCGTTCGTTCAAGTTTACCAGTTGTTGTTTATGAGATGGACTCTCTCTCTTTCTGCTTTGCATGATAATTCTTCTACTCACAGGAAGAAGTTCTATATTACTTTTGGAGAAATAGGTAATCAAGCTCACGAGTTGTCCCACATATTTTTGGCACGTAATGCACTTAATTGTTCCTAATAGGGAAAGACGAGGGTCAGTCAATAAGTAATGCCTCCTATTTGTTTCTCCTGCTCTAAGTAAATTACATGAACAATTTGAATTTGGTGCAATTCCTCAAACCTTCTTCTCCACTCCACTGCAATAGCAACTTCATAAGTCAATCGCTGGCAACACTGCTTCCATTTGCAACAGGGCTAACATCAATGTTTGTATTAGACATCGTTCTGTCACTGAATTCTTGAATGCAGAAGGTGAAATGCCCATCCGCATTCATGAAAGGCTCACAAAGGTATGCAGTGATGCTACAGTGGAAGTCGGTATGGATAGAAGATGGGTTCATTGTTGTAATGAAGCTGAAGGGCCAACACCATTAGCCGATGAACATTGGAGTGGCAGACCCATGACTACAATGACTCCAAGCAACCTTGAGCGAGTAGATGAGATCATTAAAGCTGACCACCAGATATCAATTGCATCGCATTATGTACTTCTAAAGGCAGTGTAATGATGATTATTCAAGAACTGGGATACTAAGTTGGGTCCTGGTAGTTAACCGAGTAGAATGAGACAAGAAATGCAACAGCCTCAGAACATTTGAAGCGCTTCAGCGTGGAGGAAGAGGGTTTCCTGGACAAATTTGTGACTGAAGACAAAACATGGGTTCATTTTCTTGAACCAGAATCAAAGAGACAGTTCATGGAATGGCATTGCACATCATCGCCGAGGAAGAAAAATTCAAAACTTTGCCATTGGCAGGGAAAGTGATGATGACCATTTTTGGGATGCAGAAGCTATGATTCTGGTTGATTTTTTTGGAGCTGGGATACACAGTAAATTCTGTGCAATTGGTTAGCAGCCTCAAAAAGCTGAAAGCCTAACCAACAAAAGCCATGGCGGATGTTCTGCTTTTTCATGACAATGCAAATCCACACACCACTGAAGAGATTGTGAAAATTGGATGGTATGTATTACCTCATCCCCCATACGGACCTGACCTAGCACATCAGACTTCCATCTGTTTGGACCACTGAGGGAAGCTCATCATAGGTTTCACTTTCCAGATGCAGAGACCATATTGACTGACCCACGTAAATGCAAATTATTAGAGTGTCCTCATATGTGATTAAGCTATTCGTTTCACTGCTGGTCTTATTAAAATTGTTTTTATATAAACACAGGTGTAAATGAAACTATGTTTATGAAAACAATTGCTGGTTATGAACCATTAAATAATGACGATACAAATTAAGGCATTTGCAGCCTTAAGTCCTCATTGTTTAATGTCATATCCAAAGGGAAATAACTAGAGCAGAAACACTGCCTCCAAATGGGAATAAATTACAAATTAATTATAATTATTGTAATGCAATGAATTAATAAAAACAGTTGTTTACTTATCTGGTAAACTAATTTATCATTCTCATATAGCAATAAATTTCTGACCTTTGTTATATTTTGCAAGCAAGGTTTTACTCTGCTCTAAACGAACCACATCTCACGGAACATCGTTAAACCAAGTAAAGCCATCAATTCCAGTCAGCAAATATTGCTTCAGCAAATATCAGGATTTTCAGTTACCCCCTCCACACTTATGTGTTTTGATGTTGCATATGCAGCACAGCTCATTGTGTGACACTGTTTTGTAACTGCTTTAATGAAATTATTTGCAAGGATGTTGTTTATACTGTGACATCTGTGTATACTGTAGTTTTATAGATTTTTGACAATTTTCTGCAGATGTAATTTGTAAAATTTGAAGGTCAAGATATTGCAGCACCTACAGTAGTGACAGATGTTACTACTGGCTTTATAAAGTGAAAGAAAGCAAAAGGAATGAATGTAGATTAGACCTTGGATTCAGAAAAACTTATTTTTTTTTTTAATGCTTTGCAACTTTCTTAAAGGAAATTGTTGTAGAAAATCAAAAATGTATTGTTTGTGTAGGTATTTCTTATGGAATAAATTTGTGCTTTAAATTAATCTAAAATTAAATCAAGTGCAGCAGTACGTTTAATGATTAAAACCCATAAGCGCATTGTACATCATATAAATTCAAGTATTTAATTATTTCCCTTCCCCATTTCATTCTGTAAACCATAAACCAACATATCCTCAAAATAAGCACAAGAACAAGTTTGGTTTCCCCAAAAGTTGGAAGTAGCCAAAACTGGCTAGTGTAGCCACTAATTTTTGCACATGCATATTGAAATAAAAGATAATTGCAAAACTTGCTTGCATAAGCTTATGTCATGTAAACTAGCCTTAATGCAAGATCTATTTTGAAGTATGGCAATGTTTGTATATTCATTTGTTTTGATTTTTCATCCTATAGTTACTAAAATATGACAGAGCTTATTTAATGATTGAATTCCTTTACATTAGCAGTAGACATGCATTTTAAGCTAAGTATGAGGCTGTTTCATGTTTAGACACCTTACGTGAGGACTATTGTGATCATTAAAGGCAGAGAGGAAAAATTTGGATGTACTACATTATTTTGTGAGAGGTCGTTTCCTTAGCATGGTGGTAGCACAGTGCTTGCCATGCGGGACACTTGGGTTTGATTCCCAGTACTGGCATGGGGAATTTTCCCCCACTGGTAGACCTCTGGGGTGCACTCAGCCTCGTGAGGTCCCTAGTGGGGGAGCTACTTGATTGATAAGTAGCAGCTCTAGATTGAAAAAACTGCATTAACCAGCCAGGAAAGACTCGAGGCGCTGATCACGTCTCTCTCCAGCACTGCACCCCATTCATGATGCCTTCGGGACAAGATAGGGAATGCAGTGATCGGGCGGTAGGACATGGTCCCTTGTGGACTGTCGTGCCATGGATATACGTTTTTCACGTTTATGAATCTCTTTTCCCTTTCTTTTGCAAACTATTTGCCCAAAAGTTTATTCTGTCATCTATATATTTGCCAACTTATGAAGTTTTCACGCAAGGTATTCATATATGAGGGGTACTATTTATATTTTGAGCCTAATAATCAAAAAAAGTAATTTTTCATTGAAAATTTCTTTATTATTTCTCAAAATAGTCTCCTTTATGACCAACACATTTTGCATGCGCTCAAACCATTTGTTATAGCATATTTTCCAATCTGCTTTAGACATCTCCAAAACATGATTTTTGAATGCATCCTCTGCCAATGAAAATTATCCACGTATTTTATTCTTGATATCCAGGAACAAAAAGAAGTAATTGGAAGCCAAATCAGGACTGTATGGTGGTTGAGTCATAAATTCAATCGTTTGAGTATTCAAATAGTTGGTTGTTAGACGAGATGTGCGAGTGCTCACAATGGATGAAGAACAATCCGACAGCACTTGTTTGATTTCCTTATTTCACTTAAGACTTCAGCAAAAAAAATAGTTGTGTACAATTTAGAATTTACCCTTTTAATTCCTCTAAAGGCACTGTTGGCACATGATCAGTTTTTTCTGAAAAAACAGACGACCATTTGTTTCAAAATTCTTCGAGTGCGAACAACTTTTGTTGGATTTGGTTCATCTTCAAACACCAATACAGTCAACTGCTGTTTATATTCCACCTCATATGCATAGATCCATGATTTGTCACCTATTACGAACTTATATATGTCTAAGTGCCGCCATTATATTTCTTGAGCATTTAACTTCCAGTGTAAACATCAGATAGCACATGCAGCAGTCAGTGTTATGAAGGCTCAAAATGTCAATAGTGGTTCTCATGTGTTTAAAATGACATCTTTTGGTCACACCATAAAAACCCTATGTTTCAACTTTTAAAAACTTTTATATCTTTTATATGCCTACAACAATTAAGCCTGAAAAGTGGATTTAAAGGAACAAGCGCATGTGTTCTTATAGATTGAATTTATTTTCACTGATTTTCTGCAATATTGTCATTTAGTTTTGCTTGCTAATATAGAAAGACGCTTTGTGAACCAAGTATGCTGCCTGTATCTACATGGGCTTGCACAGAATTGCAGTCGGTCATTCAAGGGAATGATATGGTAGTGATGTAAAAAGGTCTTTTATGCAGCACTTGACATCGAAATTAGTTTTATGGATGCATTTCAATTGACAAGAATGAAGATTGTTTCTGATAAGCTCACATAACTTTCATTGGCTATTTACTCAAAATCAAAAAGTTGCCACAGTTTTATTCATTTGAACAAAAAAAATATCTGATGTGTTCCATTCACATGACTTTCTCTACCTGTTCTGCAAACAAATTATTCTTAAAAAAGATTATTCTTTTATCCAAATCATTCTAATCGAGATCAACATTAGCAGAAATTGCCTTATTATGTGCTTCCTTCCTTCCAAACAGAAGAGAAATAAGGGAATGCACTAGGCTAAAGTGATAATCAAATGTTTTAAAAGCTGGTTGATATGTGAACTATTGAAGTTTGGTTTGTTTTGCATTGCTAGTAAAGCAAAAGAGAGACGAAATGAAAGGTGACCCCTTTGAGAAAAGTTACCTGGTTTAAAATTGAAACCAATAATACAAAATATCTCAAAAACGGTTAACTCTGTTACAAAAATGTATATGACCTAAATTATGTGTTTTAACAAGATTTACATTTCATTTGCAGTAAGTTTTTATCTATTTTTTACGGTTTACCACTTATGCAAATTCGCTCAGAATGAACACATCTTCAGAAGCTATTCCCAGAAAATTCAAGCTTTACATTCTTTTGTGATGTAAATATCTTATTTTAATCAAAATCGTTATAGCCATTTTTAAGAAATACAAAATTTTCAAAACGTTTTCAATGTAAAGGATAGTTTGGGGGGGAGGTGGGGATTTTCTTGAAAATCTTTGTGGCGCATCCTTGGAAAATATTAAACTTATATACCAAGTGTGGTATTTAATGCTATTTTAGTTTTTGAGCTATACTGTCCATAGACACACACATATACACAAATATTTTTCTAAAAATACCTTTTTTGGACTCAGGGGGCCCAAATATATATTTTTGGTGAAATCTTGACATCCTGTTTCTGGGTGGAATACAATACCTTCTCTATATATTATGTACTTAGTATGTATAGAGAAAGTAAAAATATATACAGTAAAATTAATGCTAGGACTTCATTCTTATGTAAAATTAAAAACATTAAATAAGCAGTGCTTTGAAATAATATGACCAGCATTTAGTTGAAACTAGATCTGAAGCTTTGTAAGATCTGGACAAAAAATGACTAAACAAAAAATGTAGATCTCGTTAAAATAGGTAACTTATGTCTTCTAGATTTTTCTTGTAGAGTTGACCGTTTGAAATATTCCTTGTTAATTTGTTTCAGTTTTAAACTACCTAACTTTTCTCAAACGAGACCATGCAAAGCGAACCAAACCTCAATTGTTTCACTTAGCAACTAGCTTTTAAAAGATTTTACTATCGCTAATGTATTTGCTTATTTCCCTTCTACTTACAATAAAACAGGCTAATGTTTATCTTGATTAGTATGATATAGATAAAAGAATAATCTTTTGTAAGAATAGTTTGTATTTGGAACAGCTAGAGAAAGTTATGTGAATGGAACACATCATCCTTTTTTATACATATATATTACCACACTTAACATTTAATGCATTCTAAATTTCATATCATAGCAAAGTTATTACGTTCTGCTGGACTAGGTAAAGTTTTTTACAGGGTTTAATCTCAGGAAGTTGGCAAGTGTGAGAATATATACACATGCTTTATTTTTTTTTTAATTATATTTTATGTTCTTTCTAAGTGCATTATTGTCAAATTACTCACACTTTTGATGGCACTTGATATATTATTTAAGTTACAGGTCAGCTTCATTATAGCTGCAGCAGCAGTTTGACATATTATTTATGTTTTCAAACATGATAATTGATTTTGAAACCCAGAATTGAGAATGGAAAGCCTGTGATGTCATATGCAGCGGTGACTCAGCTGTGCAGCACTAATGCGCGCAGTATGTTTCCATGCTGGGATGAACCCAGCATTAAGGCGCAGTTCAGTGTGACAGTTATAGTGGAGCCAAGTCCGCTGTTGGTGGTGCTGTCCAACATGGTAAGCAAGAGATAAGTCCCAAAATGTCCAGTTTGTTCTTATTCTGTTTGCAGCCCAGAAGGTGAGGAGCGATATGCAGGAGTCACTCAGTTTGAAGCAACAGATGCCAGAAGATGCTTTCCATGCTGGGATGAGCCTGCCATAAAGGCCACTTTTGATATCACTCTTGTAGTTCCAGAAAACAAGGTCGCGCTGTCAAACATGGTGAGTAAAGTTTTGACATGAATCTATGTGGTGCAGTTTATTTTGTATCATTTCTTTTAATTACAAAGTCTAGTCTTATGTTTATTTATTATGTGATCCCTAACCTATTCAAGGATACCCAATGATGGAGGTGAGGTGTTAAAATAAAATAAAAAATATTTTGGTCCTTTGGGACGGGAACCTACGACTACCAGTATAGTCAACTCTCACATACCATGCCTCTTACTCTGTACGACCATTCGGAAACATGATAATTGCAGTATTATCTGATCTTATAATCTTATAATGCTGCATAATGGTATCAGTGGGTTTCTGTTTTTCTTTTACATAATAAAGTGGTAAAATGCATGAATCTGCATTCAATCAAAGCCTGTTAGTATCCAACCATGCCATCAAAGCTCTTAACCCATTAGATGTAATTTGTATTTAGAACACAAAAGGCATTTATATATTTATGACAATGCATCGACGTAACTCATGTTCAAACTACTAAAAGCGCATCTATACACATGTTAGCCTCTTCTGCTCTCCACTATCACTTTTCAGCAGGTCCTCGGAACTATTCAGCCACAGTAAAGTTTTTCTCTATAACAGTGACATCAATTCAAATTCTGTCACAAATGCCAAATAAATTGATATCCAAAAATTGAAGTGGAGGTAGTAATATTACTACCTCCACTTCAATTTTTTGGATCATATGAATTATGACTAACCTACTCATATGTAGTATTGTAATGTAATACATAATACAATTAATATAATCAATGCGTCAGTTGTTGACTAAAGATCGGAACACACTGTTTGTATGCCTGCGAATAATAAGTCAGGGGGCCAACATAACATATGTTTACTTATAACCTACCCAATGCATGTAACAGGCACGTACTTGCCAACAATGGATAGAATAGAACCTAACAACAAAAATATCACAGATTCTAGTGACTTATCCCATAGTGGTGGAAAAATGACAAAATTGCCCTTTACTAAACTCTTGTATGCTTTGTCCCCTATACTCACAGAACATTTGGAGATAGTAGAATTAAACCCCTTATGCTGTAAAAACTCATAACAATGAAAAAAGAAGTAGTAATTTTTTATAAATACTCAAGAGTTATAATCTTAAAATTGAATTGAGTTTTATTTATGGATGCTCTTTAACTGCTGCTGTTCTTAGCATTCCATTCTATATTGGGATGAAAGGCCACTAATTTTGCTCAGAGGTCTCTTTAGCAGGATTGAGGTTCTTCATCCATTCCAAAAGCAGCCATGCTAAGGTTATTTATGCCTGAAAAAATCCATCGACTTCTGCCTAGTTTGAGCCTGCGACCTTGGGAACCAGAGGATAGCATGCTACCCCTAGACCATGGAGGACAACCATATAACCTTAAGCAGTAGTATGTACTTCTCTTGTATTATGTATGCACGTTTTCTTGGGCACTCAGCTCTCTAACCTTCATTTGATAGGTTTCATGCAATTTTGCAAGCAGAGCAACAGCATTGAGAAATGAAGTACCCTATACACCTTGATATTAGTGGCTTCAAAGCTAAGGTTTTATTCTGTCTGTAGACTCCAGAGTTCACACACATGCGTGTGTGCTGTGTTTTGTTTAATAATTCAACTAGTTCGTGGTAATTAGGCAACCAATTCACTGTAATGGGTGAGGGTTTCAAAGAAAGAAATTTGCCTTGGTTGACAACACTGCAGAAAGGTAGCAGGCTCTTTCTTCATCTGTTGCTTCCCCATAAAACTAGCACCGAAGAAAAGGTGCTGGCATAGTATTATTGCTTATGCTGTTAGTTCTGACAGTAGAGCCCGTCTTTCAGTCTCGCTTGTTTCTCGCTGTCGCTTGGCACTCCTCTCGCAGCCAGTAGGTGCAGCTGAACACAGCTGGCACGAGAGAGCTTGAGCAACAAGTGTACGGGAGTCTTGATTCTCGCAAGACTCATAAGTCTTGTTAATAGCAAGACTGCAGTGTAATGCACGGAAACTCGCATAGTCAATCCTGCAAGTTGTTTTATTTAATCTGTTAAAATGATTTAAGATTTAAATAGCCTACCAGGAAAAAGATGATATTTAAATAACCAACTAGGGAAAAGGTTAAAAACGAAATGTGGTAGCTATCACAGAATCTGCAGATATATGTTCGTGGTCTCCACTTTTATTAGAAATAAGTGTGTGTATATATTTTATTACGAGTAAGACATTTATGCTGCAAGAAGTAATTCTATTTTCGGTTGTAATCTGATAATATTTATACATAGTAACACAAAGTATAGGTATGTCATTTACGATTAATATCTCTGATTCAAACCGTTTACTATGGACGCATTTGGGAATATATATACTGTTAAACGATGAGTCATCTTGTGTTATTACTAGGGTCCGGATTTTTAGCTTTTTATAAATGCAGTTTTAGCCTTTTATTAACCTCTTTAGGATTTTAAACAATTTACATAGCTTTTAATAATGTTCCTAGCCTTTCTTCTTCTTCTTTTTGTAGTAGGGTTTCAACAATTTTCCTGTCTAAAGGAAGTTGAGGACAAATGCCTTTTATAACGTAATATAGTTAAAAATATGAAAACTATTTTACTTCACGGAAGCATGCTATTAATATGTACCGTAATTTAAGGTAATTTATTACACAGTGTACTCTTGCTCAAACATTTTAACTAAAAATTTAGCATGTATTTTTAATATATAGCACTCATTTAAAACTTCACTTTTCAGTAGTTTTACTACACAATTAGCTACATTGCAAATTTTCTGTTGTTTTTTAATATATTTCTATAGGTAGAAAAAGATCTTTCAACATCACAAGATGTCGCTGACATATGTATATTTCATATGCGCAATTTCTATACCAAGATAAAAATTGTGGTAAAGTGTTTGCCTGAGTAACCCCACATGTACACTCAAAACAAAACTAAACTAATTGTTAAACAAAAATTGTAATTCAAATGACTTGAAGAAAACATTGATACATTTTCTACTCAGGATAAAATAAAATAAAACCTAAGTTTAGCGACTTTTAAGCCTTAATGTCCCATTTAGCTTCTTTTCTTTCTTTCTTTCTTTTTTCTTTTTATTTAGGTTGAATTAAGATTTACACATTAGCATCCAAACAGCTTGAAACATAAAAGTATTTTGAAACATTCTAACTTGCTTATAAGGGGAAAAAATAGGTTAAAACCTAAAAGTCCAGGCCCTAGTTACTATATAACCAGTTTATACTACGAATCATACGTGAACTTACTTTGTAGTTACAAGAATGCTTGGGTTGCCTCGCTCATGAGCACTAGTTCTCGATACATGAGATTCTCATTGCCACACTCTCAAGAAGTGGCATGGCTTGCAGTAACGAGCGAGAGTGACCCTGGTTTTGACTGCCTCTATTTGACAGTCATGTAATGCTTTGCAGGATTACTAAATAAGAATGTACTGATTTCATGAAAGTTTTTTATTAAGGCAAAATCTGATATGTTCTATTCGCATGATTTTTTCTAGCTGTTCCACAAAAAAACTTTTCTTACAAAAAATTATTCTTTTATCTACATCATAAACATTAGCAGAATTTGTTTTATTGCTTGCTCCTTTGTAAGTAGAAGGGAAATAAGGGAATGCACTAGGCTAAAGCGATAGTCAAATCTTTTAAAAGCAGTCACTATGCAACAATTTAAATAAGGTTCTCTGTGCTAACTTATAACAATGAATACTTCAAATTTATTAAATTTCTGTATACATTATCATCAAAATACTAAATACAATCTTGGTCTTGAAGGCAGTCGTCAAGCTTTCTCTGGAACTGAAGTGCATCCCTCAGGACCCACAAAACAAACAAATTCACAAGGGCAGCATCTTCGAAAAGTAACTTGGTTCATTGGCAAATTAAATATTTTTATGTCATTTGCTTTATAATACCTGAGGCCTTCTGAAGCCTAAGATAGGGCATATCCACATTGTTGTTATTTCATATGTTGTGCATAAGAATGGCATCACATCAAGTAGGATCTCCTGCTGTTAGAACAATAGCACATAAACTTACTTCTTGTGTGCAGGAAATCATATGAATACCCAATACTTTGATAATGGTTTCATTTGTCCTTATTCTTTTGTTTTATTTCGTGTATTTTGGGCATTTCTTTTAATCCAAAATGTATAAATTTGGTATCTTTAGCTAAACCATTTTTTCTTTTGAAATATGAAAAGTACAAGCTTCATTTATCCAGTCCTCCTAACTGGAATATTCCGGTTTATCTAGTTGGATTTTTCCTTCTCAAAGGTAGCACAAATTTGAAACAAAAGAAGTTCACTTACCATTTCAGAAAATATAAAAGACAGTACAGTATTGCATTTAAGTACCAAAAAGAGGTTTTTATTTTCTTAATCTTGTTAGTACCAAAATAAATGTTTGTGTAGATTAATCTGTGAACACTAATTTAATAGCATGTTTCACGTTTATCCAGATTTTTGCTAATTTGAGGCTATCTTCGGTTACTTAGTCTGGATAAATGTGTTTCTTGTGTTTATTCAAATAAAGGCTGGTTCTACAAATTCTACATCTACTCTCCACATAAACTTTTCTACCCAATAAGCAATGCTCTTGCTCTACAATCATACAGTTTCCTTTGAATAGCATCCCAATAGGATAAATTCAAGTTTACCACTCTGAATCTGAAGGAAGCGCTACAATTGGGGAATTTATGAACTAGAAAACAATCAGAACTGCTTTGTGAAGCAGGCCACAATAAGCAAATTGAGAATTTGTGTTTATCACGGGAATTCTTTTGCAGGGCAGGACTCAACACTTCACTCATGACTATCGCAAAAGATGGTTAAACCTCAAAGAAACAAATAAGATTGCACAGGTAACCTAGAGGGGGAAAAATGTTGGTAATTACATCAAGAGTTCACATAACCTTACCACTGTGTTGTTGACTGTTTGCTAATGTAGATACTCCTTATTTCTTTGTTTTTCTCCTAAGCTAAAATTTATACAATATTATGGGAGAGAAAACATTTGTATGTGTATGTGAAGTATCTTAAAAACCACTTAACCATTTTGATAATTGAAAAAGTCTTAAGATTTTGTAACCTTCACAGACTATAAAATGACTTAAAATTTATAATGGTTTGCAAAACCTATGTACACATTTAAGGTATCAAAGAACAAACTGGGCAGACTGTTGGAATAGAGGTTTAAGTCAGACATTCATTTACATGAATATCAGGAAATTAATATTGTGAAAAGATTGAATACATTTAGTGTCTCAAACTCTTAACATTGTGAAAGAAATGTTTACTAAGATAATATGAATGGCTGTTGCAGCCTGTCACATCAGAGACTATGGACAGTGGTCTTCGCACAGTGAAGTTTGGCACAACTCCTGTCATGTCAACATACCTTGTAGCCGTAGTAGTGGGGGAGTATGACTATATTGAGGATAGGTCCAAAGATGGTGTCCTTGTACGTGTTTACACTCCTGTTGGCAAAAGTGAGCAGGGTCGCTTTGCTCTTCATGTGGCTACCAAAGTACTTCCTTATTATAAGGACTACTTTCAGATTGCATATCCTTTGCCAAAGATTGATCTCATTGCCATTGCAGACTTTTCAGCAGGTATGTATCTTTTGATTTAGTTATTTGGAAAAAGATAAAAAAAGTAATTTAAAGACCCAAAGACCCTCAATAAAATAGAAAAGAAAACAAAGGAACCCTTCCTCACGCAAAACAATAAAGGTGACATCTTTGTCTTACATTTATCACAATCTAAATACTGCTAAATTGTAATATGTCACAAAAACACACATGCACACACTAGACATAAATATCAGCTGGCTAGAACAATTTTGATGTGTTCCATGCACATGAATTTCTCTATTTTGCAACAAATTATTTGTACAAAAGCTTGTTCTATTTATTCTATCTATCCAATCAAGATGAACATTAACAGAAATAGTCTTATTAGTTATTTCCTTGGAGGTACAAGAGAAAATAACAAGTATACTAGACTAAAGCAATAGTAAAATCTTAAAAGCTGGTCGTTAAGGTGATGACATTGGAATTCTGTATTCTTTATTTAGCCAGCAGAAAGAAAAATGGGTAATGAGCTCCTATTAAAAAAAAAGTATGAGTATGGGAAAATGGAAACCAGTAACAAGGAATATCTCAGAAATGGTTAACTCCACAAAAAATGAATTGAGATAAAGATCTGCATTTTTTTGTGTAATAAGTTTTTGTCTTATCTTGCCATTACGAGGTATGCAAAAGTCATTCAGAATGAAGAGGACTCTAGAGGCCATCCCCAGAAAATTCAAGTTATGCATTAGCTTATGTCATGAAAACATGGGGATCGAAGTTACCTCTACACTGTGCATCACTAGGAGGTAGTAGGTTCAGGGGTAAGCAGACACTTGCATATGCAAGAGAAAGTGGGTGGCCTCAGGGTTTAAGATGGAGCAGGGTGTCATTTGGGGAGAGATCGGGGGCTGTAAATAAGTAGACAAAGGTGCGAGGAGACACAGTGCTTTTACCATTACATAGACAACTTTTAAAAATTCATGGTTAGGGAGAAAAGGGGAGAAAACCCAAGAGACTACACAATTCCACTCAGCGCATCTAGTACATTGTGATGTTCTTGAAATCAACACTGTTAATGTAGATTTTACGCTCTGTCCACGTTGTTCCAGAGTATGTCTGACAGTATCAGAAGCATAGATGTGAGGGCCCTCTGTGAGCTTTTATAGTTTAACCCTTGCTTATGCCAACATTGCTTTATGAGAACACTGTTATCAGTTATGTCAACAATATGGTACCTTGCCATCAATATTGATTGCTGAAACTGCTGCAACATTACCTCTTGCTAAATGAAATACAATTTACTCTAAATGACCATATCAGGTACCCTACAATGTGGTATTTTAATCAAAAGCATTAGAGCCTTGTTTGAGAAAAGCAAAATTTTTTAAAAATGATCCATGGAAAGAGTAGTTTGGGGTGAGGAGATTTTCTTGAGAATCTTTGTGTTGTATACTTGGGGGATGCTGAACTTAAATCTCAAGTTTGATATTTAACAGACTTTCGTTTTTAATTATGCTGTTCACAGACATAAATTGGCGTACAAATCATACATTTCCAGTGGAGTTTTGGACATCAAGTTTTTGGGTGGAACACAATACTATCCCTAGTATACATAGAAGAGAAAGTAAAAATATATAAATATGGTAGTTGAAGAAAAATGCTAGTATATGGAATTTAAATACTGGGACTAGAAGGTGAATGGGAGGTTGTGAATACAGTGTACTGGTGTTTTTAGGGAAGCTTTAAGCCTGCTAAATGCAATAGTAAAGAAATTTGCTCAAATTAAAAAGAGCAGTATTTTAAAAATGAAAGTAATAACAAGGAAAAGCTCGGAAATGATGAACTTTACAAAAAAAAAAGTATATGGCATAAATTGTGGTTTTAACAAGATCTACATCTTTTGTATAGTGAATCTATCTCAGTTTGCCAGTTATGCAAAAGTCATACAGAGTGAAGAGGTCTTCAGAGGCTGTTCTTAGAAAATTCAAGATCAAATTAATCAAATATTTTGATTAATATATATATATATATATATATATATATATATATATATATTAATCAAAATTGTTAGAACCATTTTTGAGAAAATCAACATTTTTAAAATCTTTTCCTGTAAAGAGTAGTTTGGGGTGGGGGAATTTCCCTCAAATTCTTTGTGTCGCATCCTTGGAAGTAGTTTTTGTAATGAAGATTTAGAAATACAAAAATTAATTGGCAACAGAGTGGCAATAAGATCATTAGAATCACATATGCCAATAAAAAATATGTGGGAAAGAGATGTGGATAAATTAATGAACTAGGAAAGAATATTGCTTAACTATGAGCAGGTGTATGGGGACTAAAAGAAATTAGAAAAGGCCTCTATAGAGTCGTTATTCCATGTGTGGAGGAAAGGAAGGTATGGGTATGTAGTTTTTTAATTTAAAGGGATGGTGCTTTAGAGGAAAGAATTTGTGCATATTTGTCAAACAAAAAAGAGAAAGAAAGAAAAAAAAAAACAAAAAGAAAAACTTCTTTCCCCAAAAATAATTTTTTTTTAAGTTTGTTGTTTACACTTGTTCAAGCTTAGTATGCTGATTTGTTTCAGGTGCTATGGAAAACTGGGGGCTTGTAACATATAGAGAAACATGTTTGCTGGTTGATCCAGAGAATACATCAGCTGTAAGAAAACAATGGATTGCACTCGTAGTTGGCCATGAACTTGCTCATCAATGGTTTGGTAATCTAGTCACAATGGTGAGATGATTTGCAATCAATAATAATTTATGAAATAGTTTAATTTAATTTACTTTTAAAATATAGTTCATATTCACAAACTTCACCTATGCCAAGTTGTAAAATCTTGGAATGTTTTCAGAGAACGCATCACCATCCTCAGCATGGTAGCGATTGACGATTATCTGTTCTTCCTCTTTCCTCCTTAATTTCAGAATGTCTCTGCAAACTTCAATATTTTATAATGCAATAAGTGAAATTTAAATGATATTTAATGCCTAATTCCAATTATGGGATCTGATCCTGGCCTCTTCCCATAGATCTCCAATAATCACAAATTATTTTTACACTGTTTCGTCTCTATATATTATATTCAACACCTCCTCATTAATAGCAATAAAATTATTATGTTAGAGTTGTCGCTACACCATTTCCATTTTATTTTAGTATTCCAAAGAAATTGCCTTAACTTGATCTCTAAATATTCTCTTAATCACTGATTTTTAAGAAATAAATGGCATATTATGTTGGTTTATAACCACATATATTATGTAAAATGGTTTTCTGATATAAAATAAACATAATTTGAAATTATTTGTTCCTTTGCCAGATTCTGTCTCTATAAACTATTCATTTGAAAGTCAGTTTACCTCTTTGCTACTAGCTGCTCCAATGAGATCTTTCTCAGGGTGCATGGGTGGTTGTTAGAATGGATAACACCAGCTAAATTATTGAGCATATTTAATAGAGGCTAATGACATCTGTTTGGAATAAGAAGCTGATTGTGTTAAGATAAGTAATTAACTGTTCCTGAATCTAAGCATGAGAAATTATAACTGCTTTATATTAAATCTAACTTCCAGAGTCTTTAGAGCTTTATGTTTGTTCCCATAGTAAATAGTTAATCACTAAACTGCTATTCGGCAAATCCTCCAACATGCCCTGCTAAGCGGGTGACGAACCATGCACAGTAATTAAGTACTTCTGATTGGTGATGACACTTGTCAGCTATAAGGCGAAGATGCTGTATAAACTGCTAAATTTTCAGAATCCACATTCTTTTATTACCCTAAGTCTCACCTACTTGTAGCTACCCCACCTAAGTTCCATTGCTCTACATTGCCAAAATTACATTTCATATTAGCATCAGAAACAGCACTTCACTCTTTGATTGACTGATTCAATATTCTGTTTCCACTATAGTTCCCACAATTGACCTTCATGCCCCTTCTAGCCTCCTCCTTAGCATACCATCTCATGATCTGACACTATCTCCTACTTAATGAGTTTTCCAGAAACTAAATACCTCTGACTTTCTATCTAATTCCTTTGTTCCAACTCATTTCTTAATAATCCCACATAGTAACAGAATTATAACATGTACTTTAACAATTTGAAATGATGTATTGAAATTATTTCTCTATTTCTCCTTCTTTCTTCATAAAATAAATAATTTAATATGACAGTAATTCCAGTGCCAAGTGTGTTTTTATATCTACTTCATGTTGATCAAGATAACCATTGCAGAAATGTTTCATTACATATTTCTTTGAAAGTACAAGGTACCGAATCAATTGTCAGATGTTTAAAAACTGGCCTAGAAATTCCATTTCCATGTCTTAACAAGAAACAATTGAATACCAACAGCACTTGAAAAAAGTGACAAAATATTGAAGATTAAAAGCAATAGCAATGGATATACAGGAAAGGCTAATGCCACAAATAAAAAAGTCATATTTGAAATAAATTGTGCATTTTAAAGAGTTCTACATTTTTATGCAGTATGTTTCTAACTATATTTATTGGTTTATTACACAAAATTTCCTTCATATGAAGGGGATTCTACAGGCTACTCCCAGAAAACTCAAGACATAATTTTATTTGTCATGTAAATATTTTAGCCCATTCAAGGATACCCATAAAAGAAGCATGGTGGTAAAGTTAAAAATATTTCGGTCCTTCAGGTTGCAAACCTTCAACTATACCATTATGGTCAACTCTCATATGCTGCATGGCCATTCGAACACATGATGGTTGCAGTAAAAACTGATTTTATAAGATTACAGTGATATGAGTGGATTTGCATTTTTTTACATAATAAAATGGTAAAATGCATACACCTGCGATCAATAGAAATCCATCAGCATCCAACCACATCACACTTGTTCCTTTAGTTGGGCCCTCCCTGTCTTTTCCCACAGTTTCTCTAGAATGCAGAACATACATTTTGACTGGATTCGATTCTGCATTTCCTTGGTTTGATAAATTAGCCATTTCCATCATGCCTTAGTCTGCATGATCATAAATCCAGACGTCAAAATTTGTATTATTTAATTGAGTTATTCAATGTTGCCTTTCATAAAATGGGTTATTTAGCAAACATGCACAGGACATCATATCACATCCATATTGCTGAAAAGATTTAAACACATGGTATTTTAATGAAAATTATTTGGCCACTTTTGAGAGAATAATCATTTTTATTATAATAAACAATAATTTGGGGTGGGGATTTTCTTGAAAACCTTTGCATCATATCCTTGGAAGATGCTGAACCATGTTACTTAACAAACTTTTTGTTCTGTAAACACATGCATGTACACACAGATTTTCTAAAACCAACCATCTAATGCTCTTATAATTTTACTAAGAGATAAAAGAATTGTAATTCGTCTAAGCTGAAATTGACAGGCTTTGCTTGTTTCAGGAATGGTGGACCCACCTTTGGCTTAACGAGGGTTATGCATCCTTTGTTGAGTTCTTATGTGTGGAGCATCTGTTTCCTGAATATGACATCTGGACACAGTTTGTCACAGATACTTACATCCGGGCATTAGAACTTGACTGCCTTAAAAATAGTCACCCAATAGAGGTAGGTATGCTTTTATTAGATTATGATTTCAATGATAGCCAAGTGTAATAAAATATATTTCTAATTTTTTGGATATCAACTTTTTTTGTATAAACTGCCTATATATTCTGAATAGTTTCAAATAAATAGAATATATTTTCCCTTCTATACATTAAACGAAAAGCTTTGCTTTGAAAGCTGTTTGGCATTGCAGAGCCTGTGATTATTTTACTGCATTTTTCACATTTAACATACATTATCACCATTTATTGCAATGGTAACAAGCTATCATTTAGCATGGGGGAATATCCTACGCTCTTTCAAGCAGAGATATTTGCTATTATAGGTGGACTGAGTGTGTAAGAAGATGTTATAGTAATAGACAGATTCTTATACTTTAAAATATTCAGGTTGGCCTGAAGTCTCTTGATAACCACTTAGATAAATCCAAGTGGTTTTAGAATGATGAGAGTCCCTATAACTACTACCTGCCCACAGGTAATAATCTAGAAAAGCTGTTTTAGTCCATAAGAAAATTAATTTTTCATTTTTTCTCTTATATATTATTTTAGCTCTCTCCCTTTGAAAATGTATAACTGAGCTTGTACTGTATTTTTAATTCATCCTGTGCATGCTTTTCTTAGGCCGATGTCACACGGTCAAATATTTTGGTCCAATACTCTTCAAACAACAAATTGGATTGTGGGACATTGGATAATTTCATTGTATACAATTTCTGTCTTATTTTTTGGTACAATTCCAGTTTGCTACAATAGGATGCAGCAGTTTCTATTTTTGGTCCAAACATATAAAATCAACCAATGAGCGACCTGGTGGAAATGACGTAATAAGATGGCAGTTAGCACTGGGTCTTCCTATCTGCCCACTTAATTGTTTGTGAGAAACTTTGCTGTATCTTGTAGACTTGTCCTAAATAATAGGGTTATATTAGCTGAGCTTTGGTTGAAATACACATATTTTTGTGTGGCAGAGATTTTTGAAATAGTGACTTGGATATTTATAACCCTTGCAAATGTATTTTATTGGATCCTTTTGTATCTAACCTTCTTTTCTCAACAAAAATATAAAAATGTGGTCTTATCTTTGATTTGTGATATGCACTGCTTCATATTTGTGTCTTGGCGAGTGGTTTTTGCCTCAACTAAGGACAGCTACTTTGCAAACAAATTTTCGTCCATTCTAAGGAAGTTAAAATAATTTACAGGGTCAGGAACGAGTTCATTTTGCTGCACATGTAGTACACCTGTTCCTTGGCCTGCATTCCTACGTTCCAGCCATGATCTAGCCCACTAACGCCTTTTTATTGATTTTTTCTTTCTATTATTATATGCTCTTCGATGGATACATAAACTAAGCTTGCGATAGTGAACGTAAATAATTGTGGATCAGCAACCTCTACTATTTTCTATCAGCTGTTCATGTACATGTGAGAAATTTTTGGACGAATACACACTCCTGTGGGAATGGAATGGAGAAATTGTACACAACTTTGTGTAAAAAAAATTGGACCAAATTTTGACTGTGGGACATCGGCTTTAGCAATACCAATTGACATAAAAGTACCATGATTGCATAAATTTAAATCCTTTGTGCATAATAATAAATTTGTTAAGAAATGAATTTTGTGTACTTAAGGGGACTGGATTCTAGCTTCTTACCAATATTACATTTTGGTATTCTGGTGTGCTCTCCTGAACTACAAAGATAGAGTATACAAATTTTTATTGCTGTTAGAAACTACCTTGTTTAGCTGTAAAAGCAATTTGAAAGAATTTTACTGGCACATTTTTGTTATGGAATTTTTTTCATACATCATATATTTTAAATTTTATTTTTTTGAGTTTAAACTATGAATCAGTGATACCTGCCTTAGCTTTAACAAATGCAAAAATATGTTTACTTTAAGTGGTTAATCTGATATCTTGAGTAGTTTTTAGATAATCGCATCAGAAATTTAAAAAAAAAAAATAAACCTATGAAAAATGAGTTTAAACTTTAACAGCAAAATAACCTTACATTTAATTGAATTTTCTGAATAATCATCTTTATATCAACCTCACTGCCCATTTTGTACCAAAGAAGAAATTATGAAGATGGAACACCTAGAATCATACCAAGCTTTGAAGACGTATCCTCATATTGTTGCCAAATACTGGGAAGCTAGAAGGAGAATGACTTCATTGTCAATTCCTATGTATTAATATCTCTCTCTCTCTGTCTCTCTCACGCACGCACAAAAAAAAATTGAATTAGAGATATCCAGCTCAATAGTCAGCTTCATTCTCTCTAGGAACAGCAGAGAGTGTCAGTAGCACCAAGAGAAAGACCAAAATGTTTTCTTTTTGCTGGGGTGTATCCATAAACTCTGTGCTTGGAATCTCAGAAGTTATGATTTAAAAACTAACACTAAGTGAAAGTGGGCACAGCCATAATTTAAAGGTATAGACAATTATATAATATTTGTTTTTATGTATTTTCAGGTCGATTTCAACAATGAAATGTTGCGGTAGCATTCTTAATGTTACAAATAATCAAACAAACAAATAATAATAATAATTTTGAAAAATTGATCCCCTCTGATTGTAAAATTAATACAAAATCACTAGAGTTAGAGTTATTTTAAATGTGACTATATCTAAGAAAACAGAAGAAAATGAATTTATTTATTTATTTTTCCCTTCTGTAATGAATTTGGAAGCGGATGTGTATCACCCATACTATGATGAACTAAGGCAAAAAAGTATTCTTTAAAATATCAATTCTCTTGAGAACTATAAAACCCTTCTTCCAGAGCCTGTCAGGGAAATAAATAATAGGTCAGGGAAAATCAAAAGCTTTTCTAATATGTCAAACAGTCAGGGAAATCATTTTGAGAAATAAAGTCAGGGAATTGGATAAGTCAGATAGAAAAATTCAATCCCATAACCAGGTTGGAGTTGTATTGAGTCACACTTATTTACACTTAAAAATCTCCACTTAATATGTTAAAAAAACACTGAAACGTTTTCCAGGACATTTGCCCTCTTCTTCAGCAGTTTGGATCCCCTGGTCTCTAGTCGGTTGTTCAAACCTCTGAGCTACCATGCCAACATTCCGACATAGCATTAAATTCCCCAACTGACTTGTATGTTTCCCAGTAAAACACAAGATGATCTCAAATTATTTTGAGATGACGTAACACAATGACTACTTACAATGTCGTAAGTACTTAAAGTCCTTAGGTCAATTGGTGTTAATTGTTTTATCCACACAAGCCACATGTAGGAAAGGAGTTAGGTAGAGAGAGACTGAAGAATTCAATGCCATATCCAGGATTTGAACCACGGATTCCCCGTCTCTAGCTAGTTGCTCTAACCACTAAGCTACCACGGCAACATGCCAACCTGGGATTAAATTCTCCAACTGACTCATATGTTTCCCGGTAAACCACAAAATCATCTCAAAATAAGTTGAGTCAGTTGGTATGTTGCCATGGTCTTGTGTGGAAAAAAAAATTAACACAAATTGACTTAAGGTCAGGAAAATTTTCACACTGATTCTCTTACTGTGGGTTTTGCAAAAGGGTGAAAGTCACATGTATGGATTCATTAGAAATATTGTTTGCTTTTTCTTTTGTGTTGTGAAACCAGCTGATTGGAATACTGGTATGTATTTATAGAATTTTGCTATCTAATGAGCTTGTTACAAGTTTTTTATATTACCTAAAATAATCATTGTTAATACTGCACTATTTTGGTTCCATGAAAACATAAAAACAACTTGTATCATTCAGTGAATGTCACCAAATGTGTAAAACCTCAGTCAGCTAAAGATGATGCCATAAAAGCAAAAGATTCTGATGTCGGAGAAACAGAAATTGAATTAGGTTTACTGATTTGTTTGTATTTTGAGTTTTCATTTCTTTTATGTAGATATAACATAATGAAAACATTTGTGTTTATATTCTTAATTTATAATGCTGATTAATGTTTTGACAGTAACAGAAATAAAATAACTAGAGAGCCTTTAACGGTTATAGTGACGGTGGAGGCCATTTAAAAAGAAAAATTAATGCAACAAAATTGCACAGTTTCATTCCTTTAAACTTAAAAATTATACTTTCTGATTTCAATATATTTGATGACATTTGGTAAAAATGTACAATACCGTAATCAAAGTTCTTAATTTCTCAGTATAATCAGGGAAAGTAAGGGAAATTAATTAATGAAAAATAGTGAGAATCCTGTTAAGGATCTGCAACTTGCAAGACCTAATGTCTCTAAGGAGCAGTGAAGATCAAAACTGCATCTGTAATTATGGTACTCATTCTGCCTAGAGCTGATATATGTCAATGGAAAAAACATGAAATTTGATGCAAACTTAAACCAATGTGCTAAGTTATATCCCAGTATGCCTAACAGTCGATGTTCATTTGCAGGTACCTGTTGGTCATCCATCAGAAATTGATGAGATATTTGATGACATTTCATACAACAAAGGTGCCTCTGTTATCAGGATGCTCCACAAATACATTGGAGATGAGGTATGGCATTGAGCAAATAAAATAGTGTATACACAGTATCTGCAAGGAAAAGTTTTGGGTTCTAAATTAAGTTTTAAAGTAACAACATTAGCCTCTTATTTTGGATGATCACAGTTTTAGTTTTTAATATTATTTGATAAAGAAGCAGTACATTTCAGTAGTCCTTGTTCCTATCATCAGCAGACTGCTGCAAATTTGCCTGACCCTTTCTACTTAGCTGGATACCAGTGATGAAATTTATAATGTAGAATAGGAAGCAATATACCAGTTGCAAAGTAGCTGGTTTTCCAGTAATATTTTTAAGAATAGTTTTCTTTATCTTTATTTATTTTCTTTTACACTAACCTTTTTTTATATTCTAAATCTTTGTCTACTCATTTTAATTTTAAATTTTAGTTTATAGTTAAGTTAATTATCTGGAAAAAATTAAATAATAGATAAAATTTGTAATGTTTGGTTTCAGAAATAAACTTAAAATTTGAATGTATGTCCTGATATAGTTACCTATTATCTTATTTCTTTACCTTACCCCACATGACAACATTATAGCATGGTGGACAAAGCAGTGCAGGGGCAGGTTGTCTCTGGGTTCTCCAGTTTCCCCACCATCAATTTCACTGGTGCTCCACCTTCATTTCATGTATCATCAGTGTCTTCGCCTGCAGTGCCATAGTAGTAAAAATGGGCATTAAACAGAATGCAAAAAAAAAAAAAATGATGGTCCTGTCTTATTGGCTGGTGGCCTTATAACTGGATTTCGCAGCTAATAAGCTCCATGAACTGCCGTAATTAAAAATAATTTCTTAATTAAAATGATGTACTCTGCGCATTCAAAACACTTAAGTCAAATTAGTTTTCTTTTAAGCACCATGCACAAAATTTGTGTATGGAAGCAATGACATATCTGTAGATTGTTATTCTAAGAATTGAGGGAGGTTACCTCTCTTGTTTGTACTGGAGTGTTTGAAACAGCAGCACATGCATCATTACCCCGTGTATTTCCTGACCAAGCTCAGTGAAGCTTCGGTTTATCAGCAGTCATGTTATTCACAGAAAGCTAAAAGTGCGTGGGAAACCATGCAAAATGGCAGAATCCACAGGATCTTCCGAACTCAAACATTATAAGGGGAAACCCTTACGTAGTTGCGAGAAACAAGTATTAGTACATGTTTTTAATGTACTATAGGAAATAAATCTTTCTCCTCCAGTAAGACAAATAGAAGAGCTTACATTGGAACTTACAAGTGTTAGCATTAGCATTATCGGGAAATCTCAAAAAGAAATAAAACTAGGGTCAATCTAAGAACTCCAGGCAAAAAGAGGAAAATCTGTTCTTGGTAAATGTGATGAGTTTGTGAAAAGTGCTGTGCATATGTTATGTATTTCAACAGTAGTTTTAAAGTGTTTTGCCGATATTAGAACCCAATAGCATAATTGTGAAGGACAATGCTCTGTACCACAGTGTTTGTGTAGAAAGGAAACTAAATAATTCTTGGAAAAAACAGGATATCATTAATTGGCTAAACACAAAAAATGAAATTGTCAACAAGATCACTTGTAAATTAGAACTGCTCCAAATAGTGCAAAATTATGCAAGTGACTGTAATAAGTACTTCATTGATGTAGCAGCAAAAGCCACTGACCATGAAGTCCTTAGACTTCCTCCACATCACTGGTTTTAAAATCCTAATGAACTCATTTGGAGTCAAATTAAGGGTTTTGTGGCAAGAAATAACACCACAAAATGTCAGAGGTTAGGGTGCTGCTAGGTACGGGATTGTTGCAGGTTAAAGATAATAATTGGAAAGGACCAATTATGTACATGGTTAAAGAGGAAAACAAAAGATGGTAGCTGGATGGCAATATGGATAATATTGTTGAGAACATTAATAACCTTGCTGAAAGTTCATCTCACAGCAAAACTGACTGACAATGCAGAATCAGATTCCGATATGGAAAGGATTTCTCCATTACCGCATACTCTGTAATTGCAAGTTAAATATTCTTTATACCGTTATTGCATGATTTCAACACTTTATTTGCAGAAGTCATGCATGTTTTTTCTATATTTTCATTTGTTATATCATCTGTTTTGTCCACATGCTTATTAGCCATATTTATGGCAGGAACAACTTTAGCCAATCAGCAAGAACAAAACACAGATGGATACATTTAGGTGTGTTTACATGCTGAGTAAACTTATAAAAAAACAAAGTTTAGATGCTGGGGTAGCATATTCAGGTTTTATTTATTTATACTTATGTGTTAGAGGAAGTAAAAACATTAAATTTCCTAGACTTTTAGCGTGGTTACAATCTTCAACAATACCCCTGTTTGTAAAATGTATGATGTTTACTTCTGGCAAATGTAATGTGTTTTCTGTCCATTTTTCAGGATTTTCGTAAAGGAATGAACTTGTACCTGACCAGACACCAATACAAAAATACCTTTACAGAAGACCTTTGGTCAGCACTGGAAGAATCAAGCAAAAAACCTGTGGGGGCTGTAATGTCAACATGGACAAAGCAGATGGGTTTCCCAGTAGTGAAAGTATCAAATAGACAACAAGGTGCAGACCGCATATTAACAGTTACTCAGGAAAAATTCTGTGCAGATGGAACCACAAATAGTAAGTTAACATATATTTACGTAGATTTACCTTATGATAATAATTAAGAGTTAGCTGCATTTCTGCAATTGGATTTTTACAAATGTTAATGATAGCATAAGTGAAAAAAAATTAATAATCTTCTCTGGCAAAGCATAGCTACATTTATATAGCTGTATTTTTATGCAGAATAAGTGGTATAAATGTCAAAAAACTCAATTTAGTGTAGGGATTCCCATTACATAAAGAAATATTCTTAGCATAGTATACAGTAAAGCATACATGGTAATGTGGCAGTGCCATGTGCAGCATTTCTCACGTTTTCATTGGTATCCAAGTAAGCACAGCTGAAGGCCTTGAAATGTGGTAATCACAGGAAGTGATGCAGCAGTAACTGGAAGCCTTGTAATGTGCAAATCTACTGGCATATGCCAGAATCTTCCACTAGCTTTGACTAGCTTCTAGAAACTTCTGTGATGTCATTCACTGCTATATAAGGAAGAGTTGCAAGCCGGTCTAGGGAGCTGTGAGTCAGTTTTCAACTGGAGTGTTAGTACACAGGGGTATGAGAGAGCCATCAACTGTCTACATATTGAAGTGTCGAGTTAATTGTTGTACAGCAATGAATCAAAGAATTATTTGTGACCAATTTTGAAGTCAAAAAAGACATTTGTTATTATGGTGTAAGGAGTAAAATTTTTGCACCAAGATGGAGATGATTAAAAGTTTGTTGGTCGAAATAAAGGAAATGAAAACTGGAAGGAAAGAAATAATATTCGGAATGGAGGAGATGAGAAATTAAATGACTGTGAATTATGCAATGGAGCACAAAGATGTAGTTATCGACAAAACGAATGGCTGGCATGGAGAAAAACATGGAAGAGCTCACTGGAAGGCTGAAGGAACTTGATAAATGTGTTGATGTCCTGAATGGAAGAGTCAACAGCAGCGCCAGGGAACTGGATGCCATGGTAGAAAATATACTCGACGTAAGGTTGAAGGACTTGAAAGTTGAGACAACAATACACAAAACAACATCTGCACATATCAAGCCACCCAAGTTCAACAGAACACCCATTATCAGGAAGTTGCCTACTCCTACTTCAACAGTGTGATATGCCAAGATACGAGAGCACCTGATGCTCAGCAAGTTCAAGGCCTTCCATGAGATGCTAATGGACATGTTGAGAATGGAGGCTGCCAAGATTACAGCACCCTCTGGAAGATTAGAAGTGCCTGTTATTATAGAAGGGACAGAGACTCAGTCCAGGGATGTCAGTGAAGATCTTACAGTGACTTGTTTTGAGGGTGTGGTCTGGAACTGTCTACACCAAGACAACAACTAAGTGGCACCTGCACATAGGCAGGAAAGCAAAAGTCTGAGGAGAGAGCAGCCAGGGTAACAACTGAACCAATAAAGAAAATCAGGAGTGCTCAATGCTATGTAGAAAGGGGATCAACCCAAGGATAATGACCTTCTGGTGGTATGGCTGGGGATGTGGCCGACTGGAGCACCTGCTGAAGAATTGTATGCAATTGAGATGACGACCATTACGCAGTGCATGCTGGGAATGTGACTGGCCAGGGCACCTGTGAAACACTGTTTACAATCTAGTTGATTGGCAGGTGAGACACGAATAGGATCTGATGTGGCAAGGCTTGTGGTTGTTTTTATGCTTTTGCATATTGATTTCTCAGTTATTTTTCTTTCATTTTAGTTTCCTTAGGTTTAATTAACTATTTGTTTGAATGTGTGCTTAATTTCTACATATGTCTGAAGAAACGCACGGCAATTGGCCAAGCCACTTAAGGCTAAATGTGTAAAGGATAGCTTGCCAAAGCACGGGCAAGATCAGATATTTCAGCTTGTAGGATTTAATTTAAAACCACTAATATGAAAATATTCCCACAATTATAGACAAATCAAAGATGTGCTTACTGTATCACAATGCCCAGAGAGTGTGACATCATGCCTTGTGCTAATGTTTGATGCAAGACTTTTTCTTTAGGTGGTGTTAATCCAGGGAATTTACCAAATTTAGGGGGGGGGGGATGTTGTTAGTTTCTTACTAGAACTGTGACAGCTGCAGTTAATTCTAAAATGAATGTGAAATTTTTAATTTGTTAAATTTTCTTGTTGAAGGTAATGGATGTCTATGGATGATTCCTGTAACGTTCAGCACATCACAGAAACCTGGTAAAGTGGTACATCATACTGTACTGCAAACACATTCTGCTGAAGTTACCTTGAAGGGCATTGCTGAGAATGAATGGGTGAAAGTGAATCCTGGCACCGTAGGCTATTATCGTACCCAATACCCACCGGATATGTTGAGTCAATTTGTACCTGCCATTCAAGATAAATCTCTACCTCCTCTCGACAGACTTGGCCTTCTAGATGACCTGTTTGCAATGGTAACATAATTTATTTATAATGTTAAGGTATTGCATGGTGTTGCCATTTGGCAACAAAGATGACTGGTCAAAGTTATAATATACTAGCTGGCTGCCCCGGCTTACAAGGATGGTGTATCTAATGAAAAGAACTCAAACAAATTCTTCCATTAACAGTACGACCTTGCAATGAAGTAAAATTACAATTAAATAATTTGACAATACTTTATTGTAATGCCTTGTAATGTACAATTTTCCTTTCGAAGAGAAAACAAATAGTGCTGATGGTTTGCCGACTCTCAAGCATGCAACGTACAACTACCCATTTGAAAAACATGACAATTCAAGGTATATTCCACACTCTTCTAACGATTGACCTTGGAATTTATTGTCATTGCTAATGCAAGGCGCGCCGGAAACAACATGCTTAAATTCAAAAGGAAAGATGGTTGACATTAGTGGCATTCTTGGAATAAGCACATCCTCGCCTTTGAGCTTTCCTATGTTATAGTAGCTTAAATTAAAATTTTCATAATTTTTTTAACAGTGAATTTTATTCCACTGCATAATTTTGGCTGATTGAGATTGCATAGCATAATTATCAATGAGTCAACCCTGAGCTGTAAATTGTGTGGCAGTGTTCCTGGCAAATCCAATGAATTTAGGAATTCAGTAAGATAATTGACGATTTCATTTGGATTGGTAATGGAATCCATCAACTTAAACGAAGGCATTTGTCCATCAATTTTAAACTGAATTTTTATATTCAAATAATCTACATTCTTATTAGTTGCTGCTAAAATGGCTCATTCGCTCAACCAAGCATAATTTTTGTAATTTGCACAAATATTTGGAAACACTTTCGATATTAATTCTTCCTTTGACGTGAAGTGACACAAATGTGAAGGAAACGAAATGAGGCCAGAAGTGTCAACAGTAATTTACCATTGCAAATGTCTAATAATGCCTTTGAATCTGAAAAGCGCTATGATCTGCGCAATGTAGCATATATAGTTGGTGTTGCAAAAAGGACGAAGTCGGAGCACCCATAAGGTATTGTGGAAAGGATGACATGCCGTTAACAGCGAGGGTAAGCAAGGATGTCATTGGCATAACAGTAATGGCAGCCCTTTCATGGTGTGGTGGTTAAACGCTGAATTAGGTAATGAATTACATCAAGGAGACAGTCACAAAGTAACATTCAAGCATCTTTCGAATCTCTTTCTTTCCTTTACTCCTAATGTTTTCCACCTCTTTCTTTATTTTCTCCTTTGTCAAAACAGCCATTTTTATGGCTAACAATGACATAATTGAAGAGCACGTATATCTGGTAAGGACAATTGATAAGTTTTTATTTGATGACAGGTTTGTGTAATTTCTCTATTTAACCCAAAATATTACTTGATCAAATGTATTAAGAGCACCGCAATTGCAGTGTGATGGTGATGCGGGTATCTTCATGTTCTTTAGCTAGCTCATAACCTCAAATAACCAACATCTGCAATAGGAAGTTAAACCTAAAATGGGTCCCATCATTTCTCCACCATTTTCAGATTCCAAGAAGGGTTAATAAAATGGCGTATTATTTATGGACGCTCTTTAACTGATGTGGTTCTCAGCATCCCATTCTAAATTGGGCATGAAACACTGCTTAATTTTGCTCAGAGGCCTCTCTATCAGGCTTGAGGTACTTTTACGTGCCGTAAATGTACGACGCGGGACCAACGGATTTACTTCCCTTCTGAAGGAAACCATGCTAAGATTTTTACACCCGAAAAAATCCATTGTCCTCCGCCGGGTTTGAACCCACAACCTTGGGTATATGAAGTTAACATGGTAACCATTACACCACGGAGGGCTACCAAAGAAGGGTTAATGGTTATGTGCATAGTTTATAATTTGTTCATTTTAAAGAATTACAACAAAAATATACTTATTTCTTTGTTTAAACAATGTGACCAAGGTAACCATAGTTAATACATAAGAAATATATTTGATTGTCACAGGTACCTTGTGCATTGTCTCCATAATCGGGTGCATTCCCTTAGCATTGAAGAAGAAAAATAAAGCAATAAATACTACGGACATCTGGTGGCAAATAAATAAGTACGTATTTTAGGTGTTCTTGGAAGGAAATATATTTGATTTTCAGTTACATATCTTGCGGCATTATCTCCATAACCTGGTGCATTCCCTTAGCACTGAATGGGGAAGAAAAATAAAGCAGTAGGTACTACAGCTATGTGGTGGCAAATAAATAAGTACGTATTTTAGGTGTTCGTCAAAGAGCAATTAGTTCTGATTGGGAAATTCATAAGCTTTTGGGTAATGTTGCCGTTTAAGGGTCAGTTGGCCGTGCATTGCCACAAAACCATACCAACTTTAGATATTGAAAACCCGCTGTAGAACTGAGCACATAGTGCCAAAGGAATTCAACCGGTTAATAGCTGCAAAATGGCAGTAGTAGCACGGTTATATGTTGCTAAATGGCGCGTATATCACGTAGACGAAGGGCGTGGCAATTCTAGCAGACGACGGCATCTTTCATACACCATTAATCCTACTTATTGCAGATGTTAATTATTTGAGGTTATGTGGTACATGAGCTAGCTAAAAGCGATTTCATCAAAACATAAAGATAACCCCATATATGTCACATTGCAATTGCGGTGCTCTTATTACATTTGATCAAGTAATATTGTGGGTTGAATGGAGAAATTTAAAACTCAAAGCTACTGTTAAATAAGAAGTTATCGATTGCTTTGTTTCTTGTTAATGAAAACAGGAGCATTAGTAGTAAATAAAAATTATTATTATATATTATTGTTGTTATTATTATTATTATTATTATTATTATTATTATTATTATTATTATTGGTGGTGGTAGTATGATGATGAGTATTATTATTATTATTATTATTATTATTATTATTATTATCATCATCATTATTAGTTGTAAGAATAACTGTCAGCCCAACCAGATCTACTTGCTCTTTAGTTATGTCATTGGTAGCCTTAAAAAGGGCTGTTTTGTCATTGAAGAAAATATGAAAGAGATGGAGAACAGTATATGCACCCCCTGACGCATATAATTGCACATTTCAGCGTTTCCCACACCTTCCTATGAATGCACTGCCTCATTGTATATATTTCTGGGTTTCCCTGCCTTGCTATGGTTACGCTTCCTTAGGCATATACTGTTAATTGCAAATTTCATGCTTTTCACACTACCGTATGACTACGCTGAACATTGCACCTTTCAGATGCAAAGGTTGGCTGCCTGATGTTACGCAGCCAACTGACCCTTAAATGGCAACAATACCAGCTTTTGTTTGATGATAACTTTATGTATTAAATTTCTCCATTTAACCCAAAATATTACTTGATCAAATGTATTAAGAGCACCGCATTTGTAGTGTGATGGTGACGCGGGTATCTTCAAGTTCTTTAGCTAGCTTATGTACCACATAACGTCAAATAACCAACATCTGCAATAGGAAGTTAAACCTAAAACGGATCCAGTCATTTCTCCACCATTTTCAGATTCCAAGAAGGATTAATGGTTATGTGCATTGTTTATAACTTGTTCGTTTTAAAGAATTACATAAAAAGTATAGTTATTTCTTTATTTAAACGATGTGACCATGGGAACAATAGTTAATACATAAGAAATATATATGATTTTCACAGTTATCTTGCGTCATTGTTTCCATAACCGGGTGCATTCCCATAGCATTGAAGAAGAAAAATACAGCATTAGGTACTACGGCCATCTGGTGGCAAATAATAAGTATGTATTTTAGGTGTGTGTCACCAGGAAAGCTTCTTTATTTTAAATAATAGGAATAAGGAAAGGAAAGTTAATACATAAAAATATATTTGAATTTCACTGCTGCGTTGTGTCATCTCAACAAACTTTTGCATTATCTTAAAATTGGATGGGAGGGGAAAATACCACTATGGCCATCTAGTGGCAAATAAATAAGTACCTACTCTAGCTGTTAGTTGCCAGGAAAGATTTTTGCTGCTTTATTTTAAACATTAGGAGTAAAGAAAGGACAGTTAATATATAAAAATGTATTTGAATTTCACTGCTGCATTGCATCATTGTGTCGATAAACTGGTGCGTTACCTTAACATTGAATGGGGAAGGGAAAATATAGCAGTACTATGACCACTTAGCAACAAATAACCGTGATACCACTGCCATCTGGTGGCTATTAACCTAAATGCGTTCGTTTGGCACGGTTTTTATTCATATTATGAGATTTTCAATACTTTCCCGTACTATTTTTAATCATTTTCTTTTCCACAAACCTTGTCGTGACAATAACAAACACAACAAAAAAAGAATTGTTCAATTTGATTCAGTCGCTTGGAAGTGATACGCGTACATACATTTCAGCGATTCATTTTTATATATATATATATATATATATAGATTAAAGTGTGCTTTTTTGCTATTTTTCATATTATACTGGCCTTAAACAATAACATTTTTTACTATTTTTATTGCAATATTATTTTATTTCAATATTATTGTAGTGCTTTGTAGAACAAAAAAGTAAAATCCATGTAACTTCACTCAAATGTAACCCCATCATCATCCATGCATGCAACTACATTGCCTATTTTATGAGTGCCCTCCCCATCCTTAATCACAGGCACATTTGACTATAGCTGCTGGGTTTCAAGCTCACGTTGCTCAGCTTCGAATGGATGGCCTGTCGATTAGGTATCTCCATAATAGCCATTCACCTGCAATGCCATAGGAGTAAAAGCAGGCATTAAACATATTACACAAAAATAAAAAAAAAACTATGGCTATTTGAAGTGCTTATGTTAAGACACCTGTGATAGCTATATCTAAACAAGAATTAGAAGAAGAGTGGCATATATAGCAGAATAATTCATGCAGTCGAGGGTTAAGGCTGGTTCACAATAACCCGAGAACTTTAACCAGAATAAAACCAAGACGGAAAGCCATACAGGATACAAGTATCTGGTTCACAATTAACCCAGTGATGAGAACGGGAATGCATTTTTCATTTATTTTTACCTGACCAATCATATTACTTTCTCTACACTTGTTATGTACATAGTGTATAAAGAAGGTGCACCCATAAATTTGATGCCAAGTTTTCACCAAAATATATGTGCTTTGGGACCCAAAAAAAAAAAAAAAAAAAAAAAAAGAGCATCTTTAGAAAAATTTAGAAAAATGTGTGTGTCTGTGGGCAGCTTAGCTCAAAAGCGAAGTCTGTTAAATACCAAACTTGATATTTAAGTTCAGTATCTTCCAGGGATGTGACACAAAGATCTTTTTGAAAATCCCCCCACCCCCAACTATCCTCGAGATGGAAAGAAATTTGAAAATGTTTATTTTCTTAAAAATGGCTGTTAACGATTTTAATTAAAATCTCTTATATTTAAGATATTTGCATGACAAATAAAATGTATATCTTGAATTTTCTGGAATAGCCGCTGAAAACCTGTTTTCTCTAGACCAGTTTTGCAGAATTTTGCATAATGGTTAAACCATAAGAGACAGACAAAAATTAGCATGAAGTAAAAAGAAGCATAAGCTTTTTAACAATAATTTGTTGCAGAGATGTAGAGAAAGTCATATGAATGGATGGAATACATCAATTTTTTTTTTATTTTTTCCCCAAACAGATGAATGGCTTATGTTTGGAGTGATTTTTATTTTAATTTCTCATGTTTCTTACATGTTACATAAAATGTTTGGGTATGGCATGGCCAAGATTGCATGCAAGTAGCAGCAATTCAGGGAAGTTTTATCAGTGGCATACTAGCTCATTATTGATGTTTATTTTTTATCCATTGCAAACAACCATGAACTCTAAGGCCATAAATGTTCTATATCAGAGTGTTCACCTAACACTCCTTTGTAACCCATGAAAGTTTATTTTATTGGTGGTATTAAAGGTTTGTGATTTTGCTTTCTCTAACCCAATATGTATAGTGTACATGGAGAAGGTCTTTCGGGCGTAAAAATCCTTAGCATGGCTTCCTTCGGAAGGGAAGTATAGCCATGGGTCCTGTGTCGTAGATTAACGGCACGTAAAAGAACCTCAAGCCTGATAGAGAAGCCTCTGAGCAAAATTAAATGGTCTTTCATGCCCAATATAGAATGGGACGCTGAGAACCACAGCAGTTAAAGAGCGTCCATAAATAAAATGCCATTTCATTTCAGATTAATAATACCAAAGGTGGTATTTATCTTTTGCATCTTCCAAAGATATGACAAAGACTTTCAAGAAAAAAGATTTCTCTCCGAAGCTAAAATCAAGATAAAAGACTTTCTTTCACATCAGTGGTTGCACATAATGTTGTATTGGAGCCAATGGCTAAGCAGAACAAGAAGAGGTTTAGCTGCGCATTTCTCTCCTCCCGCCACACATATACTGCACACTTTGGTTCACCCCTCTGCTGCCCATAACATGAATTTACCCGCATATTCACATTAGATAGAACTTTTTATAACAATATATCAAGTATGTTATTTTAATAAAAAATTGTATATCATCATTACAGCTAAGCTGCTACAGTCACTGCTGAATGCAATCACAACGGTACATTATCCTGATATATGGTGGACTTTGAGACAGTGATGTGTTTTAACAAATTAAAATTTAGTTGAGTCGATTTTGTAACACTACATCACTTACTTTTTTATTTCGGAAAACATGTTTCAGAAGCCATGTGCTTCCATTGTCAATTCCTTTGGTTGACTACCAGCATTGCTTGCTGTGGTGGTTGTCTCTGTCCCTGGTGGTGGTTTTCCGAAATAAAAAAGTAAGTGATGTAGTGTTACAAAATCGACTCAACTAAATTTTAATTTGGTACATTTCCATTCTCCCTTCTCCATTTCTCTTCTGCTCACAATGTGAATTTTTGTGCAAATTTGAATGATGTTTTACATTTTATATCTTCTCTAACTGCCCCCACCCCCACCTTCATCCATTTCTCCCACTGCATATATGTTGATACATTTATGTACTTCCTGCTCAAAACGTGTATTTCCGCACAAATTTGAATTATTAACTAAGGTAAAACTTTTTACAATGGTGTGTTATATTAGACATGTTTCTCTGCAAGCACACATATCAGTACACCATTTCTTTTCTACTCTCTCCTTAACTCCTACCCACCGCATGAATTAAGTTTAGAAAAAATTTAATCAGCTTAAATGTTCCTTAGTCCATTCAAATAGTATAGAAAAACTTGATATTTCATTTAAAATGTGTCTTCTGTTTATATAGCTGATATCTTAAATTCCAAAATTAAGTTCTGAAAAATGGGGATCATCTTGCATTTCAGGTTGTCTTGTATGCGAATAAACACTGTAATTCTCTACATTATAATTAATCATCATCTAAATGAGATTCAGAATGTTTAGTGGATTAGACTTAATTTTGTTGCAGGTACAAGCAGGCCAGACACCAACTGTTGAAGTACTCAAGCTTATGGAAGCATTCAGCAATGAGGACAACTTCACTGTATGGTCAAGCATCAACAACTGCCTCAGTAAACTATCTTTATTACTTTCCCACACAGATTATGAAGATCTATTTAAGGTATATGGCAGACGCTTGATGTCCAAGATGGCTTCACGTCTTGGCTGGGATCCAAAGGAAAATGAAAGTATGTTATTGTCATTGCCTTATTTTTTTTTGCATCTGTATTAATATGATAAATAACCAAATTGGAAGTGGTACACAGTGAAGCAAAATAGTAACTTTTGAAAGTAACACTGAGTCGAACTTAACGCTTGAGCTTATTCTGAAAATATAGAGGAATTCATTTTAAAATGGCAATGGCATGTTATTTATGGACGCTCTTTAACTGCTGTGGTTCTTAGCGTCCCATTCTAAAAAATTTGGAAAAAATGTGAAAAAGTCCTAACAGATTTACAATCGGAAAAAAAAACAGAAATAGTCCATTCAGAAACATAATAAAAAGCTTAAACAACAAAGATGTAGTCTATAATTGGTGAGAAATTACCTTATAATTGACATTCCTGCTGACATGTGGCTGTTTCTGTATGCTGTTGCCATATTTACTCCGTGTCCATCTGCACTCCCATTTCATCTTCTTCCAGTTCCTCTTCTCTGATAATTTCATCATATTCACTTTCGCTATCTTCACTGGAATTGCTGGTGTTACTTAAGTTTATAATCACATGTTCCTCTGTTTCCTCTAAAATGCCTTCTTCTTTCCATGCATTTTCTGTCACACTTCTCTTATGTTGAACTACTTTTCCCCTTTTTTCACTAGTTACCTTATTTATTCCTTTCTACATTGGGTCCTGTACTTCACTAGACGTAAAAATTATATTATTTCAGCTAATATAACCTCAGCTTGTTTATCGCAGCTGTAAGACATTTTCAAAGCACAGTGTCACTCATGGTAGTTCTAGGATGAGTACAAGAGCTGTATCCACAATATATAAACGGTAGTAATGATTGTAAATGTAAAGCCTTAAGGTATCACTGTATGTAACTCAACCAAACATTTCACAGAATGAAATCAATCAAATCACTCATGTATGAGAGCATGCTTGTAAATTTCCATTGAACCCATAGGTGTTGCAATGCCAAAGATGTGATGCCTCTGATGGTAATGCATTCTTACACTATGATTGGTCAGCAACCTGACAAGCCCCTGCTAGCAGATGGCACAGCCCACAAGTGCCAATCACAAGGAAATTTCTCACAGACTGTACAAAAGGCAAGAAATAATCTAATAGTAATGGAAAAAACTGACTAGCTAAACAACATTAAGAGCATGCTTAAAAATTAAGATTACACAGAAATCAAGTTAAAACTAAACCCTCTAAACAAATCAAGCCTGCAGTAAATGAGATCATAAACAATCTATACAGACTACCCAAATTCATAAACCAGATAACAAATTGTGCTTAATTATAAACTCACCATTTTACAATTTGGTAAAATGGCTCTCAAAGAAATTTCAGAGCTTCCCAAAATATGATAGCCGAGGCATAAAAAATTCTTTGGAACTCAATTAGAACTTAAAACACACAGAACCAGCTCACTCTGTTAAAAAAAAAAAAAAAAATTTCAAGTGTTAAGTTTGACTCAATGTTATTTTCAAAAGGTATTTATATTAATGTTATAAAAAGAGTTCATGAGTTATATACAGAATGTTAGGGGTATAGATACAATATGGGATGAAATGCTAAGAACACTGGTGTAACAGTATACTGTCACCAGCTACCAGTAAGTTCACCACATCTAAATAATGTACTTAGCACATAGTTTAAGACATGCATAATATATAATTAGTTCAGGCTCAATAAACTAACAGGTTCCATGAGTGTTTTTGCTAATTAACATCTTTGCGACAGTCTCAGGATAAATATGCTATCTGGGACAGCAAATAAGTCACTCGGGCTTGGCTCTTGATACAACATTGTCATTAGCATAAGCTGTGATGTACACTTCTCACAGAACTGAACTCATTCTCTGATGGAAATACCTTTTTATCCTCCTTAATCTTTGTGCTACTCCTGTCCACCATCGAGGTCAGCTATGCAAGTCATACGATTCCTGGGCAGTAAATGTAAATGGCGTGTTATTTATGGATGCTCTTTAACTATTCTGGTTCTCAGCGTCCCATTCTAAATTGGGTGTGAAAGACCACTTAATTTTGCTCAGGGGTCTCTCTATCAGGCTTGAGGTTCTTTTACGTGCCGTAAATCTATGACATGGGACCAACAGCTTTACTTCCCTTCTGAAGGAAGCCATACGACCTCAGGTATATGAAGTTAGCGTGGTAACCATTACACCATATAGGGCAGTATTTTGAGCTCGTAGGCATGCTTACTTATCAGGAACCTAATTTGTCCATCATTGAATTGCCTATCCCACTTTCTCACTATTCCATCTGTCATTACATTTTCACCGTAAATCTCTACAAGTTAATGATAAATTTTAGTTGGCTTAACATTCCTTGCTTTCAAAAACCGTATTACAGAACACACTTTACAGTCAGTGGAATCAGAAATTATCTTAAACATTTTCAACAATCACTAACAACTCTAAACATATTATCTGCTATAATGGCATCAGAGGACAGACAATGAACCAGAGAGGTGAGTACACAGGCATGGAAGCGCATCACTAGTGTTGCTGTGGAGGTAGAATAAAATGGTGCTTACTTTTCAAACACACCTCATAACAACCTGATGTTTCCTATATCACATGTCATGTACTATGTATGATTTACAAGATGAATAAATTATCTATCTGTGTAACATTCATCTGTAAAACACTTTTTGAATTACAGGTCATTTGGACACCCTCCTTAGATCACTGGTTATTGGAAGGTTAGGATGCTTTGGTGATGAGGGAGTAATCCAGGAATCAAAGAAAAGATTTGCGGATCATGTCTCTGGGAAAACATTGTTGACTGCTGATCTTCGTAATGCAGTATATAGATCAGTCTTATCTGTAGGAGATGAATCTACATATAACACAATGCTAAGGGTAAGTACTAGCCCTCTCTGTTTAGCAAATTATTGATTTGAGTTGATCTAGCAGCAAATCAATATGTTGAACTGTGCTGTATCCATGTTCAAAATCTCTTGCCTACCTTTCAATGGTAACAGCTAGAGCTAGGAATTTTAGGTGCTGCACCTTAATTGTATTTGGTTGTTAAAATACCAAAAATGGCTTGTCTTGAAAAGAAAACGTAAAATAAACATTCCTATCTGTATTTTGGTTGCACCTTTTTGCATCTCTTTTCCAGTGTTAGCACTTTTGCAGCTCTTTTCATTTTCGGTTCCTTTTTACACCTTTATTCTGTACATTCTCTTTTCATGTTTTTTTTCTATAAAAATTAAGAATAGAGGTATAAAATAAATTACCACATCTCCTAGTTAGTGAATAAGAGGAAATCTGGGGAAGACCTTAGCCAAGAACCCTGATGTTGAGGATATTGCAACAGTTTTTACTAGTGTTTAATGTCTGTTCTTACTATATATGGCACCACAGGCAGTGGACACTGATGACACATGAAATGATGTATTTAGGTTAGGAATTTTGGTTATGAAAGGTTTCAGGCCATTTTAAGCAGACTTTTTGACAAGTGAATGAATATTGTGTCATAATCTGTCGTATAATTGTCCTTGGTATTTTTTATAATGAATATTTACATCTAAACTTTGCACCATTGTGGCCAATATTTTGCACCTAAAATTTCTAACTCTAGTAATAGCAGAACCATGCACAGAAGCAACACAGCACTACAGTGTGATCATGTGACCAGCAGTGCCCATTATATAGGAAATCCCATATAATATGAGGTCTGTTCAAAACATTTCGGAACTTTGTCCACAGAATTTTTCTATGCTTATCTATTACTTATCGTGCATGGTCTCCTTCGAAATACTGTCCTCCACAATTGATACACCATTCCTAACACTGTTTTCACTTCCAGAAGAAGTTTGGTACACTTCTTTCTGGATTGCATAAAGCGTTGTCTTGATTTTCTTTATCTCATCCATCATTGCACATCTTCATCCTTTCAACAGGGTTTTCAACTTTGGACATAAAAACAAAAGTCTGCAGGGGCCATGTACGGAGAGTATGGAGGATGAGGCAGCATAGTCTATCAGTTTTTGTGCAATAGTTATGCACCAACAGGGATGAATGTGGGTGAATTATTGTGATGCAACAAGCCATGAATTGTCTCTCCACATTTCAGGCCATTTTCTTTTCTTGCAAGCATCGCAACAAGTTCTGATAGTACCATCGATTAACAGTTTGTCCCTGTGGCATGAATTCATGAAGAACTAATCCTTCAAAGCCAAAGAAAACTATCAGCATGACTTTGACATTTGACCTGACCTGATAAAAGCATTTTTTGGTCTTGTAGAACCTTTCCCGAACCATTGTGAAGATTGAACCTTTGGCTCAATATCATAACTATAGACCCACGTCTCATCATCAGTTATGATTCTCTTAAGGAACATCTCGTTCTCATTGGTGCGATCCAAAAGCTCTTCACAGATTGCGAGGTGATAGTCTTTCTGGTCTTGACTTCTGAGCTGTGGGACGAACTTGGCAGCAATGCAATGCATTCCAAGATGCTGAGTCAGGATTTCATGACATGGTTGAACTGAAATGTTACATTCTTGTGCAGTCTCTCAGTCAGCCCAGTCAGTCTTCAATCAGCACTCACAATTTCGTTGATGTTCTTGACATGAGTATCATTGGTAGATGTCAAAGGGCGTGCTGAATGAGGGTGATTTTTAACTTCCATCTGGCCATTTTTAAACCACGTGAACCATTCATAACACCAAGTATAGCTTAAGCATTCATCACCGTAGGCTTCCTGCATCATTTGGTGTGTCTCTGTAAAGGTTTTCTCTAGTTTTCCGCAAAATGTAATGTAGACGCGTTGCTCCACTAACTCATGGGTTTGGCATTCACTGGGCAGACTTCATTCTCTCTTTGCCACTCCTTACTTGCAATTTTGGATTCCAGAGTGAAATGATGGACCCACGTCTCATCACATACAATAATGTGCTTCAAAAAATCCTACCCTTCTTGCTAGAATCTATTCAGAAATCTATCACAAATCTCCATCCTGATCTATTTTTGCTGCTTGGTTAACAACTTCAGAACCCATTGGGCATTATTTTTTTTTTTTTTAATCCAAGATGCTCAGTGATATTGGTATGAATACTCCCAATGCTGACACCCATTTCTGAAGCAATTTCTTCAATAGTGCAGCGACAATCAGCTTCCATAAGCTCTCAATGTTGTCATTTGTGAGACTTGACGTCATTTTGTACTATTCCTCAGTCGTCCATAAATTGTGTGGCCCAGATAAACACTCAATCCTGGGACAGTGCAATGACTCCAAACTGTGCTTTTAAGCAAGTTAAAATCTATGAGGGTTTTTATTGGTTAAAAACTTTGTAATAATGTGTTGTGCAATAGGCAAAAGAACCTCTTGTTCACTCATGGCTTTACTGATGTTAAAACCTATCAAAGCAGCTAACCAAGCTGGTTTCCCCAACACATGGACCTTCAACCCCCATCATCATCCCACTCAGATCTGCCTGCGCAGTACTGTGGTTCAGTTGCCCTTTATATTTGAAGTACCCTCGTATCTTGCCAGAATTTCAAACACACAAACATTTGGTTACTGTTTTTGTTACTGTGGATTTCCATAGACAGCCTAGACATCAGTAATCGCGTACATTCATTTAGTTTAAGAATTCAGATATTGCTTTCCCTAACCATATTCCAACAAACTTTTGATTCAATCAGAGCCCTATATAGCAAATGGCAATATTGGTGCATATCTTCATTTAGCCATAGACTTGGCTGATGTAAATGACTAGGGAATTTATGTCACTGCAGCTGCTAACTCTAGGTACTATACTACTATAGCATGACAGCCTAATTTCTAGCATTTGCCTCTGTAAAAACAGTTTCATAATCAAGGAATTTCTAGTTCACGAGTTTGCTACTAGGCATACATTGTGACAAGGGATCAAATTATCACCCATAGATGGCACTATGGACAATATCACAACTTGCAGACTTAAAACTGACAGAATTTAGCCTAGGTACCTTTAATTTCAAGGTGCAAATAAACATTACATTCTGTACCAATGGCTTTACTTCTCTTCTGAAGGAAGAATTTTTAGTCTGAAAAAATCTATCGCTCTCCCCAGGTTTGAATCCACAAACTTGGATATTGGTAACCACTACACCACAGAAAGAGACGGTTACTCTGTATACTAAATTTTAACATTTGTTGAAATGCATTTTTCAGGTTAAAAAGCATTCAAAACTGAATACAGAAAGAACGAAATGGCATCTACAGACTCCATGTCATTGTTTTTGTTTGTTTTTTCCCCATGTTTCAATGTGTTCCAAAAATGTGTTAAAATTTGAGACAAAGTAAAGATATGTTTTTCTTATTGCTTTTTCTGACTCTTTGGGAACAGAGATATTAATGAAATTTGTATTTATTTTACGTAACTGTTAACAGTTATACAGAGAAGCAGATCTTCATGAAGAAAAGGATCGCATCTCAAGAGCTCTTGGTGCTATAACAGATGAAGGACTTTTGAAGAAGGTGCTGCAGTTTGCCATGTCTGTAAGTAAAATTTGTTTGTTTAATAATTGAGAAATTATTAATCCTTAATGAATGATTAAAGGAGACAAAAAATATACTTTTATAACTGGATACAAGAGAATATTGTATGTGGGTGTTTTAATAGCTCTTACTCATTTGGTGCTTTAATATTCAGCACTAGCTCAGAAGTTGATTTTTTTTCTGTCTAAAGATGACCACCATAACACATTTTTACTTTCTCTATACGTACTATGCACATAGTGTATAGAGAAGGTATTGCACTCCACCCAAAAATTTGATACCAAGATTTCATCGGAAATATATGTTTTAGGGTCCCCATTATCCAAAAAAAGCATTTTCGGAAAAAGGTCCATGTGTGTGTGTGTGTGTGTCTGTGAACACCATAACTCAAAAACCAAAAGTTGGTAAAATACAAAACTTGGTATTTCAGTTTAGTATCTTGCAGGGATGCAACACGAAGATTTTGAGAAAAATCCCCCCATCCCCCAACTACCCTTTACATGGAACTTTTTTCAAAAATTTTGATTTTCTCAAAAATGGCTCTAACAATTTTGATTAAAATATCGTATATTAAAGCTATTTACCTGACAAATAAAATGTATATCTTGAATTTTCTGGGAATAGCCTCTGAAGAGTACTTTATTCTGGATGAAATTTACAGAATTTTGAATAACTGCTAAACCGTAAGAGATGGACAAAAACTTACTACACAAAAAATGTAGAGCACATTAAAACACACAATTTATGTTATATACATTTTTTTCGTGGAGTTCATCGTTTTTGAGACATTCCTTGTTTTTGTTTTCTGCTTTGAAAAACATATATTTCTCATACAGGAATTTGTCAACAGTTGTCCATACAAACAAAGGAACTTCAGTGACATAGCAACCAGCTTTTGACTACATCTTTAGCTTATACCACCTTATTTCAGTTCTACTTACAAGAAAGCAAGTAATAAGTCTATTTCTGCTAACTTTTTCTGATTAGCATGAAGTAAATAGAAGTATAAGCTTTTTAAGAATAATTTGTTGCAGAGATGTAGAGAATGTATGGACGCATTGTCACAATATGTGTGGGACAAAAGTTGGAAAAGCAGAGTAGCCCAGAAAATTTAATGCCATAGCCAAGATTTGAACCAAAGTTCTTCCTTTTTCCATCCATTTGCCCTAACCAACAGAGCTGCCTTAGCAACATGCTGGCATGACCTTAAATGCCTAAATGACTCCCATAATGTGTGTTCATTTTGGACCTTTAGGCAAGAAAATAGATGTTTTATTTGTCCTGCTTTTCTTTTTTCCTGTGTTATTTTGCTCAGTATTTTTTTTTTTTTTTATTTATTTTTTTTTTTTTTTTATATATATATATGCCTTAACAGCTTTTTTGTAACTTTGTTGACAACTTTTTTACTGTTATTTTTTATTCGAGCACACAAGAGTGATTTGTACTGATAAACATAACAATCTAAAACATTTGACTGAAATAAGGAACATTCTATTTATAAGTTTTTGGTAATATATATTTCGTACCATCAGAATTTTGTATTTTTTAACCAAAAATGTTTTAAGGGGAGGTAGGCTATTGAAGCCTCAAAAAATTATTTATTTGCTATTGAAGCCTCAAAAAATTATTTATTTACTGTGCAAATATAGCTGAACAGAACGTTATTTGGATTTACCTAGTTGCAATATTATTTACGCCCCTGATTGCCTGTTTAATATGTAATGTGCCCTTTAAATGCTTGCCACACCTCCATTTTAATTTCTTTTTTCTCAAAATTATGTTTTCTTTGCTTTATGTTCATTTTCGTCTGAAAGTAGTAGGCCAATCATTGTGAAACTATGTAGGAACATGTAAACATATTGCTTGCTTAATTTGTACTACCATTTTCTGTGCATCTAGAATAATAAGTACATTAATGAATGTGTATCATTAGTAAAACAATTACCACTATTTCTTGAAGCATGTATTTTCATGAATTATAATTTTTTGAGAAAGCTGTAATTAAATATTGCATTCATTCTAGTTTCCTTTAAAGAAAATTGCTGAGAGACTGTGTACTAATTTCAAAGTTATATCGTTTATAGATACTGCAAAAAAAAAGGAACATAAAGTTTTAGTAGAACCTCAGGGCACTGCATTTAACCTCAGGATAAGAAACGGCTGTTTCTTGAAATATGTGTATTAGTTATACTAAAACTATATTTTGGGTTTGTAGCAAACATTAATGTATGTACATACAAAATTTGGTGAGCTTATCTGCAATAGTGTAAGAGAAATTGGTGCTTTATAAAATGATAGACTTAGCTTATTTCAGTCACTAACATGTGAATGTTACATCTATATAAGTGCATCAATTCCTCATTGCAATATGTAGTATATATTAATGAATATCAATAGTAGATAATTGACACAATTTATGGGGAAAGGGCAGACATCCCCTTTTATAATTGTTGCAAAACTTAAAGATATATGAACACTGGCCAAATTTTCACATGGAGCAGCTGCCAAACATAGTAGGCATGTACTAGTGGTATCATTACACATGAGAGCACACCATCATGGTACCATTCATGGTTACACTAGTTAAACAACACTTGATTGAACATCCTCATGACATTAAAATCTTACCTTGATGGTGCTAACACAATAGACGTAACATTAATGGAACAGCAAGGCTGTTCAGGATGTCTTAGTCTTCTTCAAAAATACTTAATTTCCTTAAGTTAACGGTAATCAACACCATAGTGCTATCCCTGGAAATTTCTTAAAGCCGTTCTGCATGCCTGACTCGTGAAACCCAGTTACACTGTGCATTGCCTCGTGCATAAGTTTTTGTACATCTGCTAATTTGAGAATGAACCACTTCACTGTTCTTAATTGAAAAATCTCTTGTCCCAGCTTTGATGGACATGTTCACATACACACTCATATCACATAGAGAAATATAGTAATTTCAATGAAGTGTTTTTAAACAATGAAACCTTGAAGTAGCTGGAGTAATAAGTAGTCAATATGTCAACACTGTAAGTTTCACTTACCTTATTTTATTTGCTTGGACATGTTTCGAGGAACCGTCTTGTCCTCATCATCAGCTAATCTTAACCATTAACAAGATTTCAGCTCAAAACTCAACATAGCATGCCTGTTCACTTTAAAAATAAAATAACACACCACTATTGAGAAAACCAACTGAACTTTATCTCATTCCTTTTCAAACTGCGTGGTTTGTGTATGTATATATTTGAGATAAGCATTGTGAGAAAGCATTTGGTGTTATTTTTAGCCTATCTTCGCCATAATGGATGTGTGACAAAAATCATGTGAAGCTAAAAGGTGTATAGTTTGTGTTCTAAGTATCTAGAAACAGGATTTTTATACGGCCGTGATCGGAAAGTAAAATTCTGCCTAGTTATAACATTGACATGTATTTGTTAATATCTATGTGAATGTAATTTGAAGATAATGTTCTCAGTTCATTAGAACTGAGATGTGTGTACCAGAAGTGGTAGCGCTGGTAGGAGAGACAAGCAAAGGGTTCGCTGGAGACACCAACTTGGCCCGCCTCCATATACCTTTAAGTTTTGTGAACACTGCTTCGTGTGAATCATTTCTCCTAGAAGCCACCAAACTTCTGGCATTCCGTTGAAGGCAGAGCAGTAACAAAGGCTGATTCGTATAAATTAGAAAATGCGAGGCTTTTGCAATTATTTTTTGAGGACTATAATGTGCCTTCAGATGATACATTTACTGGTAGATCTTCAGAATCTGATGATAGTAAGAAAGAGGAAAATGAGAGTAGTTACATACTGGCTTTACCAGACATTAGTGTTAGTGTCTGCCATCATAATAACTTAAAATTTGCAAGGGATGTGATATAAAATGTTCCATTTCAAGCATAATGCTCATCTATAGGTGAAATAAATCCAACAGCTAGGCATCTTGTAGAAATTTCTAAAGAAGCTTATGTTGTTAGCAAATACTTGACTGAGTAATTTTTACTTAAAAAATGGTATTTCTGGGCACAAATTGTTCAATAAAAATTGTACATCAATGGATTAATAAAACTTTATCATTGCAGGATGAAGTTCGATCACAAGACACTGTGTTTGTTATAATCTCAGTTGCCACGACGAAGATAGGTTGGGAGCTTGCTTGGAATTTTGTGAAAGAAAATTGGGATGAATTGCTTAATAGGTATCAGGTGAGTGCAAGGTTTCTATAATTTATTCTGTTGTAAGTTCTTGCAAGATTAACAGACATTACATTTGTCTAGTACAGTGATGTGACAGAGTGGAAAATCATCAAGCTCCTGTGGCTATTAATAATAATAATAATACCATATTTATCTGAATACAAAACGACCTCAAATGCAAGAAAACCTCCATTTTTCAGAACTTAATTTTGGAATTTAGCATATCATCTATATAAGAAGAGGACAACTTAATTTTAAAATGAAATTTAAAGTATATTTTGAACAAACTAAGGGACACATAAGCTGATAAAGTATTTTTTTTCTTTTGTTTGATTAATTTGAATTTATGCAGAAAATCACATGATGATAGGTGAGAGGGAGAGGGGAGAAAGGAAATTATATACTGGTATGTGTGCAATCAGAGATGATGGCAACAGCAGTGGCAGCACAACTGTAACAATGATAATGGATTTTCTATTAAGACAACATCCTAATATAATATACTATTATAAAAAGTTTAAATCAAATTACCCATTCAAATTTGCATGAAAATCCATGTTTTGGGCAGGAGAGAGGAGTACGGGATACTGGCATGTGTGCAGTAGGCGAACATGACAGCAGCGGCAGCATACCTGTAACAATGATAATGGGTACAATTTTCTATTCAGAAAACATGCTGAATATAACACATTGTTGCAAAAAATATGCAAATACTCCACTTTTACAAATTACTTAATAAAATAAAATGTAAACAGTGTGTTAAATGATGCAAATACATATTTGCTTTTAAAAGACTTCGAACATAGTTAAAATAAGAACAAAACAAGAATTGAACAGGTGCGTAAATGTTTATAAAAGTTGTTGAAAATGCTGACCTTGGACTTGGGAATATAGTTGATTGCCGAACACTTTAAAAAATTCCTGGCATATCACAAATAGCATCAAATGCTAAAAAGATCCTGTCCATCAGCTCCTTTTCAATATTCAATATTAACTGGTGTCTTATACACAAGAGTCTGAACAGGTTCCCAAAGGAAATAATCCAAAGGAGTTAAATCTGGTGAATGTGCTGCCCATGATATTGGTGCTCCTCTACTGATCCAGTGCTTACATCACCAGAATAATGTGAAGGTGCCCCAGCACCTTGGAACCACTTTAACTGGGTTATTCCTAAAAGGGACATCTAAAAGTTGTGGCAAAGCATTTTATAAAAACTGTAGGTAACATGGTCTGTGAAACATGGAGGTAGTAATTAGGGTCGTATGAATGTGTCATCATTCCAATGCCAGCCCAAATGTTTACTACAAACTGGTGTTGGTAATTTGTAACTCAAATAGCTCTAAGGTTTTCTTGTGCCCAAATGTGATTGCTATGTGTGATAAGCATGCTCTCTCGTATAAAAATCTTCTTGTCCATCCACATGTGGTTTGGTTGTAGGAAATCTTGGTTGATCAATGCATTTATGAAGAAGCCACTGGACAAATTGAAGTCAGAGTTGAAAGTCATCCGGCCCCAGTACTTAAACTTGAGTGAAATAATATGGATATAATTGATGTTTGTTCAGAATTTTTGCAATCAAAGATGAGGTTGTGTGTATGGCAAGCGCTGGAATTCTTATTCTTTCTTTATTAACACAACTGCAAAATACACAATAATGCACATTACAGTTGTAACAGAAATAATCTTGAAATTTAGTTGAGTCGATTTTGTAACACTACATCACTTACTTTTTATTTCGGAAAACATGTTGCAGAAGCCATGTGCTTCCATTGTCAATTCCTTTGGTCGACTGCCGGCATCGCTTGCTGTGGTGCCTAAAGCCATTTAAGTAAGAAAAGGGAATGTAAAAATATAAATATGCCATTTTGTTGTGTAAATGTTATTGTATGTTGTGCTTGTGGATGGAGAATAATGGGCCTGATCAAAATCTTCCTCTTCTAGAGCCACTGTTCTTAAATTTCTTTGGACTCCCAAGCGACGTGCTTGATTTTGGAACGTTCCTATTTCTTGCCGCCATTGATGTTTAGCAATAAAGGTGCTATGATACGGCAAAGGCTCCTTGGGTAAAGCTCAGCATAACGATCTCTTGCCCTTTTTGTATTTCCCCAAGCAGCACCATAAATACAATTCATGTCTACTAGTTCTGTGTAAGTAAAGTGCATGTTTAAAATAGACTATAAACACAAATATCCTTCCAATAAGCACTATAGTAATTACTGATATTTGAGATCTTATAACCAGAACTACAAAGTGCAGTGTAATATGTGGTGGAATCCCTTACCATTTAAGTAACAAAATGCAGATTTTAGGTTAATGGAGATATAAACAATGTTATAAACAGAATACAAGCAAAATTACAAAGCGCAAAAAAAAAAAAAAAAAAAAAAAAACTTAAACAATATTCCAATGCCAAAAGGGGAACAAGGATTTGTGTGACAGAATTTCATCTAACGCTACACAGCATTTGATAAACTTTTTATGTCCTCTATCGCAATAACAAGACTTTACAGACATATATCCCCAATCAGAAAACACTCAGTTATAATCCCTAAATCTCGCCTTAAAATTATTTGATGATATTCTTACTCACCCTGCATAAAAATATACATTGTCTTGTAATGTAAATAACATCGTTGCTTTATATATAAAATCCTATACCAGTTGCAACATAGTCAAATATTATACTTTTCTTATTGTGGCTTATGAACTCAAATCCATTTTCCTTAAAAAGCGAGTAGAGTACTCTTAACTCTTAGTGCCAATTATAATCTAATCATGATATAAACATTGCTGCCATGGTGCACATTACAAGACTATCCAAGATATGGTGGGAAGGCAAGCTCAGCAGCTGATCATGTTGAGATAATGTTTCTCATTCTTATGATAAACAGCAACATTGCAGTAACATTATACCCATATTATCACAACTTGAGTGTTTTGCAGAATTCAAGAAAAGCAGATATTTAATAAAGCATGGAACTATGTTGTGGAAGAATAATGAAGTGATAAAATCTACCAGCCAATAAAGTTCATTTCTGCTACATGCTTCTCTTTATATCTGCTTTCAGCTAACAGTGAACAGAGAATAGATTCAGTTTTTATATATTACTAATTACTATAGTGTTATGCAAAACTTAAAGGCATATGGAGGCAGGCCATGCTGATGTCTCCAGTGAATCATACACTTGCCCCTCTTACCAGCACTGCTGCATGTTATGAGTGGTATAAATAAAACGAAGCACTAGCTTTATTCACTAATTCCAAGCTACAGTTATAAATAAAAAATCTTCTGCTCAGCCAACTTGCGAGCTGAAGCTGGCTGACCTTGATCACTGAGTTTCAACTCACGAAATGGCATAATTAAAACAAGATGTGCTTGTTGCTCTGAAGCTTTTGCTGGGTATTTCTTGAGGTACCTACGTGTCTACCTCAGCTTGCTCAACTACAGTTCAGTACCATGGTGGAGTTCCTGAGCAGAAAATAAAAGCTTATGCAAGACTTAGGAACTCAGATATGAACCAATACAAACACTTTTACCATTTTGAAAGAGAAATTGTAGACTGGCTTACACAACATTTTCTTCCAGAGTCAAATGAAACATGAGATGGAACTCTTAACAATGTTAACAAAATGCAGACTTTTTTTTTTAGGAAATCCTGAATTTCAAGTTGGTGTTGCAAAGGATCTGGGTGTTACACAGGCTAAGTTCTCAAATACCTTCTAGGAAGTTGTAATGCAATCAACACTAGAGCAAGGAATTGGATACAACTGCTGCTGCTCTTCATGGTAGAACGTGGTGGTCAGAACGTTATAATTTCTCTGATATAATTGGGACAGTGGATTGTTCTAATATTCTATTAAGGAGAACAAAATGTATACGGCAAAGAGTGTATCAATAGGAAAGGAGTTCCTAGTATCAATATGCAGGCTATGTGCAACACACAAATAGATTGTGAGTGAGGTCTAGTGATACTCTTTATCAGAAGACTGTTGACATAATCACAGCAATGTACAAATGTAACACGTATGTGGAGCAGTAGAATGCTCTTTCAAATCTAACCCAATTATAACTAAAGAATTCCCCATATAAATGATCCGAAATTTACTTTCAATGAAATGAAACATACTTTCTTCCAGCATAACATTAATTCATGATAACACATTAAGTATAAAATCTTGTAATTATTATTTGTTATATTTTACAAATTGCCTAGTTCCAGGTGATAAATAATGATGTAAAACAAGAAGTATAAAATAAATAATGTACTTCCAATATACCATTTGTGACAAGCTCCTAATACCTTCAAATTAAGCAAATCAATAATGGAATTCCGAAAGGGGATGACCGTCATGGTTTGAAAGTTGAAAAATCTCAATTTATATTTAATTTGCCAAATCTTTCATTATATTTCTGTTGTTTCAAATGTGTTTCCATTGGGTGTATTTCATTTGAGTATGCATGTTTAACATGAAAAAGAAATATAAGGGCATTTAAAGTGCAGTATAGATTTAAATCCCCTTCTGACAGAAGAGTTGGCATTTTTGTTTACTTAAGTGACATGTTGTGGAGAAAGTCACCGAGCTCAAGCTAGGTAGGTGTGAGCAAAAGCAAAACAAAGAGGGGAAATTTGTATTTATACCAAACTATGAGCTGATGCTTTTTCTCAACTTGCTTGCGAGTTGAAGCTCACAACCTACTGCTAGTTTTTATTTATACCATCCTATGTGTCTGAGAACATTATCTTCATTAATTACGCTTGGATAAGTATTAGTAAATAAATAGATACCAATGTTATAATTAGACAGAATTTTATTTTCTGGTCATAACCATACAAAAATCCTATCTCTACGATATTTAGAACATGAACTATACACCTTTTCACTTCAGGTGGTCATCATTCATTATAATGTAGATAGGCTGAAAAATAACACCAAATCCTTCATCACAATGCTTATCTCAAATATAAACATACAGTGCAGTATGATATACAAACCGCACAGTTTGAAAAACAGTTAGTTCAGTGGTTTTTCAAGTAGCAGTGTGTTATTTTATTATTAAAGTGAATGGGCATGTTAAGACATTTTTCAAACTCAAGCTGAAATCTTGTTAATATACAAATAACATTATATTTATCTTTGTGATACAAGTGTGTCAACATGCCCATCAAAGCTGGCACAAGTGATATTTCGAGTAACAAACGTGAAGTGATTCATTCTCAGGGCAGGTCATTCTCACGAGTCAGTAAAAATGCTACGTTCAAATTAGCACATGTAGAAAAAAATTTGCATGAGGAAATACGCAGTGTAACTCAGGATGACTGGGTTTTAAGATTCAGGCATGCAGAAGGGCTTCAAGAAATTGCCAGAGGTGGCATTATGGAGTCAGTTACCATTAACTTAAGGAAATTAGATGTTTTTGAAAAAGACAACACCTCTGAACTATTTGCTGTTCCATTGATGTAATGTCTATTATGGTTTAATACCACCAAGGTAAGATTTTAATGTTAAAAGATGTTTAATTAAGGAAATCATGGACAGTACAATGGGTGGCATGTAAAAGATGCTTTCACATACACAGTTACCACCAGTATTCCTATGCCTTTAAGTTTTGAGACGATTATAAAGCCAAAAGGCAATATTCTCCCTTGCACATGTGAGCTGCAACTTGTCCTGTGGTTCAGAAAGCTTCAATACTGTGGTTATTCTGTTATGGGACACTTCATATGAATCATGTCCTATTACAGTATTTAACACTTTAATCAAAATTGTTACAGGGTGGATTCCTGCTTGCCAGACTTGTGAAATTCACTACAGAAAACTTTGCAAGTGAAGAAGCTGCAGTGGAAGTGGAGAAATTCTTCCAAATTCATAGTGCTCCAGGAACAGAACGTACTGTGCAGCAGAGCTGTGAAACAATACGCCTGAATGCTGCCTGGTTGCAGCGAGACAGAGAAACTACTCGACAGTATCTTCACAATACATGCCAATAGCATCTTGGAACCTTCTCTTGCTGTATTTCAACAATAACCATTTGCATGTCATTTTTTTCTTTCTTTCGTTTTTCTTTCCTCTTTCTTTTTGTTTGTGAAAATATTATTTCTGAGTGAGTGAGTTAATCAATATGCTGATATCCTAGACAAAAGCTAATGAAATTAACAGTTTCACATTTGCAGAAGATTTTAACTTAAGGCATTGTCCAAAATATTAAATTTTCCGCTACTTTTGGTTGTACCTTAAAGCTCCATTCACAATGAAAATTTAACATAAGCATAACTTAAAAACTAGATATGTGTTGTAATGGAACCATTCACAATGAATCACTTAAACTTAGAATTAAACATAATGTTAGAAGCTTGCAAGGTCCAATCTTTGAAGTTTATCTCAATGTCAAACATAAGCAATTAGCATGTTAATATCTCACATTAGATTTTCCATTGCCATGTGTAGACTCACAAACTGTCTATGATCACAGACTAGGAATTATGGGCTATCTATAAAAATCACAGTAAAACAAACTTTTGATTGTAGATGACTCTTTTGTGAGTTTATCATCCTTTAACCAAATAGCTAGCATATATTTATTTTGATATAGGTACACATCTCCTGTCAGGAGTCACTTCGCAGCTGTTTGTGCTCTCTTGCTATTGGCTGCTGTTCAGGTTTGTGAACAACAACACAATGGGTTAAGTCCTACAATCTTACGATGATGCTTAATTTTTATTGTGAATGGCCCATAACAGTCCATTTGTGCTCATACAACTTGTGGTGGTCGATTATGATATTAGGTATCATTGCCTTGATTTTTATTATATGATCTCTTTTGTTGAGACACATTGTGTGCCATAAGACAAATTGCAATCCTCAAGGATTTTTCTCACCATCATAAAATGAATGAATATTTAAACTGAAAGTGTTAAAAACAACATCTGTGATCACAAAAGTCTGAAGCAACTCTTTTAAAGAGGTTCTTATGCTTTTAATTTTGTGAGAGTACAACTTTTTTCTATCATAGAATGCATTTGCTTGAAATGAATGAAAACAAAACTGCACAGTGCGTTGTTTTTTTAAAACACTTGTAAATTGTAAATTCAGTGCATTTATTTATTTTTCTTTATAAAAACAAATGCTAAAATAGCTATTCTGGAAACAATCTTGCAGAAGGCACTATTGTTGTTCCTTTAAAAAAAATATAGTTATCTTCCTCCCCATTTTCCTATTAGGTTTATCAATTCAAAGCTTTTAAAAAGCTTAAAAACATTTCAGATATTTTCAGAATAGTAGCATGAAGTTGCATCATAGTACAAAACTGTCTGCTTTAATCTAGATTTGATTAGACATGTTAAAAAAATACATTTTTAAAATGCATCAACACCTTAATGCATTACCAGCTCATTATTAAATTTTGAAGTGGGTAGATGCAGTGATGGTTTTACATTACCTCCAGTGTGTAGTAAATAATGTATGTAATTATTGTTTTGTTGATAGAGTATAAACACATTGCTTCATGGTATCCAGTTGAGTATATTTTATGAAATAATTAAATATTTAATAATTTACATCAAAGTATTACTAACTCATAGGTTTTATACTTATGTAAGGCCTGTACAGTGTTTTGCTTTAGCATACAAAATCTTCCTGGTCTTTAAGACAAAATAAACTTATGAATTAAAAAGAAATTCTTGGGCTCTACACTACTATCTTTGTCACACTCCAAATATCACATAGTAATTTTCTGTTTCTTTTTTATTTAATATGCAAATGAAGTTTGGTTTATTAAAGATGAGAATGAACCACCCTAAGCTTGGTTGGAAGAGGAACAGAATCATGGGAGAAACCATGGCAACTGGGAGGATGATATCGTAGTGGTTTGACAGTACTTTCTGCGAGATGGAGGTGAAGGTACAGAACAGCCAGACCTGGGAACTGGCGGGGAAGAATACTGATTAGGGGAAAAAACCCATACGCTCACTGGGAATCAAATCTGGATCACCTATGCCAGATACACACACACTACCACTGGGCTATGGAGTATCTTTGGTTTATTATAGATGCATAAATACTGGACTACAAATATTTATCCAAATTCAAATAATTTAAAAGTTTTCATTTATTAATTGATCAGGTAATTCCTGACAATTTGTTAAAAATTGTAGACATGAAATGTGCAATATTACAAATTGTTCTATCCAAATTCAGATAATATGAAAGAAAGAATATGTGTAAAGAAAATGTTGGCAGTACTTCCGGTTCTTTACAAAAGGTTAATATTACTATTTGCACACTTTTTCTTGAACTCTCAGATAGTATTGTTGCCATACACAAGAAGACTTTTTATTTGTTTTACACAGTCATACCTTAAATTATATCTCTGAAGGCTGTGAGATGTAGTTTTCATCATTTTTTTTTTGTAGATTAACCATTGGTTGAATTAAAATTGTAAGGTTATGTTCTTCATAATTAACAAATTCAGCATTACAATTTATGTTTATTTCACTGATAAAAATTTAAACCGTAATTTAATTGTAGTGTCATTGCTGATGGTCGTGGATCTGCTTCAGCTATTTGTAGGTTAAACACAATGTAAATTGAAATAAGGTAACCTGATACATTTTAAATTCAAATGGTAACACTGGAGCATGTGCAACATTGCTCAGTTGTTCCTTTGGCAAAGCACACAACTTCTTGTCTTGGATCATCCATAGCACTAGGCGTTCAGAACTCAAAAAAAATTATATGAGTAGTACATATAGAAACACATTTTGATAATTATCATTTTCTCCACCATTGGCATCAGTTTTCATGGCAAGTGCCAAAGAACACTTGCTGAGTTTCATTTTTTCCATCATGAAATGCTAAAGGTTGAAGTCTGGCCTACAATAGTCCAAGAATGGGAACAAAAAGCATACATATATGGACATGTGTATGGATAACCATATCAATACCAAAGTGAAAAGTAAATTTTGTGTATTTGTTTGTAACTGGTCAATGATATTTTTCACCTGCTCCCAATGTCTGTGGGTGCAATAGTTAAGTGTTCATGCTATTGGGACAGGAAAGTAAAAAAGAACCTAGCCATCTCCTGAGAAAATAAATCATGACTTTGAACTTCAACTTAGTTCTACATGGACATCAGCTATAAAGCATCTTCATCACAATAAATCCTCTAAAACATGGAAATTTTCTAAAAGGACCTTGTCCAAAGTAGATCAGCTGTTTTGGGAAGTTTTCCAAGCGGTCCAGGCTCAAGTTTAACTACATCACAATTCTGTGGCATTTGGTCAAAACGATAACTCCAAAAATGTTTTTTTTTGTGCTAAGAGAGTAGTGATATAAATAGGATAGTGGATATATCAGGGCTTTACCAAACGATAGAGGATTGTTTCTTTTATATCACTACTGTCTTAGTATAAAAAGCCGATTTTGGAGTTACCATATTCTGACCAAATGCCAGAATTTTAGGTGAAGATCCGTAAAGTACCCAATCATCTCATGGTTGGCTTATAAGGATCTGCCTTTAAATAGGAGTGAAGTCTTCCCCCTCAGTTGTTTCTCTGAAGACAATGGGAGGTCTTCGAAATACCCATCTCTCATGACCTGACTGGAACCCAAAGAACAATTTCAGGTAAATATTCGCCAGGAAAACTTCAGTTATTTCAACATAGCGCAGGTTAGCCAAATCTCAATATTTGATAAAGTAAACATTTTCTAAATACAGATCTAACACTATAGCAAATTCCTCTAGTCCTACAAAGTTTCATTCCTTTATCAATAGCATCTTCCAGTAACCGCTAATATCAGTTGTGCTGATTACCACATATATTAATATAAAGAATTTAACAGCAGTCAAGAGTTACTGAAAGGCATGTAAATATGGTCTGCCGATGGGCACTATCGAATATGGTAGTGAGAAATGACGACCAGGTGACCCACTGATCTGTATTTGACGTGTGTAGATATCCCTTTGTGCATTAAAGAGTTCTAGAATCAATGGTGTTATTTCAAGTTTATCCCTGTCAGTAGAGAACTGGCAAGAGCAACTTTGTTTTAACCCTCTTTCTATCAGCAGAGATGGTGAGTGGGTGGCACTTGTCAAGAAGGTTAAAGCAAATGTCACTCTCGCCAGTTCTCCATTGGTGGGTTTTAAATTGAAATGGCCCCATTCTGCAACTTTTCTAACGCACGTAGGGGTATCTACAAATGTCAAATACAGAGCAGTTAGACCACCTGGTATAAAATGAAAAAGTAGTTTGTTTTTTTTTATTTTCATTCAATTTTGAAAGCAGTTTATGTACTAAATGCTAATGCTTGAAGTAATGACAGCTTAGATTACTTACTACTTACTTTTCATTTGGGTTTAAAAGTTCATTACAATAGGCATGCTAGTACCAAAGTAATATAAATATAGCTTTAATGTGCACTATATTTATTAATGCAAAGTTTCTTGCAATTATTCTCTAGCAATTGGAGCAAAAGTTAATTCCATTAATATCAGATTGTGAAAGCATACCAATTTTCATTCAGACTAGGACATAGAACTCTATATTTTTTTAAATAAGGATATGTAAAGAAATATGTTTCTCTTTACAAGGTCATCTGTTTGTTCCAGAATCGTGTGGTTATGATTCAGTAGCCATTTGAGGTTAGATTACATGAGTTACATTGCATTCATTATTTCATATCCAACTGATTTGAAATTAAAATAAATGAACCACAGTTTACTCCCTTACAATATCAGGTCTTTATTTAGTAATTAACATGTGTTCTGTATCTGCAGTGCTTGGTCCTAAATTTGGGTTGAGTTTAATGTAAGGCTTGGTTAACATCCAGACTGCATGTGCTTTTTAAACAGGTGGGGGAGCCACAACAGTTTAGGTGGCTGTTAACTAACTAGGAAACATAAATGAGCAACAGTACCACAACTTCAATTTCTGTTACGCAAAAACAAAAAAGCTTTTGTTTAAGTTTGAAATTAATGTTTTTGTTTTTATTGACAAGCACTATATTGTTTGCCACCTCCCAACACTGGTAAATCATCTACTAAATGTTTAGAACAAATAGTATGCCCTAGTACATCAATTGCAAATTTATATCTCTTGTTTGAACGTTGATATGTAGCATCCTTTAATGTATGTTTATATGAGAGGCATTCGGAAATTATTTACAATTGCATTGTTTTAAAAATACAGCTCATTCTATGAGCACATCCTCTCATAGGCTAATAACCTGATACTAGTACACCATGCAGACGCTACATGGCATTTGTAAATATAGTGTATAATGAAAGAGCAACACTTGTTTGTAGTCAAGTACAGAAAACCGTGGACAAGATGAAAGGAGACTATCATGAACAAAGGTGGACTGCATGATTTTTGTGGAAGGAAGGGATCAAAAGAGCAGATATTCATAAGCGTTTAACTGCAGTTTGTGGCCAAGCAGCTCCTGCACAGAAGACCATTTACAAATGGACAAGATTGCAGGGGAAGAACGATCATATTAAAGGTAAGGAACAAAGGGAGAATAACAGAAGAGTTGCAAGTGTGGAAATATGAGACATGTTAATGCATATTGTTCAATTATGGGGAGAGCAAAAAGGAAACAATATGATGAAGTAGTAGGCAGGTTCCTGGGACATGTAACTAGATGGTAGGTTCACCTTCACCAGAACTTTGTTTACCATCTATTCAATTGCCATTATATGGGCAAGGGGGGGTTTGCTACCTCTTCAGCTGCTCCGGTGCACTGAGCACCCGCACTACTTCTGACAGACCTAGAAGTACGTTGGGCCAAACATCTGAACCCCTCTCAAAAGGAAGCTTTTCAGATTGGGTTGGACTTGGCAGGGCAGTTGTTCCCAAAATCCATTGGAGGTTGGGTAAGTCTGAGTGGTGATGCTTGGATGGGGTTGTGAGATGCGTTAATGTCCTCTGGCCACTAATCTGGAGAGAGCTTGGTAGACAGCAGCTAGTAATGTCACCCTCAAAGGTCTTCAGTAGTTATCCCCCAATGGGAAACCCTGCAAACTTATTTCTTGGGGTGTTTGATACGCCTGAGTAGTTAAGTCACTGTTGTATGGTTTATGTTCAATCATGGTGCAAACACCTGCACTGTCTCCCCTGGCTTCAGCAGCCTCGATTTAAGCTGACCGGTAGACTCAGCCAAGCAATGGATCCTGAAGCATTTCTTGAGGGCCTCCTAAATGTCCCTGTAGGCTTGCTATCAGTAGTGTGGCTTCCTCACAGTGGTGAACTGCTGGCGGAAGACTTCAAAGGTGGACATTCTGTCATACTTGGGCAGTTTGATGCATGCGGATGTTGTGTCATGTCCTGGCATTTCAACCTTCAAATCCTTAAGCCTTCCATCGATAGCAATGTAACTGTGCCTTGCCAGCCTGGAATCGCTGCACATGTGTTAGTGGTTTGCTTTCAAATATAAAGCATTGTTGCAGTGTACATTCAGCTCAGCTTTAGTAACTGCATCCATTGTCACAGGTGTTACAGAAACTAACACGTGAATAGTGGCAGTACTACCTCAAAGGTTTGGAATGCAACACCTGGTGGACATTGCGAGAATGTTCACTTATTCTGGAAACTTCTCTTAGCTTCATCAATAGATTTAAGAAGGGAGAATGAGCCCCAGCAAGTCGGTTTTCAACTGAGAATGCACAGCTGCAGAGTTCAAATCAACAAGAATTGCAATAGATTAAAAAGCAAGTTGCTCATACATGTACAGCGATTATGGCCCAGAAGGTCACAGTCATAATACATACACAAAGATTTCTTAAATACCATAATAATAGTGCATCTTTTTACTTGCTCTAGCATGCATGTACTTACATTGTACGTAGTAGCTAGAGAAGGTGTTGTATTCCACACAAAAATTCTTTGTCATGATTTCACCAGAAATATGTTTTGAATTCTCCTGAGTCCATAAAAAGCATTTTTAGAAAAAGGTCCATTGTTTGTGTGTGTGGGGAGGGGGGACAGCATAGCTGACAGATATGTTTAGTATCTTCCAAGGATGCAATCCAAAGATTTTCAAGAAAATCCCCCATCCACAAACTACCCTTTATGTGGAAAAATGTTTGAAAATTTTGTTTTTCTCAATGGCTCTAAACAATTTTGAATAAAATGCCATATATTAGAGACATTTCCATCATAAATAAAATGTATATTTTGAATCTTTTGCAAATAGTCTCTGAAGGCATATTTATTCTGGTTGAGTTTTGTAGAATTTTGCATAACAGTTAAACCGTAAAACATTATATTGCATAAAAAGATTAATGCATAAAGAAGGTAGACTTCATTAAAACACACAATTTATGCCATAAACATTTTTCTTGTAGAGTTGACTGTTTTCAAGATATTCCTTGTTATTGGTTTCAATTTTAAACTACCTAACTTTTCTCAAATGGGACCATGCAAAATGAATCAGATCTCAAGTGTTTCACATAGCGACCAGCTTTTATAAGATTTGACTATCACTTTAGCCTAATGTATTCCCTTATTTTTTTTTCTTCTTACAAGGAAGCAAGTAATAGACCATTCTGCCAATGTTGTTTTAATTAGCATGATAATTTTTTGTATGAATAGTTTGTGTACGGAATAGTTAGAGAAAGTTATGTGTATTGAACACGTCAGATTTTTAGTACAAATATATCAGTAAAATTCACTCAAACAAGACTTAGTTTTTCAGCACTTTGAAGATTTATGATTTTTATTATTTTTAATATGAACATAAAATGTGGAAGTAATTCAAAATAGTTTTCGTTTTGTTAAAAGCATTTCATGCTTCTTATCTCTGTTATGTGTACAATGACATACCATTTCCCCATTCTCTGTAATAAATAGCAGCATCATAATGAAGCACACAATTTTCTGTCATTCAGTCATATGACATAAATGGGTTGAAGCTAATGTTTATAACCACTATCCCATTATAATAAAATTTGAACTTCTTCATCTAGTGATATTTAATTAAAATGTATAGTTACAAAGAAACGAGTTGGCATTTACAACACAAAAGTTTTAAAATGGAAAATACAGGATGTGAAAATTACTTCATTTTTAATAAAGAGAGTTACAAGGTTGCAAAAAAATTTGACAACTGGTTAGCAGTATGTGTTCATAATTAAAAGATTCTATCTTGTTAAAATATCCTTTGTTCTACCTGTTCTTAAACAGAGTTAATGAAACTGTTTAATTTCTGATTCATTGTGATTGATGTGACGTTGTTGATATTTGGTATCTGCTTTGATCCATCTCTCCCCCTTGTATCACATAGGATCTGAGCAGCAATAAACTCTACATCTTTGTTTGGTATCATTTTGAAACACCCTGTGTAATATAAAAGAGGAGAGGGAGTGTGTGCATGCACATGCATGTATGTGTGAAGCAATTTTACCTACCGGAAAGTGGCATAAAACTTCATTTTAGGTTTCTTGTATGCTTAAAAAGATTTTTGGTTTTGCTTCATTGATCAGTACAGGCACCAATAATTTTGAATTTTTCTTAGTTTTCTGAGGTATGCAAGTGAACTTTTTTTTTTTTGTTCAAAAAAGTTAACTTGTCAAAGATAGCTATTAAAATCACACAATTTTACTGCTTCTTTTATAGGTTATTTTTGGGCATTGCAGTAGTTAACTACATATACTTGTAAATTTTCTGGTGTAAATGTTTTGCTGTTATCACATAACACATTCTTGTATGAAAGAAAAGTTCTTTCAATGGAAAATGATTTCATTGGAGCAAAAATGAAATGAAATGGCATTTTTATTTATGGACACTCTTTAGCTGCTGTGGTTCTCAGTGGCCCTTTTTATACTGGCGTGAAAGACTGCATAATTTGTTCAGAGGCCTCACTATCAGGCTTGAGGTTCTATTATATGCCGTTAATCTACAACACGGGCCCACAGCTGCACTTCCATTTCAAAGGAAGCTATGCTAAGGATTTTTATACCCAAAAAAATCCATCGTCCTCGACTGGGTTTGAACCCGCAACCTTGGGTATATGAGTTAATGCAACAGGTATGTGGGTAATTTTTAATTTTCCTGTATACTTTTCTCTGTGTAAATTTCATTTTCAAAATCAAGATTGCATTGCATTGAAGGATCTTCTGCAGTTTTGACAAATGTGCAACTCTCATTGGTATTTCTTTTCTGGAAATATCAATGGTATAGCATCATTGAGTGGCAGGGTTGCACTTTCTAACAGTGAATAGTTTCTGGTATAAAACAAAAATATTTCTTAATGTAAGCAAGGGAGGCAAACAGGAATTAGACGCTTTAGCAGTTCCTTGGTCTTGGCGATGCAGGAAGCTTCATCAAAAGTCATTGACAACATTTTTTATGCCTTTTAGGTGCTAAGCATAGTAAATGGAAGTTTGGCATAAAACAAAGAAGCCTTTAAAATAAGAACTGAATTGAATTAAAGAAGCCTTTGTTTTATTTTACTTAATTCACCCCTCACCAACCTTAAGTATCAGGTCAGGTGGAGGAGGGTTTGCTAAAGTTTCTTTTTGTACAATTGTATGCATTTTTATGGTAGAGGCAATGCTTGCACAGTGTCTTTTGTCAGTGTATAAAGCCTGTAACAGAAAGTAATCCAATACACAGACCATTAACTCCTCCCTTCCTGAGAGGAATCTTATTAATAGAAAGTGGCATACTTGATTGAGTTTCAGCTACAAGGCTATCCAGAAATTAAGTACCGTTTGGAAAAAAGGTATAAAATATTTGTTTTCACCACATTTATTTGTACATGAAAGAGCATTCCTTAACCTATTTTTACTTTCTCCACACATTACTATGTACACAGTGCACAATGAAGGTATTGCCATCCACCAAAAAATTTGATATTGAGATTTCACCAAAAATAGATGTTTTAGGGTCCCTTGTATCCAAAAAAAAGTATTTTCAGAAAAAATAAAATGTGATAACTCAAAAACGAAAAGTTTATAAAATTCCAAACTGGTATTTAAGTTTACTATCTTCCAGGGATGTGACACAAAGATTTTGAGAAAAGTCCCCCCACTGAAAACTACCCTTTTCATGGAAAAAATTTTGGAAATTTTTATTTTCTTAAAAATGGCTCTAATGATTTGATTAAAATACCACATATGAAAGATATTTATGTGGAAAATAAAATGCATATCTTGAATTTTCTGGGAATAGCCTCTAAAGACCTTTTTATTCTGAATGAATTTTGCATAACTGGTAAACTGTAATAGATAGACAAAAACTTACCACACAAAAATTGTAGATCATGTTAAAACACACAATTTATATCATATATGTTTTTTTCTTGGAATTTACCATTTCTGAGATTTTCCTTGTTATTTATTTCGGATCTAAAATAATTAAACTTTTTTCACACGGAAAGTTGTAAATTCCTGCATAAAAACTGTTTTCATCCACATGGCAACTGACTTTTTTAAACATTTGACCATCGCTTTAGTCTAGTGTATTACCTTATTTACCTTCTACTTACAAGGAAGCAAATAATAAAGACAATTTCTGCTAATGTTTATCTCAATTATCATGAAGTATATAGAAGAATAACCTTTTTAACACTAATTTGTTACACAGATGTAGAGAAAGTCATGTTATTGTAACATATCAGATTTTTCAACATAGCTACAATTGTTCAGACTTTTATCATAGCAGGGAATCAACTTTTGTATGCCCTCTTTAAAGAAAGCTGCCAGCAGTGAAGATAGCTTATGTTGAACCTGTATTTTGTGGAAACAATTGACAAAGCATTCTTATTGTGAACCGTCTTATTTCCTGAATTGCCTCATTCACTTGAAATAACCAAGCCATCAGTGACAACAGAAGGCTGCCCACTCCATGCTTCATCATGGACATTAGATTGTCCAATCCCAGGCGACCACATGTGGGATTTGTGGTGGACAAGAGGCGCAGACCTGCCTGGGTAATGTGGTGGTAGCGTGTCTGCCTCACATTCAAAAGGTCGTGAGTTCGAATCTCACTTAGGGTGAGTTACCCCGATAAGGTTTTTTTCTGGGTTTTCCCTTATCCTGAGAAGACGAATGTCGAGTAACTTTAAGCTCCATGGACCCCAAGATCATTTGAGCATCATTTCACCAATTGCATTCATCGTCCGGTATGACCAACCAGGTTAAAGGACTTTAAACTACAAAAAAAAAAAAAAGAGGTGCAGCAGTTTCCCCCATTATCGCATTCAAATTATAAATGGGTAATTTTCACTTATTCTTTTAATAACATTAACCCTATGTATATTATTAAATTACGTGTATTATAATTATAATATTATTACAATTTGTAATATGTACATTTTTATTTACAAGATAATATATTACTTTAGGAAAGCTCTGTAGTGCAATAGACTTGTAGAGCATGCATTTGCACAATCGTATGGTCTTAGCATAAAATTTTATGATTTGAAACTAAGTAACAATAGCTGCAGGTATTGAGAATACTCTATTGAATACAGTACATGTTTATTGTGTACTCTGTCATAACATTGTGAAGCAATGTTACATAGACTTTTGTTCTATTATTTTTACAGTGCTCAAATACCCGCAAATAGAATACAAGACATATGTATGTTCGTTTCCTGAATGACTCAACTTTCAACAAAATGTAACATAAGACATTTACAAAAAAATCTGATGTGTTCCATTAACATGCACAAAAGATTATTCTCATCTGTATTATAATTGAGATAAATGTTAGCAGAATGGGTGTTTTTACTTGCTTCCTTGTAAGTAGAAGGGAAATAAGGGAATTTACTAAGCTAAAGCCATAGTCAAATCTTTTAAAAGCTGGTTGCTATGTGAAACAATTGAAACTTGAGTATTCTTTACATGCCCAGGAGTAAAACAAAAGATATGAAATGAAAGTTGACTACCCACTTGTTTAAAATTGAAGCCAATAACAAGGAATATCTCAGTAATGGTTAACTCTACAAAAAAATGTGTGACATAAATTATGCATTTTAACAGGAATTATATGTTTTGTGTTGTAAGTTTTGTCTATCTCTTAAGGATATGAGTAATACAAGTGTCAGCTTCAACTAATCCCTGAAAATTCAAGATATACATTTTGTTTGTCGTGAATATATTTTAAGCATATGGTATTTTAATCAAAATTGTTAGAACTTTTTGAGAAAATCAAAATGTTTTAAAACTGTTTCAAGTAAAGGATGGTTGGAGATGGAGGGCAGATACTGAATCTAAATACCAAGTTTGGTAATTATCTGACTTTTCGTTTTTGAGTTATGCTATTCACACACAAACCCACACATTGACCTTTTTCTAAAAAATGGTTCATGTTTTTTTATTTAGGGGACCCCAAAATGTTTATTTCTGGTGAAATCTTAACATCACATTTGGCGGGGGGTGGAATACATACCTTCTCTGTCTACTATGTATACACCTGTCACCCAATAAAATGAGTCACGTCTGAACACCAAATTTGTCTACATGGTACAGCGCCTTGTGTATACCATCTGCAATACATTTGTGTAGCGGCAGCAACAAATTGTCACAAGTTCCAAATCTTAACATTATTTACCCATATAATAAATAATCATAATCAAATACATAACTTGAGCATCTTCAGCAACAAAGTTTCAATATTAATTAAAAACAATATTAACAACACAAAACATGATACAGTTTGTATTGTACGGCATTACTAAACCTGCCACCCTCCATGTGTGTTCACTATAGTACTGTGGCAAAACATAGGTTACTCTGCTGCTGAGGGTCGCAGGTTCACTTCTCGCATGTTAGCAAACTTTTTTTTCCCCCTTCTCTTATGATGAATCAACACATGCAGCTATTTATTTTAGACATGCCTATTTCATACATAACATTTAGTAGAGTTAATAACATGATAGTCAGTATGATGCACACAAAAGCATGTGATGTGCAGTAGGGTACACAAACGCATTGAGCACAAACAATTCTATGTCAATGAAAAATAAAATGCAATCTCTATGGTATGAAAAAATACCAAAAGTACTGCAACGAAAACCCAATGTTTTGAAACATTTCTATGAATCTATATATATATAAAAAGGGTAAGGTGAGTGCAATCATCCAAAGAGGCTCCAATATAATGCAAAATACTTGGCTTCACAATATTTCATCATGGTTGTGTATTTGTATCATGTTGGGGCTGGATATCAAGGAACGGTTTAAGTGTGCTGTGGCAGCGTGACAATACACTGAACGGTGTGCAGTTCATGGTAATACTTGATAATATTTTGATTACTGTGAGGATGAGATATCTTGATGGAATTGTTGAATTTGTATAGGATAACCATCCTGCCCATGCATCTCGAAAAGTTTTAAATAGGTTTTCATAGAGGCAGGATATCGGAATAGTAGAATGTGACAATGTGTGGGTTGAGGTAAATAGGGAGCAGTGCTCCAATTTACCTGTAATACGGGCTGAGGGTTCATACACCCCATATTATATTTATTTTTTTGTAATTTAGTTTTGGAAGATAATAGTTTATTTATACATTTTTTTTCTTTAAGTTATTTAACACGAGTGTTAGTAGAATTATGTTTTTATGTGCATAGATAGGCCCATAACTTCAAATGCCAAAGTTATATTAATGCAATATTATGTTTACATATCCAGTCATAAAATTAACAAACATAAAAATAAAATAAAAAATGACAAGAAGTGCAAGATTTGAACCTAGAAACTTATGACCTTCTTAACCTCTCAGGCACCAGAACATTGTTTTTTGACCTGTTTTTAGTAATCATAAGTTAAGCATTATGCTGCCAGTTACAGACCATTGTACAGTTTTATCATATCAATTGTGAATACAGCTTATACGAAGATACACGAAGCTCTTCAATCAACACATGTCATCTGAGGATGACCCAATTTTTGTGTCCACGAGTGTACATTGTACATGTGTGCTGGAGAAAGTAAAAAGTTGATGAGCTGAATGGTTAACCAAGTGGAGAAAATCTATGTTCTACCGTACCAGTTTATTATAATAGATGCCTACCAAACAGAACTATTACAAATAATAACAGTAAAAACTAAATGGATACATAAGGGCAGTAAACATGTCTTAAAGCTTAATTTGTTGTGATTAAAGCCTGAGTATCCTTAGCCCAAAAAGCTGTGTTGAAAAATGTTCACATCCTGTATTTTACATCTGGAAGAGTTGTATTGTTATTTTTGCTTTTAGTTTAGAACCAAATCATATTTGGTTATGTATACAGTAATTAAAGGGATATACAGAACTTATTTAATACTGAATTTATTTAATTGTTAATATCATGTTAGTACAACAACATCTGAATGCCATGTTCATTGAATGTGCTATTTGCTTGTAAAGTCCAAAAAGGATTTGAATATCTATGACTCGTCTACATTCTAAAATGAATTATTATTATTATTATTTATTTAGCATATTTACTTTGTGCCAGAGAAAACATTGAATAAAAAATTTTTAGTACAACTCTGCTTTTAAGGTTCTTGCAATTTGTTATTTTTTGCTGGTCTCATCTTTTATCCTATAGTAACAATACATATATTCCTGCCATTACCACTTGTAAACAGATGTAGTTCCTCTGATTTAAATCAGTTTTTTCAGAAGTCATAGAGAAGTTTTATTATAAATTGTATTTAATATCTTTGAGAAAATTTCTTTCTCCTATTCTGTAGCAAATCACAGACACTGCAAAACTAAGCCAAATGAAAGACAAACCTATTTTCAAAAAAGTTACATACCATCCATGATTACATCAAAAATAAAAAATCTGATGTGTTCCATTCACATGACTTTCTCTACATCTCTGCAACAAATTAGTATTAAAAAGCTCATGCTTCTATTTACTTCATGCTAATCGACAAAAAATTAGCAGAAATAGTCTTATTACTTGCTTCCTTGTAAGTAGAAGGGAAGTAAGGGAGTAGCAGGTTAAAGAGATAGTCAACAGCTGGTTGCTATGTGACTGAAGTTCCTTTGTTTGTATGGACAAGAGTTGACAAATTTCTGTATGAGAAAAGTTAGGTTTTTCGAGCCTGAAAACAGAAACAAGGAATATCTCAAAAATGATCAACTCCACGAAAAAAATGTATACAACATAAATGGTGTGTTTTAACGTGCCCTACATTTTTGGTTGGTAAATTTTTGTCCATCTCTTACAGTTTAGCAGTTATTCAAAATTCAGTAAAATTCATCCAGAATAAACTACTCTTCACAGGCTATTCCCAGAAAATTCAAGATACACATTTTATTTGTCAGGTAAATATCTTTAATATACAGTATTTTAATGAAAATCGTTACAGCCATTTTTGAGAAAATGAAAATTTTCGAAAAAAGTTCCATGTAAAGGGTAGTTTTGGGTGGGGGGATTTTTCTTAAAATCTCTGTGTCGCATCCCTAGAAGATACTAAACTTAAATACCCAGTTTGGTATTTTACCGACTTTTCGTTTTTGAGTTATCGTGTTCACAGACACACTGACACACGGACCTTTTTGTGAAAATGCTTTTTTTGGATACAGGGGACCCTAAAACATATATTTCCGGTGAAATCTCGGTATCAAATTTTTTGGTGGAGTGCAATACCTTCTCTATACACTATGTACATAGTGCATATAGAGAAAGTAAAAATTCAAAATCACATTGGCTCCCCAAAATAACAAATATACAAAAAGTTGGGGGGGGGGGTCCAATGCACAAGCCTAAAATACCTCATCCCAGAAGACCAAAAATCCAGCTTTTACAAAATAGAATGTGCAGACTGTAACAAACCATGCATAGGAAAAACTAAGAGAAATTTGGAAATAACATCTAAGAGCGTACTGAAAGAGCATCAAAGAGTAAATACAGATAGATCACCATTGCCCACCACTTCTGGTCATCAAACTAAAATCCACGTCATAAAGAACCAAGATGACAAACTGAATATCAATTTGCCACCACACATCACCCTCCAGAAGTACTTGCATAACAGGTTATATGCTCTGACATCTAGTCGCTTCAGTGTTAAGGTTTCATTCTGTCTGTAGATCCCAGAGTTCATGGATATGTATGTGTACTGTTTCTGTTTAATAATTCAGCTAGTTTGCAGTAAATTAAATAACCTATTCACCATAATGGCTGAGGGCCACAAAGACACTGGGCTGTGCATTTTCATAATGTTGGACCCACGACAAGATATATGTACATGTTAACAATGCCAATGATGCAAAAAATTAAACAACATGGCATTTGAATTCCAGCCCGCTTATAAAATACTTGGTCTTCAAATAGTTTCTGCTCTAATTTGTTCAATTGGCATTCTAGAGAAGAAGTGAATAATTAAGCCTGCACATGGAAAAGCAAAGTATTTCGGGCCAAAGGCATTCTTCCCTGAAAGCAACAAGCTTCTCCAGGTATATGATCCAAGACCTAAAATGGATGGGAAAAGGTTCTTAAACATTTCCTCTAACAGAAACAGCATTTCGTTTGAAATAATATGCCATTCATCCTAAAAGTCAACAGACATTTGTCTGAGTTTCTCTTCAGTAATGCTTTGAGGTTTAGGGACCAAAAGGTTTATAACAGACTAATAAGTAACTACAAAGTTATATAATATTCTCAGCATTTATTAGAATAAGATTTGAAATTCTAAAAATAGGCAGCAGGTACTAAATAAATACACAGAGAGGAAGAATAAGCATTGTCCTGTGTCATCTTCCAAAATGCGAAAACCAACACTAATGGCACGTAAATTTGAATTGTTTATGGTAAAAATATGTACCAGCATGCCTATTTAATCTTTTCTTTGAGTACTGTAAATTATCATTTACCGCTCTTAAAGAAATGCATGCCTTAAATCTCTTGTAGCACCTACAGTTTATACTCCCGAACTCTTTATTCCAGTAGTTAGACATTACTGATATAATGCATTTTCATTTACTTTGATTTTCTATATATGTCCACAATGTACATGAAATAATGTGCCTTTCAAAAAAAAACTGACAAAATATGTTTTAATAGTTGATAATTAGTGAAGAATTAAGTGCCTTTGCTGCACTGTACAAGTGTTCCGCGCACTTGATTTCTCTCTCGACTATGTCACAGGCAGAGAGCCAATGGCAGCTTCTCAGCGCGGAGAGGTTCACCTTTATAGTTCTCTAGCCACACTGACTTTGTGATTTAGCATGTTGTGGAAATTATCTGAATTTTGTCAATAATAATAATAATACCTTTATTGTCAATAGACTGCAATACAGTTTCTGACATTGTCACAAATTCATATTTACAATTTTTACATTCGTCCAAAGTAGTCTATACGTAAAGTATGTATTAATTAACAAACATTACAAAGATGGACAACCTACATAGTTACACATATTACTATAACTACATATCAATTGTATATACACAGAGGATCTGTAATTTCAATATGGACATTATTATAGTTCATTGATATTATACAATGTCTTTGTTATCAAATACTTCTTCAGAGCACTCTCAAATTGTTTACCTTTAGAATATTTTAAATATGCAGATAGTTTTGCATGAAGCAATAAACCCATGACATTTGGATACTTTTTTGAAATATTTTTGCTTAACCCCTGCCAAAAATAATCATCATTGTGTCAGGTGTAATGACTATGGATATTGCTATTTTTTAGGTTTTGTTTCTGAACTGCATAGGTTACAATTTTATAGACATACAAAGAATACAATGTTAATATCTGCTTATCTTTAAACATTCCCCTACATGATTCACGAGAGCTCATATTGAAAATCAATCTGACTGCCTGTCTTTGTAATCTAAATAACCTTTCCATATGGGTTGCAGCAGCACAACCCCAAATTTCTATTGCATACAGTAAATATGGGTATATAACTCCATAATAAATCATTTTGAGCCCCTTCTCATCTAGGATATTTTTAAAATGATGTAGCAGATACACAGATTTACTAATTTTGTCACAAATATGATTTATATGTCCAGCCCATGTTAATTTTCTATCAAGAATTATTCCTAGAAATTTATGTTCGCTTACATCATGAATATTGCTATTATTTACCGGTAAAGAGAAATTTGTGGTGTTTATATTACTCTGTGAGAAATGAATTAAGGTTGTTTTTGTCTTGTTGCATGTAAGGTGATTTTGTTTAAAGTAGTTAATAACTGAGTCAATGCATTGCAGTAAGTTCTCCTTTAATATATCTACATTTGCCCCTTGACATACTGCAGTAGTATCATCTGCATAAACTATTATATTTGTATTTTTTGAAATTGGTATATCATTTAAATATAAAATAAATAATAGTGGTCCCAACACTGATCCTTGTGGTACGCCATACATAACAATTTTGATTGCACTTTTCTTACTGATTTGCCCCGTTTATCATAGTGTTGATTGTCTTCTGTCTACCAAATATGATCTGATCAAATCTCTCGCCAAGTCTCTTACTCCATATGCCTCCAGTTTTTGTAATAGTATCGAATGATCAACACAATCGAAGGCTTTTGAAAGATCAAAGAATAAAGACCCTACTTTATCATTTTTTTCAAGGTTTTCAATGACTAGATGTATAAATTCACTAATTGCAGTAGCTGTTGATCGCCCTTTCCTAAATCCATGCTGAAAATTTACAATAATATTGTTTTTGTCTAAGAAATCTAATAACCGGCCTAATAAAAGCCTTTCAAAGAGCTGTGCTATTTCTGATATTAGGCTAATTGGTCTGTAGTTATTTATGTCATTCTCATTTCCTTTTTATGTAGTGGGCGTACTAGGCTCTGTTTCAGACACTCTGGAAATTTACCACATAAAATAGAGAAGTTTATTAGATGTTCGAGGGGATTGGCCAGAACATATTTACAATGTTTTAAGAGAATCACACTGATTTCATCCCATCCACTTGGGGCTTTTTTTGGTAGTTTGGTTATTGTATTTAGAATCTCTGTTGTAGATACTGGATAAATAAAAAATAATGACTTTACAGTGTTTTTTAAAGGAGTGTTGTGTATTCCTGCCAGCAGAATTCTCTCCTACACTAAGAAAATAATTGTTTATTAAATTACATACAAGGTTTGGTTCTTTTACAGTTTCATCACCAATACTGAGTTCTAAATTTTTGTGTGCTTTTGTTTCCGATCTAGCTACATTTACAAAGCCCCATGCAGTTTTACTAATATTCCCTGATTTACTTAACTTTTCTTTATAGTCATTAACTTTTAAATCTTCCAAGCTTTGGAGATATTTCTTTTTTATGATATTGTACTTTGATTTATAAGTAACACTACCATTAGATTTATGCAATTCATACAAATGCTTCATTTCATTTTTATTATTTCTGTGGTGAGTTTAACATGGCCATAACTATTCTTATATACCTTTTTGGTTTTCATAGGATAGCATGCATTAAAGTGAGTGCTAAATACATTATAAAACTGGTTCCATTTTTCATTCAGATCACGAAAAGTTTTGATTTCATAATTGCTTTCTTTACTGTAATTTAAGCCCTTAAATTTTAGAATTTGTTATTATTTTAAGGATGTTAAAATTTAATTCTTATTTTATTTTACTGAGCATAATGGTCAGAAATGCGAGTGTTTATATTGCATGCTTTTACTAGCTCAAAATTCAGGTTTGTAGCAATATGATCAATAACAGATGATAGATGAATGTGTTACCCTTGTAGGCTCGTGTATCAAATCCCTTATTCCATAAGTGTTAAATAACTCGTAAAGTTTCTTATAGTCCTCTTTTGTATGGTATAGATTTATGTTAAAATCACCCATCAAGATTACCTGATTATATTTAGTGCAAACTTGAGCTAAAAATTCTTCAAGATAATCAACAAAGTGCTCCGAAGGAGTACTTGGTGATCTGTATGTCCCCAGTAATAAAATAGATTTCTGTTTTATATTTATTTTTGCAGCTGCCACTTCAAAATGCATTTCCAACTGACATGTATTTACAACAATCTCTGATATATCTATTTCATTTGTGGCCAAGATTAAAGCCCCTCCACCCTTATAAGCAGTTCTAGCAAAGCTACTAACAATTTTGTAACCATTTATTTTACATAAATTGATCTGCTCTTTGTTTAACCCATGCTCTGTTACAACAGCTAGCTCTGGCTTTACTTCATTTAGCAGCTGTTTTATTACTTAAGTATTGTATGTTCAAATAAAATACTTGGAGAGTGTTTGCATCATACTGGTTTACAACCTTATGCATTGTACGTTCACCATCATTGTTGCTATTAAAAAGATTAATATAGTTTATATTCATATATTTGTACCTTGTTTAAAATTTCTTTCCCCAACTAATTTAGGAGTACCTAATGACCCTATTTCCACGTGATTTGTTTGTTTCTCATGATCAGTGGAGTAATTACAATGTTTACAACCTGTAACAAGTGAAACAGCATCCACCTCCTTACTTACTGGTTTTCCTTTATCGCTGAATATATTGCATTATTCAATAAGTTACCAAAGTTAAATGATCCCTTCCTGTTTAAATGCACTCCGTCCTTAGCAAAATCACTATTATATACCCAGTAATTTCCGTCAACCATTAGGCAGTTGTTCCCAGCACACATCCAGTTCAGTTCTTGGTTAATTTTCATGGTCCTCTTTGTGTTCACGTCACGTCTTCTAAGTACACCACTGATTATAATTTTCGCGTCAGGCACTTGAGTTCTGATGCTACTTACAAGATGTAAAGTTTCCCCCATTATATCTTCTGCTCTTATCCCTGGGCTTATATCATTTGTTCCTGCATGTATCAGGACTGTTTCGGGATTTTCGTCCTTCAAATTCATTTTTTCCACTTTTTCTCGTAGCTCAGCCAGCTTTATCTTCGCACTTGATAGCCTTTTTCCCTACATGCCTCACCTGAAAATTTTAGAATCGAATCCCCTATGACTAGCATTTTCTTTTTACTTATAGTGTCATCCAAATTTCGCAGATTTACCGTAAAAGACGCTCCCGATGGTGTGGAAATGAGTCGTGAACTTTTTCTACCTGGCGCCAGTTTCATCCTCCATATGGAAAAGATGACATAGTGAAGTAGTCTCACGAGAAAGACACAGCATACAGAACAGATGGCTCGAAGGCACCAGGCATATTATAGGTTCCGGGATTAAAATAAGCTCCATCTTACACCGGAGGTGCTGTATCCTAAAGAACTGCTGTTGAGGAGCACCGTGCTACCTTCTGACACCCCACCCTACCCGGAAAGATAAATGTATTTTTACTTTCTCTTTACGCACTATGTACATAGTGTATAGAGAATGTATTGCACTCCACCAAAAAATTCGATACCGAGATTTCACCGGAAATATATGTTTTGGGGTCCCCTGTCTCCAAAAAAAGTATTTTCAGGAAAAGGTCCATGTGTGTGTGTGTGTGTGTGTCCGTGTGTCTGTGAACACGATAACTCAAAAACGAAAAGTCGGTAAAATACCAAACTTGGTATTTAAGTTTAGTATCTTCCAGGCATGCGACACGAAGATTTTGAGAAAAATACCCCCACCCAAAACTACCCTTTACATGGAACTTTTTTCGAAAATTTTGATTTTCTAAAAAATGGCTCTAACGATTTTGATTAAGATATTGTATATTAGAGTTATTTACCTGACAAATAAAATATATATTTTGAATTTTCTGGGAATAGCCTCTGAAGACTACTTTATTCTGGATGAATTTTTCATAACTACTAAACCGTAAGAGATGGACAAAAACTTAACCCACAAAAAATGTAGAGCATGTTAAAACACACAATTTATATTATACATATTTTTTTCGTGGAGTTGATCGTTTTTGAGATATTCCTTTTTTTTTTTTTGGTTTCAGCTTTGAAAAGCTTATACTTTTCTCATACAGGAATTTGTCAACTCCTGTCCATACAAACAAAGGAACATCAGTCACGTAGCAACCAGCTTTTGGCTTTCACTTTAACCTATGGTACTCCATTGTTTCGCATCTACTTACAATAAAGCAAGAAATAAGACTATTTCTGCTAATTTTTCTCGATTAGCATGAAATAAATAAAAGAAATTCTTACTAACAATAATAATTTACAGAGATATAGAGAAAGTCATGTGAATGGAACACATAAGATTTTTTGTGTGGTAAGTTTTTGTTCAACTCTTAGGGTTTAGCAGTTATGCAAAATTTCGTAAAATTCATCCAGAATAAAGTAGTCTTCAGAGGCTATTCCCAGAAAATTCAAGATATACATTTTATTTGTAAGGTAAATATCTTAAACATACGATATTTTAATAAAAAATCGTTAGAGCCAATTTTAAGAAAATCACAACTTTCGAAAAAAGTTCCATGTAAAGGGTAGTTTGGGGTGGGGGGATTTTTCTAAAAATCTTCGTGTCGCATCCCTGGAAGATACTAAACTTAAATACCAAGTTTGGTATTTTACCGACTTTTCGTTTTTGAGTTATCGTGTTCACAGACACACACACACACACACACACGGACCTTTTTCTGAAAATACTTTTTTTTTTGGATACAGGGGACCCTAAAACATATATTTCCGGTGAAATCTTGGTATCGAATTTTTGGGTGGAGTGCAATACCTTCTCTATACACTATGTACATAGCACGTATAAAGAAAGTAAAAATCAGATGTGTTCCATTTACATGACTTTCTTTACATCTCTGCAACAAATTATTGTTAAAAAGCTAATGCTTTTATTAACTTTATGCTAATCGAGAAACAATTAGCAGAAATAGTCGTATTACTTCCTTGTAAGCAGAAACGAAATAAGGTAGTACCGCAGGCTAAAGTGATTGTCAAAAACTGTTTGCTATGTGACTGAAGTTCCTTTGTTTGTACAGACAGGAGTTAACAAATTCCAGTATGAGAAAAGTATGGGTTTTTAAAAGCTGAAACCAAAAGCAAGGATTATCTAAAAAAGATCAACTCCACGAAAAAAAAAAAAAAAAAAATTATATAACATAAATTGTGTGTTTTAATGTGCTCCAAATTTTTCTGTGGTAAGTTTTTGTCTATATCTTACAGTTTAATAGTTATACAAAATTTCGTAAAATTCATCCAGTCTTCAGAGGCTATTCCCAGAAAATTCAAGATATGCATATTATTTGTCAGGTAAATATCTTTAATATACGATATTTTAATAAAGTTCGTCAGAGCCATTTTTGAGAAAATCAATTGTTTCTAAAAACGTACCATGTAAAGGGTAGTTGGGGGTGGGGTTTTTTTTCTTGAAAGCCGTGTCGCATCCTTGCAAGATACCAAACTTAAATACCAAGTTTGGTGTTTAACGGTCTATTCGTTTTTGAGCTATGCTGTCCACAGACACACACGCACACTCACACGCGCACACACGGACTTTTTCCAGAAATGTGTTGTTTTTTTTTAATTTTTTTTTTATTCAGGAGTACCCTAAACAAGTATTTCTGGTGAAATCTCGGTATTGAATTTTTGGGTGCAATACACTACTTTCTCTACCTACCTGTGGATACTTGCTAAAGTGAGAGTGCGGTTAAGGCAGCCTCTGCATACATAAATAGATCCTTAAAAATGTTGTTACGTCGCGTTTCTCTTTTTCGCATAATACAAATGTTGCATACATAAATGAGGTATCTCTTTCTAGTAGGTTACCGCTTACCAGCTTGGAAGAGCGCACTCACAGGTCTTTGTAGTCATTTCCAATACAATCATTGTAGTAGACGGCGGCAGATGATGTGACTGGAAAGTGGTAATTAATATGAATGTCAGAATTTGAGATTGATTGCAATACCTCTGTAAATAAATACAGAAATACTGTTTTTTCGGGGAGGAAGTAAAAAAGAAGTATTTTTCCTTTACTCTTTGACTATGGCACACTCATTTTTAATTGCCTGTGATGCACTCTGTGATTTAGGGCGTTATTTCCGTTTCCGACAAATAGCAGAAACGAATTAGTATTTGACAATTCAAAACAATGAAACTACACAATAGAGAACAGCAATTCCGGGATAGCGGCGTTTGTAAATTATAAAGTATGTTTCGAGCACAGATAATACGGCAGAAACCTTTTAAACTGAGAATTAAATCTTAATAAAGCTGTCAATATGGACTTATCTTTTTTTGGTTAGTGTAATCGAGTGTGGAGAAGGAAAATTAATTCGGCAATGCTATTAAAACCCATAGTTCAATCAATTTTAGGGGGAGATAATAGCGTGCCAACAAATAGATTACCATATAACAGTCGCCAACGCAAACCAAGCATTGAAAGCGATTCTAGCTCGGCCGGGGACACACCGGAAGGTCCCTCGGCTGATGAATATAAGTTTGTGGAGACCTCACATCCTCAGGAGGTAAACTTATTTTATTGTGTTAAATTAGAAATGGGAAGTTGCTTTTATAAACATGCTTATAATTATTTGCATTTGCTATAATAGTTCTGTACCTGTCTGTATACAGGTACAGAACTAACGTTGTGTACAGGTTATCGATGGTAGGCAATGAATACCTCGTAACTCCAGTAATGCACATTTTACAGAGAGGCACTCTTGCAGTTTTCACTAGATATCGCAAGCTTAGTCATTGGTTGTGGTTTACTGCTATGATGACAATTTTGTTGTGTAATCTGGAGGCAAAGAATTATATTATCAGTGTTATTTTACTATCAGTTTTGTTAATCCTATAAGGAGGGAGCTCGAATTATCAAGTTATGAATTGGACTAGAATACATTCTAAAATTGTTATGAAATTGGAATCATTGTCTGCTTGTTGACTTGATATGCTTTTTGTACTTTCACTCTTCTGAAGTCAAAGTGGGTACTATAGAATCTGTGTGTTTTTGTGCTTACCAAGAGGTAATTAATTTTGGAAAATTTTCTATATGGGGACCCCATTTGAAACTTTACCAAAGAGCCATAATAAAGTGTTTTCTATCTTAATAAAGTTATAGTAGAACTCCATGATTAGATGTTGACAGTTTGAAAACCTTTATCCCACCCACCCATCCTAAATAGTAGTTTTCTTTTATAGCAAAAGTGACAATGCCAACCAAGGAAAACATGCCAGTAATGTGTATGCACTGATTTGTTGCCAGCCTAAATGAGGGATTCAATTATGTGTATTAGAGATAATAAAGAGGTGCAATTAGTTCATACTGATTTTGTAGTGTTTTCCCTCAATCCTTGCACATTGGGGTTTTAAGTTCATAGAGCCATTGGCTATGCTTTGGTTCATTGGAGTTTGCTCTTTATTTATGCCTGTTGTCCATTACAGTCCTGCTCCACTCCTTTCCTTCTGAAATACATTTCACGGTTATGATTTGCACTTTAAGACCCAGCATGTTGGCAGTGACAGCACCCAGGAATATTAGTCAAATGTTGGTAGCCCTATACGAGTGGATCATATGAACAGCATGAGTGTGTGTGTATTTATGCGTCAAAATGGGTTTCCCATGCGGAACAGTGTCAATTTAATTAAGATTGCTAATGAAGTTTATAACACTTTAAATATTATTATATACTATGCGTGCACCTTTCCTTGGGCACTAGTTTTATGGGAAAGAAGAGAGAGCTGCTGTGCCTGTCTTTCCACAGTGTTGTCAACCAAAGAAAGTTTCTTTCTTTGAGGCCCTCAGCAGTTATGGTGAGTTGGTTATTTAATTTACTGCAATTAACTGAATTACATCCATAAACTCTGGAATCTACAGATAGAATGAAACCCTGACATTGAACTTTTATATGTCAGGGTGTATAGCGTAGTTCACATCTCGATGTTGTTGCCTTGCTCTGCTTTTGAAATTGTGCAAAACCTACCAAATAAAAAGTAGGAGGCTGAGCACCTATAAAAAGGCGTGTACATAATAAGTACCTCAATATAATAATGAACACTTAACAACAGGTTCGAGTAGGCAGCTCTACAAAATCAGAGGTTATCTCTCACTATGTTAATGATGCATGGAAAACATTTTCAGCACAAATGAAAGAGCTCGGGAAATATTAGCTCTTCATTGACACTACTAGGGTCAGGTGTAATGCAATGTGAAGTAAGCATTCTCAACAGATTATGTGTTAATTTTTTCTGAGTTGCCTGATGGAATTATATGGTTTTCAACGACTGATGGAGTTACAAGCTTTTCATTGCCTAGCATTGACATACTTCTAGGGGCTTATTTGGGGTAACTTTTCATTGATAGAAAATCATTTGCTTCAATTGTAATGTATGAAAATATTTAAAAGCTTTTTGTTTTGCAGGTGCTTTTAGGGTTGAATGAATTGCGAAAAGAAGGGCATTTTTGTGATGTTACTCTATCTGTCGATGGTGTTAAGTTCCCAGCACACAGGAATGTGCTTGCATCCTTTAGTCCATATTTTAAGGTAAGTAGAATGGGCAAAACTTCCAGACTTAGAGCCCTTCCTAAACTTTAACAATAAAGTGACTATAAGGCATTTCCTACTTGTGTAAATGTTGTAGTAGAATTAGTAGAAATGTTATAGTAGGAATAGATATTTGACAGTTTGAAAGCCTTTAACTCACCCATGTCAAGTAGAATGCTCTTAGTATAAATTACAATGAAGGCAGGGCATTTTGCCAGTGATGCATATGCACCAGTTCATTGCTTATACAAATTATTGATTCAAATCATTAGATTGGAGCAAAATCCTCTATATGTGGTGGGGTGTATACTATTTATTCTTCTCCACAAATCCCTCGGCTACACAGGGTTCTTTGAGGTTTGCTCTTCACAGATACTTTGGCTATGCCCTGCTGTCACTCCACTCCTCTTTACTTAAAAAGCATTCCATGTCATGTGGCTTAGAACCCTCAATATTAGGCTATACCTTGTAGCTTAGAGTCCAGCAAGTTAGCAGCACCACCAGCTGGTGGTATTTCCAAGTATTTGTAAGTCAGTGTTACATATCCGGATTGTGTGTTTGCACATTGAAATGTACTCCAAGTGCAGAAGTTTACCCTTAAAATGTAGCAATCCATTTCACAGTATATTTTACCTGAATGTTGGTTAAATAACATTAAGAATAATTGAATATCTTTATTATTCCAAGTTTTTATAAAACTAAACAACAATATATGCATCTCAGTATTAGTTCAAATTAGGAAACAAATTTTGTAAACAGGATTGGCCTTAAGTTTCTTATACAGAAATCAAATCCTGTGAGGCTACAGTCTGCAAAGAGCCTGGGTCTGCCAACCCAACCGCCGACCTCATGCCTATTTTGAAACAGAAATTAATAATTGAATTAAAAATGGTATGTAAGAAACATAAAACCAAAGCCATGGTTTTTGCCAAGGGAGTAAAATAGCATCACTAAGTCAAGCCCAGCATGAACAGGCAACCTTCACTTGCCTTACCTTAGGCTCAAGACAAGAAGCGAATGAGCTTACTACAATCGACAAAGGACCCTCACCAAGCATCCTGTCTGTCAAAATGTTTATTTGTTTCTATTAAACCACAATTAAGTGTCCTCGAGGCATGAAATTAAGAATTTGGGGATTATCTAGGCAAGGTTAAAACATAATAGTTGAAGAAAATAAACAAAAATGAAGAGTTAAAAAATAGTGTAAAAAACCAATTGGAATTAACACTGTGAAGCACTGTAATTATTGATAAAATAATACAGATTGAGTTGACCAGACACTATGGCTTCACATACCTAAACTTTTCCCAACGTGTTTCACCTTCAATTGAAGGCATCATCATGGTGTCAAAGGTGATACGCATCGGGAAAAATGGAGAACTAGACCAGCTAGAAACATCATTTAATATGCACAGAGATTGAGATCATTTCTTGATGTATGTTGGTTTGAATAACCACAAGGTTGAAACAATGCGGGGTCACTTGGTCACACAGCAGAAATCGCTAGTAATTAGTAATGTTTTTTCTGTGTATTGTCAAGTGATTGTATTATAGAAGTATATTTATTATTAAGTGGAAATAAATTCAATTCAGTGGTTAGCAATGCAACCACATTTAGCGTGCTGTGATTTGCTTTCTCTTCTGCAAACCAGCACCTTTCTTTCTAGGTAGAGGTGATAGTTTTCTCTTCCATAAATGATCACTTGCTTCACCTCTGTAGAAAGCGCTATGACTTCAATAGAGGCTCACCAGTCAATTATGATGTCATTCGTGTTCTATCAGCACATGGAAAGTCATGAATAAAAATGATGACCCAGTATATTCAGTGACTTTGTTAAACTTGAGGTAATGTTTCTGTGAAATTTGACCAAATATTGTGAAAATTAAAAAAATATTTTTCTTCATAATAAAATTATATGAATTCTAAGCCTTTAGAAAATATATTGTTTTTCCTACCTGGCGCACCTTAACCAGCAATTAAACACTTGCTTATTAATAACACTCTCAACTTTAAACCTTATTTTCTTGCAAAGTTTTTTCCAACACTTTTCCATTCTCAAAATGCTCCACACAATGCAACATTGTACTAATTTGTTTCAAAATTTGTATACTGCCTCTCAAAAAGTATATTAAAGAAAATGGTCATATACTTTTTTGAAATAATGCTTCAATTTTGAGAAATAAATTATTAAACTTTGAAAACTCTAGATTTTTGGAGAGTACAAAAAGTAATAAATTGTTTACGCTAAATAGGACTAATTTGAAAAATTATGATACAACAGATCTAATTGTAAAACTCATTTTACACATAATGCTGGATTTTTTTTATGTGTGATTGGTTTTCAAAAGCATCACATGGCACATTTTTTATTTTAACAATGAATTTGGACAGTAAAAGCTTATAATTTAAATGACCATGAACTTAAAATTATGATACATAGTAAAAATATTATTATTGTGTATATAAGTGGTAGATACTAATATGACATCTTCCACACTGTGGATTTTCCAAATTTCACAAATGCATCACCATAATAATTGTACAGAATTAATTTTTACTTTTTCTGGAACATTTGCACAATGTACACTGTAGGTAGAGAAGGTAATGTATTCCACCCAAAAATTCAATACCAATATTTCATCACAAATGTTTTGAGGACTCCTGAATCAAAAGCATTTTTAGAAAAAGGTTGTTTATGTGTCTATGGACAGCATAACTCAAAAACAAAAAGTAGGTTAAATACCAAACTTGACAAACCCCTCTTCCTAAACTACCCTAGCATGGAGCATTTTTTCAGAATGTTTGATTTTCTAAAAATTGGCTGTAACGATTTAATTAAAATGCTGTATATTAAAGATGTTTATTTGGCAAATATATATCCTGAATTTCTTGGGAATAGTTTCTGAAGTCCTCTTCATTCTGGATGACTTCTGCATTATTGGTAAGCCATAAGAGGTACACAAAAAATGGAAATCTTGTTAGAACACACAGTTTATGTCATACACAGTTCTTTTGTAGAGCTAACCATATCAGAGATATTCCTTATTATTTATTTCAGTTTTAAAATACTTAAACTTTTCTTAAATGGGAAGTCCTTATCTGTTTCATTTCTCTGTTGTTTTACTCCTGGCCATGGAAAGAGAACTGAATTTGAATGACAGTCACATAGTGAGGCTTTTGTAAGATTTGACTATTGCTTTAGCCTAGTGTATTCCCTTATTTCCCTTTTACTTATAAGGAATTAAGTAATATAGTGAACCCCAGTAATTTGAGTTAATTGGGGCTACCTAAATTAAAAACAACTCAGATTACAGAAATATTACTAATACAGTGGGTAAATCATGAATAAATATTTAATGAGCAGAATAATGGTGAAAAAATAAATAAAAAACAATATAGTACATACCTCTGTTATATGGTCGGTTCACTAAAGTACGTGCCATCTACAACAATGGGCAGAGATTATTGTATTAATATAATACTTTATCTGAAAGGCTGATATGCACTGTATGCTTGACAAGTGGCCCCAATCAGTGAAGGGTCAACAAAGAAAGAGCAAGTGAACTCCTCCAAACCTAACAGTATCTGTCAATCTGTAATAAAAATACATTTAGCAGTCTTAGATTAAGGTTATTTCTGTGCATTATGAGTGGAACCTTTAACTGGGATAGTTTTACCTGTATTGTACATGGAAAATTTAAAGAAAGTTAAAAATGTAAAACATTTGGAAGTGCCTAAAATGTATATGTAGACAACATATAAAAAACAGGATTTTACTCTGATTTTAAATAAATTTTCTTAAGGCCAGCTTGAAGTACATGGAGTGTTGAAATACCAGGGCTCTACTGTAAGACCATTTCTGCTAATATTTATCTTGATTAGTAATATGTAGTTTGTTTGCAGAACAGATAGAGAAAGTCCTATGAATGAAATACATCAGACTTTTATTCCTGATTTTGTTATTTGTGTCTCATTAAATTATGAATGAGTAAATACAGTGTCATTGCTTTCCAGGCTATGTTTACAAACAAATTAGCCGAGTCAAGGCAAGCTGTGGTAGCCGTAAATGGGGTGGAGTCTGCAATGATGGCTCTGCTGCTAGAGTATGCATACACAAGCTGTGTGGTGATAACAAGGTCCAATGTCCAGTCCCTCCTTTCAGCTGCCAATCTCCTCCAGATACTTCCAGTCCGAGATGCAGCTTGCCTATACCTAGAACAACATATGGATACCAGCAATTGTGTTGGCATACACTGCTTTGCAGAGACACATGCCTGCACTGATCTGCAAGTTAAAGCACGCCATTTTACTCTCAAGTGAGTCTTTGCAGATTAATAATAATAATAATAATAATAATAATAATAGTAGTAATAAGGGAATTCTTTACAAAATGTGATGTGAGACAGCGAGAAAGTTTTCCAAATTTGATGATTCAGCATGCGCTTGCACTAGCAGACAGAACCAACCGAAGAATGTGAACCATATTGTGTCTTGCATAGCAGCCAACCTGGACATCATTTCTAACAATTGTAGCCAACCTCTACAAATAATCCCCATATATCTGCACAACATCGGGAAGTGATTAATAGCCAGTAATTCTAAAGCTCCTGACCATACTTTTTCTCTGATTTTATAGCTTTACAAACACAGGGGTGCGATTGAGCAGGATTTATTGTAGTGCAAGAAGGGAAGGTTGTATGTTACTGGCAATATTCTTACAGATTCTAATATTTTTAGAAATCACTCTTCCAATTAATAAGGCAGATCTGTTGGTTTACCTCAGCGATTCCGAGGCCTGTCTTCAAATATTATTTGACATGTGTCTCCTGAGAACAAGAATGATGTATTCTGAATGCAATGTGGTCTTGCACCCCATTGGGAGACAGGACTGCACATATCCTGAGTTTTGTCAAAATAGACTATTTTTGTGACTTTTGTTATTAATAATAACTAGAAAGTAACTTTATTATTATTTTTTTTTATCTTATCTGAGAATTGGACATAAAAGCCACACTGCCTATGTGCAAAGGAACATTGTTTGAACGGGCAAAGTAATTCTTTTCCTTATACATTGCTTTTCATATAAGCAGTCATACGAGGGACAATAATACAATAATAGAGAGTTCGGTTGGAGACCAATGTTTGAGTTTGCAAACAGTATCTGATCGGTTCAGTTTCTGCTGCAAAGTGTGCATGCTCTCTAACAATACAAATGCACTTTGAAAGGGAAATTTGAGATCCCGATCATGTTGTTCAGATCGACGAAATTAAAATAGGACGGCTCAGATTAGGTTTAGGCTAGGATTAGTTAACGAGTAAGTTAAGTGTTTAGTGTACACAGCTGGTAATTTAGGGGAAAATGGTTGGCTGTTGGCTGTCTTGCGTTGTGTGATTCAAAATGGATGATTTGGCTGTACTGCATTCTTCAGAAGAGCTACATGCACAATAAGTAAATAAATAAAGAAATGTAAACCTTAAATTATGATAAGAAAATGTTTTTCAGTATGAAATTACAGTAAAAGTGACTTTAAATCCATATTAGATAGTAAAATGTAAAGTCGTACTTAAAAAAAGTGTTCTGCTCAAGTTGAACTTGAAAAAAATCACACATCACATATTGGAAAGAAGAGCTTATAATAATAATAATAATAATAATAATAATAATAATAATAATAATAATAGCAATAGTAATAATAATAACAACAATAATAATAATAACAATAACAATAGTAATAATAATAGTAATAATAATAATAAAACATAGATTACAATACAATTACTGACATTGCCACAATTATAATTACTACAATTTGTCCAGAGCATGCAATGTCTTTTTTTTTTTTTTTACTATACAGGGTTTTCATTTCATCTAAATAACAATATAATCAATTGGATTTCAATTTAAAACAAAAAATAGCATGTCAATTTAGATGTTGAGGGGGAAGCTTAAAACTGGTCGAGAATATAGAATGCTCGCCTATCCTTTACCTGCCATTTTGTTACTTTCAACATTGTGCATTATCGCATTTGATTATACATTGTTACCAACTGTGATATAACCATTTTTTTTTTTTTAATTCCTCTTTCTATTTGTGCTGGATTCATGTTTCTAAATTGTATTAAATGCAAGTTACATGTGTTTAAAACCCAAAAGGTCATTTCTGGGATTTCTCTATGTAGATATTCTAATACACTTTTAAGGAATTAGCTGGATTTTGTATTCAGGGCGAGTCCCCAGCAACCAAGGCAACCGTCATAATACAGAAAAAGATCATTAGAGCCATGGAAGGTGTTAACCCAAAATATTGTGCAAACCCCTATTTAAAAATTAGGCAGACATTCTCCTGCTTCCTGCATTCATATTTATGAAACAATTATGCTTGTACTTCTAGTAATACACCATTTGTAGCAAATAACACTGTTCATAAACACAACACCTGAGCAAATACACACCAATATGCAACCAGCCACAAAACCTCACTTTTATCAGAAAAGTATTCTGCACACAGGCATTAAATTGTATAAAATAATTTATTCAAGCTACATCAAGGCAATAAAACAAGTAAATAATTTCAAAATGCACCTTAAGGCACATCTTACAAATGCTTTTAATTCTTAGAAATTAAGTAAAGGTGAACCATGAAGCATTGACTGCAAAATGTACATAGCAGTGTAATATCTATTAGCTTAGAATAATGTTTGTATATCAGACTTTTACGAAAGATTACAACCTCCCAGCTAAATATTGGAGTGCAAGAAAATTAATGATTTCATTATCAAACGTTTAACATTAGATACCAACCAACCAACCAGCCATGTTTGTATATCATTATTTAAGACCTCGGAGATTGTAAATATATATTAAGCAATGTAAGCATCTATTAACACATGTAGTGCAATGTTTTGTTCATATTTTGAGTGCCCAATATCGTATGTACTTTATACAGGTCAATTTCACAATTACAAAAATTCATTAATCAAAAAGGGGTTTGCACACTATCTTATAACATTGGACTCACGAGTTACAAGAGAGAAAGGATTTAAATGTTGCACATTTTTATTATAAAACAATTCATTATAATGCTGAACATTTATAATCTGTTCAGAAATAAGCTGCTTTGCTCATGTTGAAAAATAAAATGCTATGTTTAACAGCACATATGAATGTCTTGTATAAGTTCAAGGTTCATATAAAAACAAGAAAATGAAGCTGTTAGTATTTTTAGTTATGCTGTGAAAGTTATGCATTATTATGCTTGGATATTTGCAGGAACTTTTGGGAAGTTGGACATGGGGAGGAATTTCTTGGTCTTTCTGCAGCTAAATTGGTGGAATTCATTAGCAGTGATGATCTGCAAGTGGAACGAGAGGAAACTGTTTTTCAAGCTGTTATCCGCTGGTTCAACCATAATCCAGAACAAAGGAGACAAGATTTTCACAAGGTATGTAGTTTAGTGCTTATGAAAAGGAGATGTACCATTTTTATCATTTGCGCTCTGTGACTGCACTCTTTCCAAAAATTGTCACCAGCTATGGCTGCAGGTCCAAATCTGGTGGAGGATAATGGATTTTTTCAGGATTAAAAATCCTTAGTATGGCTTCCTATGGAAGGGAAGTAAAGTCGTTGGTCCTGTGTTGTAATTTTTCAGCACATAAAAGAACCTCAAATTTGATAAAGAGGACTCTGAGCAAAATTAAGCAGTCTTTCCCAATATTGAATGGGACACTGAGAACCACAGTAGTTAAAGTGTGTCCATAAATAAAACTCCATTTCCATTTTGCCTAATTGCATGATATTGAGTACACCTTAAGCATTTTAAGCAGATACAAAGCAATTCCTGAATTTGACTAATACTGGATAGCTGTATAGAACTTATATATAATTAATTTTTTTTTACACATTTTTGGTCATCAGCATAGAAAAAAAATGGTATCATGGCTCTGAGCCAACTCCTGGTGAAGCACAAGTCTTCAATGTGTTGAACTCTTGCAAATGTGGCACATCATCGACAGAAAATAGAAAAGGTAAAAAAATTAAATACATCAAGGATACCATAAAATTCACTCAGTCGAAAATCAAAATTAGCTTCAAAAAATTTACTTTCCTCCCTACTATTCACCAAATTTCACAACATTTTAGCTCCACAAAATAAATATAGTTTTGAAAAATTACTGTGCAGTAAGTTGAAGGGCCCCAATACCACAGAGCAAAAGAGCACAGGATTACTTACTAAATGTGACAAAATCTATATAGTGAAAACTAAAAGAAACTTGCAGATAAGACATAAGGAACACATGAGATACATCAAATACAAATTTACAGTTTCACTCTACTTCTGGACCACCAATCACACATGACATTGAACATTGCATTCTTAAAGCTGCAAAATACATAGCAGAGTTGGGTACTTGAGAGAAAATTTTAACCATGAAACGCAAACACAGTTTAATGAATTTTGAATTGCCACTATCAAATCATTATAGAAGTACATCTTTCTACCATTAGATGTCAATAAAAACAACCACAATGGATACCAACAGAAGTTGGATACGATGGATACTGTTCTCAAAGCCAGTCAGACAACAAAACAATATAAGTGATGAAAGTGTTTCTATTCCAACTCAAATCTTCTCTTAAATTTAAATTTCACATCACTGCTACTAACTTATCCAAATATTATATTAACATGTTTATTAGTTGGCACAATACAGTGCATATTAACTGTAAATGACTCTGTTTGGGTACCAGAATTCTGTTCCCTCAAAGTATTCACATATGATTCATGCATCCATACAATCTGCTAGTGGCCTCCACATTCCCTCAATTTCACCCCCTGTCATTTTTATCTCTGGGGAGGATTAAAACAAACAAAACAAATCCATATACTTTAGAGGTACTTAAAAATGAACATTCATCAAGAAATTGCTGCAAAATTGATCAATTTCCTAATGAAGGGAGACACTTCCAACATCTGAAGTGTTTAAATGTAAAAAGAAGCTAGTAACAGTGAAGAATAACACAAATATTAATATAAAAATAATATTTAATTCAAAATCTTCTCGGGCTTCTAGCCAGGTAAAAACTTGGCTTGACACCAACGTTTCGAAGAAGTGCATCTTCCTCGTCTTCAGGGTGAACTGATTCACGTCGCCAGGAAAGCTTTAGTTCTTATTATAAAAATAATAGTTGCAACCAATCTTCACTTATCTTTTGGAATCCTTGCCTGGACTAGTTTCGCAACGATTTCATTGCATTATCAACATATCCTTTTGGTCTCTTTTTTGATGTTGTTTATTTACACTGTTATGGTTACTGCTACTCAAAACATCAAAGAAGAGACCAAAAGGATATGTTGATAATGCAATGAAATCGTTGCGAAACTAGTCCAGGCAAGGATTCCAAAAGATAAGTGAAGATTGGTTGCAACTATTATTTTTATATTAATATCTGAAGTGTTTACTTTTTGTTTATTATTTTCTCTTGCACATATTTTTAGTTTACATAGATGGAGAAGGTATTGTATTCCACAAAACATTTGATACTGAGTGATTTCACCGGAAATGTTTTAGGGTCATCTGATTATAAATAAAAACATTTTTAGAAAAAGGTCTGTGTGTGCATAAGTGCGTGCATAACTCAAAAACATAAAGTTGGTTAAATACCAAACTTGGTATTTAAGTTTACTGTCTTACAAGGATGAAACCATTTTGAAACGTTTAGTGACACAACAGAAAGTGAAGGTAAGGAACACCTGGGTTAACAGAATTAACGAGATCTTGGAAAATATCAACCTGGGTATGGTGTGGCTAAATAGAGAGAGCAAGGAAAGTGGATTTTGGAAAGAAGCTAAACAAAGAATTGATGATATAGAAATACAGGAGGTATTAGGAAGTTTCAGCAACAAAAAGTCACTGAGGGTATACGGGAACTAAAGAAAATATAGGATAGATAGAATTATGTAGATAAAGGTGACAAATGGACAAGGGAACGATCTGCATGGGCCCAAACAAGGGTAGTGAAATTGAAAGGTTCAAGGAGAGGTTTAAATATAGAGGAATGCTCGATGTGTGGAGTGCAAGACAACTATTGGCATGTAATCTGGAATGTGAAGAAACTAAAGAAATGAGAGTGGGCTAATTTATCACTAGAGATAGGGGGAAAGAGTCAGTGAATAAGAAAGCTAGGCAGTCTTAGTGTTTGGGGATTAATCGGGCAACGTTAAAAGAAAATAGTTGAAGAAAATAAATAAAAATAGGGATCTAGATTGGCTAGAAATATAATTTAATATAGAGATGGAGGTCATCTGTAGATGTAAGTTGAATAATCACAATGTTGAAACTATTAGGGCCACTTGGTTAAACAGCAACTTGGGAGGAGTCACTAGTATTTAGTATTGCTGTATTTCTTTGTATGATCAAGAGGTTGTAAAATACATGGTATTAAAGAACTTTTTGTATTATTAAATTAAATAAATTAAATTTAATTCAACTACCTGTTATTATTGATGGCATTAAGATTTTTATTTAACAGTTGTGCAGCATTCTGAAACATTTTCATTTTACTACATTATGTTAATACATTTCATTTGTTACATCTATATTAAGGTTCTGGAGCATGTAAGGCTTCCACTTCTTAGCCCATACTTCCTGCACGATTGTGTAGAGAGTCAAGCTGTTGTCCGCCAGTCACCAGAATGCTGGCATCTTGTGGAGGAGGCTAAAATGTTCCATTTGCTGCCAGATCGTCGTGCTGAACTTCAATCACCTCGCACCAAGCATCGCAATAGTGCTGGCACAATTCAGGTAATTTGCTTTCTAAACTAGTAAAATAACCAGATGAAATAAGCCACCCTACCCCCTAGCTAAGACATTGTTGAACAGACAATAATGTAATTTGTATGTGTGTGACCACATCTAAACTTGTATTAATCATTTCACTTTGTCTTCCAAATTACAAAGGATTAGCAGAATATTTTGTGGAACCTTAAAATATGGTGGTTGACTTCTTTGGTTGTACACAAGAATGCTGATTCTCATTAATTTGAATTTCCAGTTTATACCAGTCAAGATATACAGTTTACTTATCATATAAATACCTTTAAAACATGGTCTTTAATCAAAATCATTAGAGTCATTTTTGAGAAAACAAAAATTAAACAAATAAGAGCTGAAAGAAGTAAAATTAAACAAATTTTTCCATGTAAAGAGTAATTTGGGGAGGGGAGATTTTCTTGAAAATCTTTGAGTTGCTTTCTGGAAGATACTATACTTAAATACCAAGTTTGTATTTAACAGCCTTTTGTTTTTGAGCTATACTTTCCACATACACAAACACAGATCTTTATGTAAAATTGCTGTCCTATATTTATTCAGGGGACCTCAAAACATATACTTATGGAGAAATCTTGGTATGAATTTTTGGGTGGAAAACAATACCTTTTGTACCTACTATGTGCATAGTAAGAGTAGAGAAAATAAAAGTTGCTGTTTACTTTCTCTACACATACCATGTACATAGTGTATAGAGAAGGTATTGTAATGCACCCAAAAGTTATCCCTGAAAATACATGTTTTAGGACCCCCTGAATCCAAAAAAATAATTTTTAGAAAAAGTTTTGTTTGTCTGTCTGTGGGCAGCATAGCTGAAAAAATGAAAAGTCCATTAAATACCAAACTTCCCTTTTCATGGAAAAAATTTCAAAAAGTTTGAGTTTCTCAAAAATGGCTCTTAACGATTTTGATTAAATTATCATATATTAAAGATGTTTACATGACAAATGTATATTTTTCAATTTTCAGGGAATAGCCTCTGAAGGCTACTTTATTCTGGATGAATTTTACAGAGTTTTGCATAACTGGTAAACCATAAGGGATAGAAAAAAACTTACTTCACAAAAAATGTAGAGCACACAATTTATGTTATATACATTTTTTTCGTGGAGTGGACTGTTTTTGAGACATTCCTTGTTGTTGATTTCAGGCTCTAAAATACTTACACTTTTCTCATACGGGAATGAGAATCTCCTTCCATACAAACAAAGGAACTTCAATCACAACCAGCTTTTAAAAGATTTGCCTACCACTTTAGCCTAGGGCACTTCCTTATTTCTCATCTACTTACAAGGAAGCAAGTAATAAGTCCCTTTCTGCTAATTTTTCTTGATTAACATTAAGTGAATAGAAGAATAAGCTTTTTAACAACAATTTATTGCAGAGATGTAGAGAAAGTCATGTGAATGGAACACATCAGATTTATACATGAAAGCATACTATTTTCATTAAAAGAAAAGACAACTTTCTCCAAACACAATCATGTTCAGGAAGATTGAGAAAGGACTGCAAGATAGATGACATTCAGCTGAGCTGTTTTGACATTTTCAGGTGATAGTTGCTGTTGGTGGTGAAGATGACAAAGTGGTGCTAAGATCAGTGGAATGTTATGATCCTGTATCTCACCAGTGGCATACGCTAGCTTGCTTACCTTTTGCAGTCAGGTGAGAATGTAAATGTAGAATGACTAAATGCATGTTAAGTAAACCACATTGATACGTGCATTTATAACTTTATGCTTAGCTGCCATTCACAATGAAAATTAAGTATTAACATAATGAGATGCAAAACTTAGTGATGAACTTTGGTAGGTTTATATCCTCTTCACTTTTTAGCTTCATTACCTTAAGTTCTGAATTGATATTCTCCCATTTTTAACTTTCTCTGCTTAGTACATTGCACTCCATCCAAAAATTTTATACAAGATTTTACTGCAAATACACATTTTAAGGTCTCCTGTGTAACATTTTGATCAAAGTCATAAGAGCCAATTTTGAGAAAATCAAACTCTGCACTTAATTATCAAGTTTGGTATTCAACTGATTTGCTTTTGAGTTATCATGTTCATAGACACACACACTAGCCTTTTTCTAAAAATACTTTTTCTTTTGGATTCTGGGGGTCCCACCCAAATCATGGATTTCTGATGAAATCTCAGTATCAAATTTTTGGGTGCAGCAATATCTTCTCTATTTACTAATGCATATGTGCTAGAGAAAGTAAAACATATAAATAGATTCGGTAACTGTTCAGATTACCAAAGGTGCTGATATGTCAATGCAGTTTCTCCTGTTCTCTACTACCACTTTGCACACTCTTCAGTAGGTCCTCAGAATTATTTAGCTACTATAGAGATTTGCTCTATAACAGTGATGTCATCAATTCAAATTCTGTCACAGTAAATTCTGAATAAATTTGATCACTCTGTATTTTATAGAGAAGTATATAAAAGTAAACAATAATGCTAGAGAAAGTCATATTAATGTAACACAACAAATTTTATTTTTCCTTTTTTTCCCTAGCAAACATGGTTTAGTAGCATCTGGAAAAAACACACTCTACTTAGCTGGTGGAGAGTTCCCAGATGGAAGTGCTTCCAGATCTATGTGGCGCTATGATCCAGTGTTGGATCTCTGGCAGGAAATGGCACCAATGTTGATTCCAAGATCTGAACTTGGTAATTTTACTTATTACCAGTTTATTACATTTAAATGTAGAGTAGTAGTATTTATTCTGTGCAGTAATTTAATAACATTCACATTTTCACAGGTTTAGCAATGCTAGATGGCAGTGTGTATGCTGTTGGTGGATGGGAAGGTTCATTTCGTCTGGATTCTGTAGAACGCTATGATCCAGATACCAATTCTTGGCATCTTATTGCATCCATGAAAATGGCTGTTACGAGTCCAGCTGTAGTTGCTCATGATGGAATGCTTTATGTTACTGGTTAGTAAATTAAGCTTCTAAATAAGATATTATTTTTAAGAAAATGTGATTATTTTAAAAATAAACATTTGATAAGTAATATTAATATAAAAATAATAGTTGCAACAAATCTTCACTTATCTTTTGGAATCCTTGCCTGGACTAGTTTCGCAACGATTTCATTGCATTATCAACATATCTTTTTGGTCTCTTTTTTGATGTTGTTTATTTACACTGTTATGGTTACTGCTACTAGATGGATTGTGTACTAATGCATTGCTAACTACTGGAATCAAAACAAATTTGGTAAGAGTGTCAATTGGAGGTATATCAAAATTCATTGCTTGATTTCTATACTTTAATATAAATATTTTCTCCCAAACCATTAAATCTATGGGCCCATTTAAGTGTTTTAATAATTTAACATCTGGATTTATTTCATGATTAAATTTCCAAAAATGTTCTGCTACAGCTGATTTATCAATTTGTTTGTATTTAATATTCCTAAAGTGTTCTTTTACTCTGGTTTCCAATTGACGTTTAGTCTTACCAATATAAACAAGGTCACAATTTAAACAGTTTAATTGATAAATGCCAGATTTTTTATTTTTTGAAATTTCATCCTTTTTAGAAAAGCCTAACAAATTTTTTATACTGTATTTATTTTGAGGAACCAATATTATGCCATGCTCTTTGAAAATATTTGTGAATTTTTTATTTGCCCAAGGGTGATAAGTAAATTTTTTAAAAATATAATTATCTTTTATTTTCTTAAGCGTAGAAATATCTTTAATAGCTTTTTGATATTTAAACTTCTCAATTTTTTTATTTATAAAATCAGTATTAAAACCATTAATTAAAGCAGTGTTAATAATGTGTTTATATTCTTTATAGAATTCATCTTTATTAAGGGGTAAATTAATTAACCTATAAATTAAACTATTAAAAACAGCAAATTTATGGGAAAAAAGGGTTAAAGCCATTATTCTTTATATAATTATCAATGTGGGTTTGCTTTCTGTATATTCCAAAATTCAATTTATTGTCTTTTTTTATTATTTTTAAATCCAGGAAAGGGAGATAGCCATCACTTTCAGTTTCTAATGTGAATTTTATAGCCTTATCTTGTAAATTTAAAAGTTTTAAAGCATCATTTACATTTTAATTAAATAACTCAGAAGTTTGAGACAAGTGAAGTTTTAATCAATGTGATGTTGAAAAATGAATTTTGAAATACCGCCACATGATTTTGAACTTCTACTGAGAACACCAGATGGCTCCACCGTAATAGACCACAGAGCACAAATACCAGGCATCAGTCGGACTTCAACTGAAGAAGAGGGCAATTGCCCTTGAAACATATGTTTTGGACATAATACATATAAGTGAGGTGAGTGTTACTATTCCGACTCATTTTCAACATCTCATCATTTACATGTTTATCAGGAACAATAGCAAATATATCATCTACATATCTATACCAAGTTTTAAAAATTAGAGGGAATGCTTTAGTGACCTGTATTTCAAAATAGCTCATGAAAAGATCAGCAAGAAAAGGTGAAAGTGGACTACCCATTGCTAAACCAGAAGTTTGTTGATAGAATTTGTCATTAAAGCTGAAAAAATTTTGATCCAAACAAAGATTAGTAAGGATAACAAAATCATTTATTAAATTTTCATTCAGTTCTATAGAACTTAACCATTTTTTTAAAAATGTCAAAAGTTTTCCTCTAGGAATGCTTGGAAACAAAGCAGTTACATCAAAAGAAACAAGTTTATCATTAGTAGATAATGCAATATTGCTGATCCTTTCAACTAGCTCAAAAGAATTTTTAATACTTAAACTCTCAAATTTTTCAAAATTAGTGAATTTTTTTTATGAAATTAAGCTATATTTGAAATTACAAGAAAAAAGAAGACATATTCTTGCAGATATACGTTTCTTAAACCTGTGTTTAAAACGTAAAGTAACTCCTATTTTTGTTAGAAAAACTGTTAAATTTGACAATAATAGTATTCATCAAAAAGCAGCAGAGAAGAAAGTAATTGAAGTTGAAAGAAGTTTGCATTTTAAAAACTTAAATAACATTGAATTGAAATTATATAATTTGCATCTTAAACTTATAAATGTTTTAGGTAATTCAATTTGGCTAAATTTGGAATATAAATTGTTTGAAAATTTGAACTTTAGCATGAAAAATAAAACAAATAAACTGAAAAATAAGTTAAATAAATTATGCTTAAAACAAAATAAATTGAAACCAACTAAAGGGAATAACCCTAAAGATAATGTAATTAACCTTTCAAATTGTAATTTCAATGAGAAGGAAATTAATTTTTTGAATAAAGGTTTAAAAACCTGTGTAGATTTTTCAAAAAATATAGATGATTATGTAGCAGATATAGAAATTGCTAGTCAGGATTTAAATGAAAATAATAAATTATTGGTTAAAGAAAAATGTAGTAAAATATTACAGAATTTGAATAGAAATCACCCTAAAGTAAATCACAATAAACAAATTATTAAATCATTAAAAGAAAAAGATGTAATCTATACTAAAGCTGATAAAGGTAACAGCATTGTAATTATAAATAAAATTGATTACATTAACAGAATGGAACTCTTACTTCAAGGTGAAGATTACAAAAGCATTGATATTAACCCTTTAAAATCCTGCATTTCAAATTATAATAAGACCCTTAATGAAATTAAAAGTATTACAAATAAAGAAAAGCAAATTATAAAAATCAGTAATCCAATTTTACCCAGAATATATGCTCTTCCCAAAATTCATAAACCTGGAAATAAAATGAGACCTATTGTAAATTGCATAAATTCACCTACTTACAGCCTAGCTAAATGGTTTAAAAAAAAAAAAAAAAAAAATATTCACTAATTTTGAAAAATTTGAGAGTTTAAGTATTAAAAATTCTTTTGAGCTAGTTGAAAGGATCAGCAATATTACATTATCTACTAATGATAAACTTGTTTCTTTTGATGTAACTGCTTTGTTTCCAAGCATTCCTAGAGGAAAACTTTTGACATTTTTAAAAAAAATGGTTAAGTTCTATAGAACTGAATGAAAATTTAATAAATGATTTTGTTATCCTTACTAATCTTTGTTTGGATCAAAATTTTTTCAGCTTTAATGACCAATTCTATCAACAAACTTCTGGTTTAGCAATGGGTAGTCCACTTTCACCTTTTCTTGCTGATCTTTTCATGAGCTATTTTGAAATACAGGTCACTAAAGCATTCCCTCTAATTTTTAAAACTTGGTATAGATATGTAGATGATATATTTGCTATTGTTCCTGATAAACATGTAAATGATGCTTTAAAACTTTTAAATTTACAAGATAAGGCTATAAAATTCACATTAGAAACTGAAAGTGATGGCTATCTCCCTTTCCTGGATTTAAAAATAATAAAAAAAGACAATAAATTGAATTTTGGAATATACAGAAAGCAAACCCACATTGATAATTATATAAAGAATAATGGCTTTAACCCTTTTTTCCCATAAATTTGCTGTTTTTAATAGTTTAATTTATAGGTTAATTAATTTACCCCTTAATAAAGATGAATTCTATAAAGAATATAAACACATTATTAACACTGCTTTAATTAATGGTTTTAATACTGATTTTATAAATAAAAAAAATTGAGAAGTTTAAATATCAAAAAGCTATTAAAGATATTTCTACGCTTAAGAAAATATAAGATAATTACATTTTTAAAAAATTTACTTATCACCCTTGGGCAAATAAAAAATTCACAAATATTTTCAAAGAGCATGGCATAATATTGGTTCCTCAAAATAAATACAGTATAAAAAATTTGTTAGGCTTTTCTAAAAAGGATGAAATTTCAAAAAATAAAAAATCTGGCATTTATCAATTAAAACTGTTTAAATTGTGACCTTGTTTATATTGGTAAGACTAAACGTCATTTGGAAACCAGAGTAAAAGAACACTTTAGGAATATTAAATACAAACAAATTGATAAATCAGCTGTAGCAGAACATTTTTGGAAATTTAATCATGAAATAAATCCAGAATGTTAAATTATTAAAACACTTAAATGGGCCCATAGATTTAATGGTTTGGGAGAAAATATTTATATTAAAGTATAGAAATCAAGCAATGAATTTTGATATACCTCCAATTAACACTCTTACCAAATTTGTTTTGATTCCAGTAGTTAGCAATGCATTAGTACACAATCCACCTAGTAGCAGTAACCATAACAGTGTAAATAAACATCAAAAAAGAGACCAAAAGGATATGTTGATAATGCAATGAAATCGTTGCGAAACTAGTCCAGGCAAGGATTCCAAAAGATAAGTGAAGATTTGTTGCAACTATTATTTTTATATCAATATTTGTGTTATTCTTCACTGTTACTAGCTTCTTTTTACATTTATTTGATAAGTAATTTATTGTGAAATTAGTCCTTGGATTTCAAAAAATAAGTGGAGAATTGTTACAATTATTAATTGTTACATTAATATTTGTGTTACTTCACTGTTACTAGATTCCTTTTTACTTATTATAAATTTGACTAGTATGTTATAATATAACCTCAGTTATACATTTTCCAAAGAAATTATAAATGTGAAAGAATATTTTCTTATGACTACGAGGGTGGAATATAACAGCATGGAGTTAGCTCTGCATCCACAGTAAACTACTATTGAAGTCAACACTCATTGACGTCCTTATTAGAGTAAACTCTTCCAAAGTAATTGTTATTGTATAGGCAAAGTTGTTTTTTTTTTATGTTTACTATACAGCAGTATTACCAATACAACAATAAAATGCCCAATAATAGTTGGTAGTAACTATGCTAATATTACTGAATACTTAGTACTTACAGATGGAAATTCCATTAGGTGTTTTCTGAAGGGAGATATACTAGTTGGTTGATTGGGTAAAAAACATTAATCATTTAGAGGATTGAATATCATACCAGCATGCTGTCACAGTAGCTCAGTGGTTAGAACAAATACAAGGAGAGCAGGAGAACCATGTTCAAATCCTGGCTGTGGCATTTAATTTCTCAGCTGGTTCTAACAGTAAAAATCTGATGTGTTTCATTCACATAACTTTCTCTAGCTGTTCCACAAACAAACTTTCCTTACAAAAGATTATTCTTTAATCTACGTCATGCTAATCAAGATAAACGTTAGCAGAACACTCATGTTACTTGCTTCCTTCTAAGTAGAAGGGAAGTAAGGGAATATACTAGGCTAAAGTGATAATCAAATCTTTTACAAGGTGGTCAATATGTAAACAACTGAAGTTTGATTCTCTTTGCATTGCTAGTTAAACAAAAGAGAAGAGGAAAAAAAAAAAAAAATAAAAGGTAACCCCATTTGAGGAAAGTTATGTAGGTAGTTTAAAATTGAAACTAATAACTCAGATTATCTCGAAACTGATCAACTCTACAACAAAAATGTACATGGCAAACATTGTGTGTTTTAACGATCCATATTTTTATGTAGTAAGCTTTTGTCTATTCCTTACAGTTTACCACTTATGCAAATTTCAACAAAATTTATCCAGAATGAACAGGTCTTCAGAAGCTATTCTCGAAAACTGAAGATATACATTTTATTTGTCATGCAAATTACCCTTAATATATGGTATTTTAGCCAAAATCACCAATGCCATTCTTGAGAAAATCAAAATTTTCAACATTTATCCATGTAAAAGACAGTTTGGGGTGGGGGCACTTTCTTTTAAAATCTTTTTTGAGTTATATCCATGGAGACCCAAAATTAAGGACTTTTCATTTCTGAGTTATGCTGTCCACAGACACAGACAAATATTTTTATTATTTTATTTAGGGAGTGTCATAACATATATTTCTGATGAAAGCCCGGTATCAAATTTTTGGGTTTAATATCAATACCTTCTCTATCTATTATGTATGTTGTACATATCCACTAGAGAAAGTAAACATCTGATGTGTTCCATTCACATGACTTTCTCTACATCTCTGTAACAAATTATTGTTAAAAAGCTTATTCTTCTGTCTACTTCATGCTAATCTAGATAAACATTAGCAGAAATGCTTTCTTGTAAGCAGAATGGAAATAAGGGAATACATTCGGCTAAAACAATAGTTAAGTGTTTTAAAAATTGTTTTCCATGTGGATGAAATTTGTTTCTTTGCATTGCCAAGAGTTGACAAATTCCCATCTGTGAAAAATTTAAGTATTTTAAAACTGAAACCAATAACAAGGAATATCTCAAAATTGACAAACTCCACAAAGAAAAAAAAATGTATGTAACATAAATTCTGTGTTTCAATGAGAGCTACATGTTTTGTGTAGTAAGTTTCTGTATTATGTCATATGGTTGTTTAGTTATGCAAAATCCACAAAATTCAGAGGCTATTCCCAGAAAATTCAAGATATATATTTAATTTGTCGTGTAAATATCTTTAATATACATTATGTTAATCAAAATCATTGGAGCCATTTTTGAGAAAATAAAAATTTTCGAAATTTTTTCCATATAAAGGGTAGTGTGGAGTGGAGGGATTTTCCTCAAAGTCTTCTTGTTGCATCCTTGAAAGATACTAAAAGTATATACCAAGTTTGGTATTTTACAGACTTTTCATTTTTATTGTGTTCACAAACAGATTGACACACTGACACACAAAGACCTTTTTCTAAAAAAAAAAATTTTTTATACAGGGAACCCTAAAACATCTATTCCTGGTGAAATCTTGGTATCAAATTTTTGGGTGGAGTGCAGTACTTTTTCTGTACACTATGTACATAGTACATATAGAGAAAGTAAAAAGGTATATTTTCCAAAGTATTTCATTTATTCCTTTATATGCTCTTGGAGTAAATTACTACAGAAGCAAATTTCAGAGAGCACCATCATGAAGTATGTTACAATAAAAGCAAACCAATTGAAAATGTAGGTGAGAATCATCGTGACTTGGTTGGAGTAACTCACATGTCAATTGAACTACAATACAATGTCATATTTCAAGGAACACATTTTGTATGTGTTTAAACATTACTTTGCTTAAATCGATATTAATTGAAAATAATGGAAATGTAATAGAGCATGTATAGTATGAGAAAGGCAAGATCTGTGTGAGAGGGGGGAGAGAGAGACAGGGGGGAGGGAGGGAGGGTGTGAGTGAGTTTAAGGAACATTTCGGTATTACAAAACAATATTTTGCATTCCATTACAACCTACTAAGAGAGTATTTAAACTAAAATCACATAGGAATTCAGCTGTATCACCTAAACACTGCAAGTGTCATACCAGAACATTTCAGATAGTTGCAGGCAATGTTATAAATATGTGTGTGTGTGTGTGTGTGTGTGTGTGTGTGTGTGTGTGTGCGTATGAAAAAAATCTGATGTGTTGCACTCACATGACTTTCTCTAGCTCTTCTACAAACTTCTTACATCAGATTCTTCTTCTTTCTGCACCTTGGTAATCCAGATAATCATTAGCACAATGTTTTACTACTTAGTTCCTTATAAGTAGAAAGAAAATAAGGGAGTACACTAGACTAAACTGATTGTCAAATGTTTTAAAAGCTGTCGTTATTTGATTGTCATTGCAAATTGCTTCTTTTCTTGGCCAGGATTAGAACAAAAGAAAAACAGACACTTCCTGTCTGAGAAAAGTGTAAGTACACACAACTGAAACCAAAAACAAGGAATATCTTGGAAACGGTTACATCCACAACAAAAATGTAGAGGACATAAATTGTGTGTTTTGATCAGATCAGCATTTTCTGTGTAGTAAGTTTTTGTCTATCTCTTACCGCTTAGCAGTTAAGAAAAATTTAGCAAAATTCATTCAGAATAAAGAGCTCTTCAAAGGCTATTCCCAGAAAATTCAAGATATACATTTTATTTGGAATGTAAATATCTTTAATGTACAGGATTTTAATCAAAATCGTTAGAGCCATTTTTTAGAAAATCAAAATTACGAAAATTTTTCAATGTAAAGGGTAGTTGGGTGTGGGGGGATTATCTTGAAAATCTTTGTGTCGCATCTTTGGAAAATACCAAACCTAAATACCAAGTTTAGTATTTTACGGTCTTTTCGTTTTTGAGCTATGCTGTCCACAGACACATACACACAGACCTTTATCTGAAAATGCTTTTTTTGGATTCAGGGGGTCCTAAAACATGTATTTCTGGTGAAATATCGGTATGAAATTTTGGGTGGAATACAATACTTCCTCTATACACTATGTACTTAGTATGTATAGAGAAAGTAAAAGGTTCAATTCAGTTTTATTTATGGGCGCTCTTTAACTGCTGCAGTTCTCAGCATCCCATTCTATATTGGGCATGAAAGACTGGTTGATTTTGTTCAGAGGCTTCTTTATCAGGCTTGAGGTTCGTTTGGTGCCATAAATCTATGACACAGACTTGTGGATGAAACCATGCTAAGGATTTTTACATCTGAAAAAAAAAAAAAATCCATCAGCCCCTTTCAGATTTGAACACTTGCATGTGTGCATGCAATATAACTCATAATACCAAATTTAGCATTTAAGTTTGGTATCTTCCAAGGATGGGATAAGAACATTCTCAGGTATATCCCTCCACACTAAACTACTTTTTACATGGAAAAATTTTACAAAATTTTGATTGTCTTAAATATGGCTCTAATGATTTTGATAAAATACCATATGTTTAAGATATTTACAAGACAAATAAAATGAATATTTTGAATTACCTGATAATAATCTCTGGAGACCTCTTTATTCTGTATAATTTTTGCATAAATGGTAAACCTTAAGAAAGAGACTAAAACTTACTCCACAAAAAATGTAGATCGTATTAAAACACAGAGTTTGTCACACATTTTTTTCTGGAATTAAACATAACCTAGATGTTCCAGCTATTGGTTTCAATTTTAAATATTTAAACTTTTCTCAAATGGGACTTTATCTTCATTTTACTCCTGGTCATGCAAAGAGAACTGGAATTTCAATTACACAGCAACCACCTTCTAAAATATTTGACTAGTACTTAATTACCTTCTACTTAAAAGGAACTAAGCTTTTGTAAGAACAGTTTGTTATAGAATAGGTGGAGAAACTCATGTGAATGGAATACATGTGATTTTTACTTTCTCTAGCATGTGTGTATGCACAATGTAAATAGAGGATAGAGAAGGTATTGTATTCCACCCAAAAATTTGATACCGAAATTTCACTGGAAATACATGTTTTGAGACTGCCTGAATCCAAAAACATAATTTTTACTTTGTCTACACATACTATGTACATAGCATATTGAGAAGGTATTGTATTGCACCTAAAAATTTGATACCGAGATTTCACCAGAAATACATCTGTCAATCTAAAAAATTAATCTCAATATAAAAAAAATCATTTTTAGAAAAAGGTCCACATGTGTGTTTGCGTGTGCATGGGTGGGTGTGTGTGTGCATGTGTGTATGTGTGCAGCAGAGCTCAAGAATGAAAAGACTGTTAAATACCAAGCTTGGTATTTAAGTTTGGTATCTTCCTAGGATGCAACACAAAGATTTTCAAGAAAATCCCCTCACCCCAAACTACCCTTTACTTGGAAAAATTTTCACAAATTTTGTTTTTCTCGAAAATGTCTAATGATTTTGATTAAAATATCACATATTAAAGTCATTTCCATCACAAATAAAATGTATATCTTGAATTTTCTGGGTATATCTTTTGAAAACCTGCTCATTCTGGATGAATTTTGCTGAATTTTGTTTAATGGTAAACCATAAGAGATAGACAAAAACTTATTACACAAAAAATATAGATCTTGTTAAAAATACAATTTATGTCACTGTGGAGTTCACCATTTTCAAAATACCCCTTGTTATTAGTTTCAGTTTTAAAATACTTAAAACATTTCTGTTGTGGAAACTTGTGAATTTCTGGCCATGCAAAGAAACAGATTTCTTTCCCATAGCAATCACATTGTAAAACATTTTACTATCGATTTAGCTTAGGCTATACCCTTATTTCCCTTCTACTTACAAGGAACTAAGTAATACGACCATTGCTTCTAATATTTATATCGATTAGCATGATGTAGATAGAAGAATAAGCTTATTAACAATAGTAAGTAAAAAGGAAGCTAGTAACATTAATAATTGTAACAATTCTCGAAATTGTTAAATCCAAAATTTGGATTTCAAAAAGAGAAGTGAAGAATTGTTACAATTATTAATTGAGCGTGCTTGCATGTGTATACAAAGATTTTCAATAAAATCATCCCACCCGCAACTACCTTTTAATGGAATATTTTTTAAACATTTTTATTTTCTCAAAAATTACAAACGATTTTGATTAAAATGCCATATGTTTAAGATATTTTAATGACAATTTTTTTTTATTTTAAATTTTCTGGGAATAGCCTCTGAAAACCTCTTCATTCTGGATGATTTTTGTAAAACTTTTGTTTAACTGTTAAACACAAGAGATAGACAAAAACTAACTACACAAAAATTGTAAAGTTCGTTAAAATGCACAAGTTATGCCACACATTTTTTCATAGAGAGTTAACCATTTTCAAGATATTCTGAGTTATTGGTTTGAGTTTTAAGCCACTTAAACTTTTCTCAAACTTTCTTTTTGTCTCTCTTTTTTACTCTTAGCTAGCAGAGAGTACTAAATTTCAATTATTTCACATAGTGACCAGCTTTTAAAAGATTTCACTATCGCTTTAGCCTGTGCATTCCTTTATTTTTCTTGTACTTACAAAGAAGCAAGCAATAAGAGAATTCTGCTAATGTTTATCATCATTAGATAAAGAAATAATCTTTTGTAAGAAAAGTTGGTTTCAGAACAGCTATAGAAAGTCATGTGTATGGAACATATCAGATTTTTGAAGTAAAGTGTTACCACAGATACATGTTTTTTATGCAATTAGCGATTCCCAGTGACTCTCAACATCAAAGGAAGTTTATCCGAATCACAAAACAAGTTTTGTAGTTAATACCAGCCTATGAAGATTCACAGATAACATTTGTTTTGCAGTGTGATAAAATATATGATGGAGATTGAGAATTGAAACCATACCCATGGCATCTGAATTCACATAGTGTGCCCATACAATTAATACTAAAGAAAAGCTGTAACCAGTCTTTTATTTACAGGTGGAGCAGTTCTGGAGGATGGAGATGGCATAGAACTTGTTCAGAGGTATGATCCAAAAACTAATACATGGACGGAGTTGGCACCAATGCTCATACCTCGCAGTGGTTCAGCAGCATGTGTTCTAGATGGCTACATATATGTTGTTGGTATGTAAAGTTTAACATAAATGTTAAAATAACTATCTGGACGGCAAGGAGTTAACTGCCATTTGACTGTGTCCTCCCCTCTTTTGATTATAATTACAAATCATACAATAGGTTTTTGTGTAATAGATTCCCTTATTATTATCCCATATCCTTTTTTACTTTCTCTACATGTACAGTGTACATAGTGTAAAGAGAAGGTTTGTAATGCAAACAAAAATATGATACGGAGATTTCACCGGGAATACATGTTTTGGGTCCCCCTTATTCCAAAAAAATAAAAGCAATTTTGAGAAAAGGTCTGTGTGCGTGCATGCATGCGTGCCTGGTTGGTATTTAAGTTAAGTATCTTCCAAGGATGCAACACAAAGATTTTTAAGAAAATTCCCCCACCCCAACATTTTTATTTTCTCGAAAATGGCTCTTAACGATTTTGATTAAGACATTGTATATTAAAGATATTCACCTGACAAATAAAATGTTTATCTTGAATTTTTTGGGAATAGCCTCTGAAGACTACCTTATTCTTGATGAATTTTATAAAATAGTATAACTGGCAAATCGTAAGAGATAGACAAAACTTACGTAACAGAAATGTAGAGCTTGCTAAAATACACAATTTATGTTATTCACATTTTTTTGTGGAGGTGATCGTTTTTGAGATATTCCTTGTTATTGGTTTTAGCTTTAAAAAACATACTTCTCTCATATAGGAGTTTGTCAACTCCTGTCCATAGAAACAAAGGAACTTCAGTCACATAGCAAACAGCTTTTGACTGTCACTTTAACATATGGTACTCCCTTATTTCTCTTCTACTTACATGGAAGCAAGTAATAAGACTATTTCTGCTAATTTTTTCTCGTTTAGCATGAAGTAAGTTTTTAACAATAGTTTGTTGCCTAGTTGTAGAGGTAGTCATGTGAATGGAACACATCAGATTTTTTCAACTTGCCTAAACCCAATGTTATAAATTACATATAAATAATTACAGTAGAGCCCCAGTAATTCAAGCTACTATGAGTGGGACTATATTGAATTACAAAAATTTGCATTATATGGAAGTATCACTAAATCAATGGGTAAAAAATTAATAAACTTTTAATGTTATATATATGGGCAAACATTCCCAAGTTGCAAATACATAAGTTACATTTTAAGGAATTTTTCCTATGTCAGAGACCCAGACAATGGGAAGGTAAAACACTTTAAATTAACATGAATAAGTGGTCTCATTATAGTGCAGTATGTTCAGGTAGTAAAGAATTGATTTTAGGATATAGAAATCCAAACTTTTTGGTGGGATAATAGAAAAAAGATCTCTGGTATACTGTATATCAATGAAGGAAACATGAGAAAGGGAGACATATGTTGATAAGGTAAATAGCTAAATAAAGAAGGGAACAACATGATTAGAAACAGGTATTTGGAGGTTAAGGAGGATAAGAAAAGGCATCCCACAATCATGTCCCATTTGTGGAGGGAAAGAAGATCTAAATCATATATTACTTGAATGCCAAGGAACACATTTATGGAGAAAAGAATTCCTGAAGCAGAAGAGGGACTAAATGAATAGGAAAACAGCATTAAAGGGAGTTTTTAGAAAGGATGGCAGAAGCTTAGGTCAGATTTTAAGCAAAGTTAAGAAAAATAGAACTGGTCTTTGCAAAGGGAATTAGAGTTAACATAATTTTCTGTTATTAATGCTTTGAGGTTTCAAGGAACTAAAATGTGTATAGATGTAATTATGTTGGTGGGTATGTTGAGCTAGGAGCTTTTGCTGAACACCCATTATACTCAAGTGAATATTAGCTTAACACAAATAAATAAAATAAATTGTACAGGTACTATATACAACAGCAGTCATTCTGTTACTGCCTATAAAAAGGGGTACATATTTTTACTTAAGCTTGTTACTGAGTAGGGGCTACTGTAGCAATACAGTATTTTTTTGAAAGGATGGTATACACTACAACTGATTGACATGTGTCCCAATTAGTGAAGAGTCTTCAAAGAAAGAGCAAGGGCACTTCACCAAACCTAACAGTATCTATCAGTCTGTAATAAATACATTAGCAGTCTAAGGCCAAGGTTATTTCTGTGCATTATGAACAAAAACCCTAAGTAGAACATGTATTGTACATATATTGTACATTGGAAATTTAAAGAAAGTTCAAAATGTAACACATTTGAAAGTGCCTAAAACGCATATGTGGGCAACAGGATTTCTAGTTTTATGTAAAATTTTAGTTTTCTTAAGACGAGTTCGAAGTACCCAGAACCTCGAATACCTGGGCTCTACTGTATTAAATAATGAGTCACACTCAAACTTCACTTTAAAAGTTTTTACCTATAAACATGCTAATTATTGAATACACTTCACAGTATTAAATTCCTTGTTTGAATATATCTACTTATAATTATTTTGTGACAGCACTTCACTTATCTTTTCACTTTCTCTAGCACGTATGTACCTAGGTATTGTAACAAAAACTGCTCTTAATTACTCAAATAACTCTTATACGTCTTCCAACGATTACAGTCAGAATCTGCTTACAAATAACGTGTTTATTTGATGCTTTCACAACAATTCTGCTGTACAGCTTGCTTTTGATGCTACAGCATGTGTGCATTCCCTGTTGAAACTGAACTCTCATAGGCTATTTCTCTCCTTATTATACCTGTCGATTGTGGGGCGACAGACCTCCAGAAGTAATATATTTATTGTTGCACATGCAAACCACCACTGATATCACAAACTTGCACACATGCAACAATCAGAGCTTACATGTAAAGTACTCACTGACTATGTATGTGTCTATTCACACAAGTGTAATAAAACATTAGCTGTGACTTTTGAAGCAATCCACTCACACATGTGAGACTATTATGGCCAGCAAAGGTAGTCACAGTATTTATTCTATTTATTTGTGTTTTTGGGGGGGGGGGTATGTGTTGTGGTGACAGAAGTAGTTCAGTATCTTCCAAGGATACTATGCAAAGTTTTCAGGAATATCTCGCTTCCCCAAATTACCCTTTAAATGAAAGATTTTTCTAAATGTTATACTTTCTAATAAATGGCTATAAAGTTTTTGCTTAAAACGTTGTATATTTAAGATATTTACATGGCAAATAAACTATATATCCAGAATTTCGTGGGAACAGTCTCTGAAGATCTCTTGAAATACTCACTACACAAAATATGTATATCATTAAAACACACAATTTATGTCACATACAGCCTTTTTGGAGCTATTTCCAAGATATTCCCTGTTATTGGTTTTAATTTTAATTCCATTATTTCCTTTGTACCTATAAGGAAAAACTAGTAAGACCATTTCAGTTAATGTTTATCTCAATTAATGTGAAGTAGATATAAGACTAAAAACAGTGTTGCAGAATAGGTAGAAAAAGGCATTGAATGGAACCATCAGGTTTTTTAAATTATTTATTTTTAGAAAAACCTAGCAAATTGTTTTATTGTATTTATTTCGAAAAACCAATGCTTTACCATGTTATTTAAAGAGGTGAGTGATTACAAAGTATGTCCTCCTGAAAATAAAAGAAAGAAAATCTGCTGTGTTCTAGTCACAACTTTCTGAAGTTGTTCCATATACAAACTATTCTTACATTCTTTTATGTATGTCATGCTAATCGAGATAAACATTAGCAGAAACAGTCTTATTACTTGCTTCTTTGTAAGTAGAAGGGAAATAAGAGAATGCATTAGGCTAAAGCAATAGTAAAATATTTTAAAAGCCAGTCGCTCTGTGAAAAAATTAGGTTCGGTTTGCTTTTCAAGGTCCCATTCAAGAAAAGTTTGGTAGCTTAAAATTGAAACCGATAACAAAGAATATCTCGAAAATTGTAAACTATACAAGAAAAATGAATGTGATATAAATTATGTGTTTTAACAAATCTACATTTTTTATGAAGTAAGTTTTTGTCTGTTACCGTTTAACCCTTATGCAAAATTCTGCAGAATAAAGAGCTCTTCGAGGCTATTCCCAGAAAATTCAAAATATACATTTTATTTGTGATGTAAATATCTTTAATACACAGTATTTTAATAAAAATCATTAGCCATTTTTAAGAAAAACAAAATTTTCAAAAATGTTTCCATGTAAAGGTTAGTTTGTGGTGGGGGGATTTTCTTTAAAATCTTCATGTCACATCCCTGGAAGATACTGAACATAAATACCAAATTTAGTATTTAGTGGTCTTTTCATTTTTGAGTTATGCTGTCCACTGACACACACATACATGCACACAAATGGGCCTTTTCTAAAAATGCTTTTCTTCGGACTCAGGGAACCTCAAAACATATATTTCTGGTGAAATCTCAACATCAAATTTTTGGGTAGAATACAATACCTTCTCTGGGTACTATGTACTTTGTACGTACTTATGTGCTAGAGAACGTAACAAAGTGAAGCATATTCATGAAGTACTTTTTAGAAGTAATTTATAATATATTAGCTACATTAAAGCTCAGTCTTTCACATTCTAAAATGAAGGCTTACTTTTGTTTCAGGAGGATGGCATGCATCAACAGAAAACACCAATAAAGTAGAGCGTTATGATGTCCAAACAAATACATGGGAATTCAAGGCTTCTATGTGTGAGCGAAGATATAGACCTGGTAAGTTATCACTTTTTAAAATATACCTTTAATATTTTTGTACATTGGCATGTTGAAATAAATACACTGTATTGATCTGAAGACAAGATAACCTGAAATGCAATATGACCTTCTTTTTTAGAACTTATGTTTTTAACAAACTAAGGGACATTTAGATACCTATAGATTTTGTAACAAAAATCTCTTAATTCTCCAACAAACAACTATTTATTTCTTCCAGAAATTGGTTACAATCAGAATCTGCTCACAAATAATTGTGTTTCTTCGATCCTTCTACAACAATTCTGCCATATATTTTCCTTTCGAAGTTTGCTGCAGCAACGACTACTGCTCACTATGATTTTTCTGTCAACTGCTGCTTATTATGCCCTCCCAGTTGAACTGAACTCTGTGCAGAGCTTTGTTCCCCTTTTTATAGCTGTCGATCAAATGGCAGGAAATTTCCACAAGCAGTCACATGTGCAAACCACCTCAGGTGTAACAGTTAGGGTTGCCAGATCTCCGGGTGCTACCTGGAGTGCCCGGGTTTGCAATGAATTCTCCAGGTATATGGGCCAATGACTTTAATCTACAGGCTTGAATGTCACCTTACTCATGAATAATTTTTAATAATTTGGTTTGAATATTAATTTCTAATTGTGACAAAACAATACGTTTCTATTATTCTGACAATTTTTCATTGTTGCGTCTGTAGTATTCGGCTCACATTATTAAAGAAACACTGGCAAGTCACAGCTCGTTTAAATGGATGTTAAAGTGCCATTTAAAAAAAGCCATTGCATCAAAACCAGTAACAACTTCTGTAAATTATTGAACAATATTGGTAGGTCTGCTGCTGTAAGGGGTGAACCTTTAATTAATGACTCATATTTTTACAATACTATTACGAGTATTAACAACGAGGGGAACTGTGATCTCGATTTAGCAGCTGAGTGACATCGTCAACAGACAGTTGAACTTTCTTTTGTGCAAAATTACTCTAATTTTCAAAATGAAAATCGAGCCAAAAAACCAAACAAGAAGGCTGATACAAATTATATTTTGAGCATATCAACTGTACCTAAGAGCCAAGGAACCTTGGATCACCCAGTAAATACAAAGGTAAGTGGTTATCTAGATGTGCCAAAAGAGTGCTTTGTACTTCTACATCATAACTTCAATCATTAAACAACAAAATCAGTGACATAGAGATTCTACTTGCAACTTATCTACAACATGTCAATGTCCTGTGTTTTAGCGAACACTGGCTTCAGGAAAGTAACCTATTTGTGCTTAATAATTTCAAAGATTTCACGCCAGCAGCATGGTCATGTAGGGATAGTAAAAAAGGTGGGGGTATATGTATTCTTGTGAGAAAAGGCATCAACTTTAAAAATATAGAAACCATCAATCGTATTGCAAAAGAACAGAACTTAGAAATATCAGGTGTGTATCTCCCTGATTTGCAAATAACTATATAGAGCTCCCAATACCAATGTAAATTCATTCCTGAGAGGACTGGAAATGGCTCTAAGTAATATCAAACACTTTAAAAATACTGTAATAGTATGTGGGGATTTCAATATTGACCTTTGTAAAGAATCAAAAGCTACCTCTGACTTGCTAAATATGTTAACATCTTATAATCTGGAACCCACAATCCATGATCCAACTCGAATCACAGAAAACTCTTCAACACTCATCGATCAAATATTTGTTAATAGCAATACTTTCCTGTGCAAAAGTCAAATCTTTAATATGGGTTTTAGTGACCATAATGCACAAATACTGAATCTTCCCTTAGCTAATAAACACTCCCAATCAATAGAATCCACTAAAAAAAGAATCTTCAATGATGAGAATATCCAATATTTTATTTACTTACTTAGTAGCGAAGCATGGGTAGATATATATAAAGCTAACAGTGTATCAGAAAAATTTGAATTGTTCCTCCAAACACTACAGCATTACTTAAACCTAGCTTTTCCCTTCAGAACTATAAAAAATGTTCCAGAAAAAAATGCTACATCCTGGATAACCACAGGAATAAAAAAATCCTGTGAAACTAAACGCTATCTACATAAATTATTAAAAATGTACCCATTAACTGTAGAATTTCAAAACTACATCAAGAAGTATAAACTGATTTTGAATAAAGTAGTAAGAGAGGCGAAAACTATGACAAATGACATACTTATCAACCTAGCAAGTAACAAAACAAAAGCAATATGGAATGTAATTAAAAAGGAAACGAGCACTAATAAAAAAACAGAGAATAATATAAACCTGCTCATAAACTCTAAAAAAGTTGTAGATCCAATTGAAGTAGCAGAAAACTTTAATACATATTTTAGTAATATAGCTGATAATCTCATAAAACAGGCCTCGATAAATAATCCTACTCTTACTTTAAATATTCACAACTCAATACATGAATCAATATACCTTACACTGACAAACGAGAAAGAAATTTTACAAATCATAAAAGATCTTAAGCCAAAAAGGTGTGCTGGAGTTGATGGGACACCAGACTTTCTTATTAAAAAATGTGCACATGTAATTGTGAATCCAATAACATATCTGTGTAATGAATCTCTAAGCTCAGGTACTTTTCCCACTTGCTTAAAAACTGCAATAATCAAACCATTACATAAAAACGGGAAAAGCAATGATATGTCTAATTATCGGCCCATAGCACTACTTTCAGTCTTCTCTAAAATATTAGAAAAACTGTTTCTTAAGCATCTTTCCAACTTCTTAGAAAAACAAATTACTATCTGATTTTCAGCATGGCTTCAGGAAAAATTATTCAACTGAAACAGGAATCTTTTCATTTATAACCGCATCCCTTAAAGCCGTTGATCAAAAGCAGCATGCCTCGGCTATATTTTTAGACTTATCAAAGGCATTCGACACCATAGATCATCAGCTATTATTAACTAAACTAGAGGCCCTAGGCATAAGAGGATTAGCCAATAAATGGTTGGAATCATATCTCTGTGGTCGTATGCAAATAGTGGAAATAAAAGGTAAAGCAAAGAACTAGATCAATTATTATTATTCCAGTCTACTCCAAGTAAGCTATGGTGTGCCACAAGGCTCTATACTAGGTCCCATCCTATTTCTTCTCTTTGTACATGATTTCCACATAAATGATCCATCTACTAAAACCATTTTATATGCTGAAGATACAAATATTCTGATTACGGCAACTCAAAAAGAAACCTTTTTAACCTCTATTCATCAAGTCTCAGAGAAAATCACAAACTATTTTACATTGAATAACCTTATTATAAATGCAAATAAAACTGTAGCAATGGATATACACACAAATAACAACAAAAATTATATTGCCCCTCAAATACAACTCTCTAATCAGTCACTCAAGAAAGTAGAATCCATAAAATTCCTTGGGGTCTGTGTACAAAGTAATTTGAAATGGGATGCACACATTAGCCTCATCAATAATAAACTCAGCTCTCTATGTTATATGCTAAGAATATTGTCAACATGCACAAGTAAAGAAACAGTTAGAGCAGCATACTTTGCACATGTGCACTCACTCTTAAGTTATGGAGTAGTCTTTTGGGGTGAGTCTCCAGCATGCAAATCAACTTTTATTGCACAGAAAAAAATTATCAGAGCTATTGAAGGAGTTAGCCCAAAGTCGTCATGTAAACCTCTTTTTAAAAAACTCGGAATCCTCCCACTTCCCTGCATTTACATATATACAGTTATTACATTTATAATCAAGAACATTAATGCTTCCGATTCACTTTTTGTAACTAATAATATGGTGCATAAACACAACACCAGGGATAATACACAAATACATATGACCAGCTGCAACACCTCACTCTACCAAAAAAGTATTTTATACTCTGGCATTAAACTTTACAATAATTTACCAAGTCATATCAAGGCAATTAAAAATGTAAACCAGCTAAAATCCAGTCTCAAGACTCATCTAATTAACCACTCCTTTTACTCTATCAATGATTACCTTGAACATGAATGTATGTCATGAATTATTAGTATATAGCATGTAAAGACTATTGTATATATTGTAAAAACATAATGTATATATTGCAAAAACTTATGATTATTTATGTTTATAGCTTGATGTGTCCAATAGTGATTGTACATTGTACCAAACCACTTTAACGGATGAATAAAACTTTACTTTACTTTACTGTCTAGACAACATACCTAATTTAACTCATCATTGAAAAAATGTTTACCTAAATGGAATTGCGCAGTAATTTACATAATGGGTGCGACAGAGAAGGAGAGGGGAGAACAGAAATGTACCAGTATATGGCTGACGGGAAGAAGAAAATACAGCTAAACTTCTCTCCTTCTGTTTGAACATAGGTTTCCAATATAATGTTAGGCACAACCGTGATGTGAAAGAAGATCCTCTATTTTTATTTTAGTCTTGGACAGAAATCTTTTTTCCAATGAGAAAGCTTATAATCCATGTAGATCTATTAACAGCTAACTTGTGGCACAAAATGTAGTGGACAAAATCTGCTGCATGCATAATGACCTTGTTGGTAGACTTTACAATTTCATACATGCTTCATCACTGCCATACCCGTGAAGCTTAAAGCTTACTTTTTCCATGCATGCTATTCGAAAAACATACATCACAAATGCAAAATGACACCCAGTTTTTAATATTGATTTTTGGGAAAAAAAATTGTCTTATATTCAGATAAATACAGTAATTCTGTTGTGCACTTTTTACTTTCTCTACACATACTGGTTACATAGTGTATAGAGAAGGTATTAGTATTACACTAAAAATTTGATAGCAAGATTTTGCCAGAAATACATGTTTTAGGGTCCCCTGAATCTAAAATAAAAGCATTTATAGAAAAATGTATATGTTTTTTTTTGTTTTTTTTTTTATTTTAGTATCTTCCAAGGATGCGACACAAACATTTTCAGAAAAATCTCCCCACCCCAAGCTGCCCTTTACATGGAGAAAATTTTGAAAATTTTGTTTTTCTCAAAAATGGCTATAATGATTAAATTACTGCTTATTAAAGATATTTATATGACAAATAAAAGATGTATATCCTGTATTTTCTGGAAATAGCTTCTGAAGACCTCTTTATTCTGGATGCTTTCCCTATATCTGGTAAGAGATAGACAAAAACTTGCTGCACAAAAGAATGTAGATGTCATTAAAACACACAATTATTCATAAACACAATGCTTTTTGTAGAATTAATTGTTTCCAAGATATTCTTTGTTATTTGTTTCAAGTTTGAACTACTTTTTACTTTCTCTACACGCACTATGTAGATAGTGTATAGAGAAGGTATTGTAGTGCACCCAAAAATTTGATACCAAGATGTCACCAGAAATACATGTTTTGAGACCCCCTGAATTTAAAAAATGTCGAAAGATGTCCATGTGTGTGTTTGTGTGTGAGTGGGTGTGCGCATAGCTCAAAAATGAAAATACCGTTAAAAACCAATTTTGGTATTTAGGTTTGGTATCTTCAAGGATGAGACACGAAAATTTTCAAGAAAATCGCCCCACCCCTAACTACCCGTTACAAGGAACCTTTTTCAAAAATTTTTATTTTCTCAAAAATGGCTCTAATGATTTTAATTAAAATGTCATACATTAAAGATATTTGCACGACAAATAAAATGTATATCTTGGATTTTCTGGGAATAGCCTCTAAGACTACTTTATTCTGGATGAATTTTATGGAATTTTGCATAACTGTTAAACCGTAAGAGATGGACAAAAACTTACCACACAGAAAATGTTGAGCACATTAAAATACAAAATTTATGTTACATACAGTTTTTTCGTGGATTTGATCGTTGTTAAGATATTCCTTGTTTTTAGTTTCAGCTTTGAAAAACTTGTACTTTTTTCATACATGAATTTGTCAATACAAACTAAGGAGCTTCAGTCACATAGCAACCAGCTATGACTCACTTTAACCTATGGTACTCCCTTATTTTGCTTCTACTTAAAAGGAAGCAAGGTATTTCTGCTAATTTTTTCTCAATTAGGATGAAGTAAATAGAAGCAGCTTTTTAACAATAATTTGTTGCAGAGATGTAGAAAAGTAATGTGAATAGAACACATCAGATTTTTTTGAATGGAAAGTTATCTTTCATTTTGGCTCTCTTCTGTTTTTACTCCTGACCTTTGCAAACAGAACCAAATTTCAATTCTTTCTCATAGTGATGAGCTTTTAAAAGACTTGACTATTGCTTTAACCTGGTGTATTCCCTTATTCTCTCCTTTCTTATAAGGAACTAACAAGTAAGGCTATTTCTTCTAATGTTTATCTTGATTAGCTAGAAATAGATAAAAGAATAAGCTATTTTAAGAATAGTTTGTTACAGAGTCAGTAGAGAAAGTGCTGTGAATGTAACACATAATTTTGCTACTGAATAAACCTGAGCATATCTGTGTTCTAGGAGTGGCTGTGATAGACCGTCGAATCTTTGTACTTGGTGGTGAAGAAGGCTGGGACCGATATCACGACACAATAGAGTGCTATTCCCCAGACTCAGACGCTTGGCAACTGACTGGAGATATGCCCACATCCCGTTCATGGCTTAGCTGTGTTCCCCTCCAAGTCAGAAAACCCCTATCCCACTAATAAACAAAGAAGGTGTAAGTAGGATACTGGGATTTGACGAATACAAATGTGGCAGAGAAGTATGAGAGTTATAATGCTGTCAGCTCATAGGCAAGAAAAATGTAAAAGAATTAATTTCTCTAATCAAATTTAACTACTAAACCAAAGCTGTCTGAATGGAGTAAATGGCTTTGGGGCAATCCCCCCTACTTCAAACTTTTTGCAGCATGCATTGTATAAAATCTTGCAGGACAGATAAAATTATTTGTTTGTGAACGCCAGCATTATGGTTTTATTTGAGGCTAATGTGAATTGTTTTTCTTTTATTGACCTATAAAGTATATAGCAAATAAAAAGCATCTGTGCAAGAGGAGAAGAGGAGAATAATTTACCTTCTGTTGTGAAATCATTTTGTGACATTATGTGTTAATGCCAAGATGAAGCAAACAAATCTATATAAGTCACTTCACATCAGATCAGAATGTTTTACTTCTCCAGTATGTAAAATTCTGTTATGATATCACTAAATGGCCAATTTATATTAGCTTTATTTTATAACAGATGCTACATTTTCTAATTATTTCACTTTTAAAACTGTCTTAAAATTATAATTATATTAAGGGATCTGCTCTGCAATTTGTTTTAGAGTTAATGTTTTCTCTTGTGTAATTTTTAAGTTTATACACATGCAGCTTCTCTACCAAATTTTCAATTTGAGTTCAGCATTTGATGTCGACATTTGAAAATTTAAAAAAATGTATTATTAATCTCTTTGTTTAACAACTTTTGAGAAAAATTAACAGTTTATGAAGTGTATTTATGCTTTTGTATTGAGTAAATTTATATCCATAGCCAAGAAGGCATGCTACAAAAATGTCAGCCATTCCATATGAGCCAGGTGTGACAGATATTTAATTCTTAAATTTCATGAAGTACAAACTCTAGTTGTTACTTAATTGGAAAATTCTGAATCATACATCTTAAAGAGTTGGTTAAAAATGAAAATGATTAAAATTTGAATTTGACTCTACAAAGAGAAAATCCTGGAATGATAAGGTTAAGAGTAACAAGCTCTGACAATTTATTTTGTTTGTTCTTAACATTCAGTTTTTACTTTCTCTATCCAGTGTTATGTATAATGTACATAGTGGGTAAAGGAGGTATTGTATTCTGCCAAAAAATATTATACAGAGATTTCACCAGAAATACATGTTTTGAGGACACCTGACCCCCCCCCCAAATCATTTTTAGAAAAAGATTGTTGTGTCTGTGTGTGCATGTGTGTAGCATAGCTCAACAATGAAAAGTCTATTAACTGCCAAACTTAGTATTTAAGTATCCTCCAAGAATGCAACACTAAGATTTTCAGGAAAATCCTTCTCCTCAACTACCCTTTTGAATTTCTAACAGTTGAATGGCTAACAGTTTTGATTATAATACCTTATGTATAAGATATTTTCATGACAAATTAAATGTATATCTTGAATTTTCTGGGTTTGGCCTTTGAAGACCTCTTCATTCTGAATGACTTTTGCATAACTGGTAAACCAGAAGAGACAAAAACTTACTACACAAAATGTAGAACTCTTAAAACCATATTATATATGCCAAACTGTTTTTGTGGACTTAGCCATTTCTAGATATTCCTTGTTGATGTTTTGAATGTTCAAATACTCAAACTTTAGACATCCGTCATATGGCAACCTATGATCAAAAGACTTGATTATCACTTAAAGCATGCTATCTGATCTCTTTGTATCTCCAAGCCAACATGTAATAAGACAGTTTCTGCCAGTGTTTATTTCAGTTACCACAAAGGAGTGAGAGGAATAATGGTTTGTAATAATATTTTGTATAAGAGTGAGTAGAGAAAATCAAGTGAGTGCTATACATGAGTTTTTAATTTAATCTTTGATATTTTTGTTAACCCTAATATAACAAAAAATAACTTATCATCATGATACTCACTTGTTATGGAATGGCTGATGTGCTGTTTAAACTATATACCAGATTGATATATTAGTGAAATTAATTAAACAGATTGTGTGATTAAATTATAAGGCACTTATGCTTCCAAGTCATGCGGCTTAACATGGCAAGCAGAAGTAGTACGATGTAAGAGCAAGCAGCTATGTTAGAAATTATTTTTGACTCAAATTTGTTACACAACATTTAACTTTACTTTTTGGATATGTTTCGAGAGCTATTGCTCTCATCCTCAGCTGAAGGTTAACTAGTTGGTAGCATCTATAGGATTGGATGCTGCATCTGTTGGACTGGAGGCTGTGTGAATTTGTGTGACAAATTTACTCGGAAATGATTTCTAAATGATTATAAGCTCCACTGTTATTAACTTCTTCATTTGAAATTAAGGCAACTGTGTTTTTAATCAAAATGTATTGTCATGCATCAAACCTAAAGAGAAACTTTTCTGTTGAACTTGGCTTAGAAGTCACCCAGCATTGCTCCGTTTCTCTTTTAAGCCACATTCACAATGAGATGCAAGCACAGACATAGCGCAGCATAAGCGCAAGCACATGGAAAGGCTATTCACAATACAGTCGTATAAGTGTGAGAAGTTAGCACAGGTTTCTAGATCTGTAAATTGCGTACATGTGGATATCTTCCAAACACACTGCAAGTTTCAAATTGCATAATATAATCAACAATAGCACATAAGAAAATTCACTCCATCTTTCACAAATAAATTTTTATCCAAAAATATTGACAATAATGCAAGCATGGAGACTGCAGAAAGTGATAAAAGTGCACATTTAATGAACTATGAATTACCTCTTTGCACCTTATGATTTGTGAGAGCCAAGAAATCTAGACTCAGATAGTCAGTACATCCATTAAATCAAAGGAAGATTCACAAGAAGACTGCCTTAACCTCTTGAGGGAAATGAGAGATGGTGCAGCATGACCAAATAGAAGAGCATGTACTGCATGTAAATGCATAGAGGAAGGAATGCAAAATGTTTCTCTGTGTACACAATTCAAGAATAAAGTTTGGGGTTTGTAAACTCTTGCATTGCATTGCAATGCATGTGTCTCCGGTTTTTTGATAGTATAACACCCGTTTTTACTACTATGGCACTGCAGGCAAATGTGCGTGTCTGTGAATGCTTATATTGAATCACATGGGTGCAAAGTCTAGTGTCTATGCTGTGTCTGCGCTTACATCTCATTGTGAATTGGGCATTACTCTGCATGTTTACCAATAAAGAAAATAGGCAGAGAATTCAAAGAAATCATAAATGTTTCTGATGTGATATGCAAAATGAGCCTAATGCATAAGTAATGTTTCTATGTATTCCGAAATTACAGTAAGCCTCCAGAAACCTACTAAGGAAAGTGATAGCAGCCCTTTTATTGCATTCCTCATCTCAAGAATGAGAATTCTTTTAATCAGCTGAAGTTAACTCTAACCTTAGAACAATTTACATATAAAAGTATTCTTATTCAGTATACTCCCGATTATCTCTGTACATTAAACATAAGAGATAAATTATTTTTTCAAGGAAACAGCAATAAACAATCTGCCATGTGACAATAGATCCCATTCCCATTGTTTCAACAAACCACCCCGTGACAGCAGAGTACTGTTTCCATTGTTATTGGCCAGCCTGTACCATATAAACTGAAACAAGCTGTTTTCTATGTAAATGTCAACAAAGCAAGTTAAAATAAATATGTAGATATAGTAGAGAAATGAAAAAAAACATGAGCTGGCATTAAAACAAAAATTAGATTAATTGAAAGATTTGAGAAGGCGGAAATGCTGATTACAGTATTGGAGTGCCGACTTTTCAGGACATTAAAAGGAATAAGCAGAAAATACAGAATTTTGTCAGAAACTGCGGTTCTAATTCTAAACAATTTGCATGAAAAACCGTGAAGAGATCTACATTTGATGAATTACGAGGTTGGTCTGAAAAATTCTCGGCCTAATAGTGAAAAACTATAATTCATGCTTTAAAGTAGTTTTATTTTTAAACATAATCTCCTCTAATATCAATACATTTTGTCCAGCGGTGTTAAACTGCCATTATCCCCTCTCTGCAGTGTTCCTCTGGAAGTGCTGCGAAGTACCCATGCCTGATAGAGAGGCCTCTAAGCAAAATTAAGCGGTCTGTCACACCCAATTTAGAATGGGACGCTGAGAACCACAGCAGTTAAAGAACATCCATAAGTAACACGCCATTTCCATTTTTTGCTGCAATTGCTTCTTCATTGGATGAAAAGCACCTACCAGCGAGGAATTTCTTCAGTTTTGAAAACAGATGGAAGTCCGAGAGAGTCAAATTTGGGGAATAGGGTGGATGTTCCAGCACTTCATAGTGCAGATCTCTCAATTTCCCCATTACCAAAACACTTTTGTAGGCAGGTGCATTGTCCTGATGAAAAACAATTTTTTTCTTTTTTAACCTGGGTCTGTTTTCACGAATGCTTGCATTCAGTTTGGTTAGAAGTTGAGAATAGTAATCTCCATTAATGGTTTTACCTTTTTCGAGATAGTCAATCAACAAAATTCCTTTGGCATCCCAAAACACTGACACCATGATCTTTCCTGCCGATGGCACCATTCTCGCCTTCTTTGGAGCTGAAGAACCAGCTTCTGTCCACTGTCTCGACTGCTGCTTAGATTTGGGTGTGTAGTGGTGAATCCATGTTTCATCCATTGTGACATTATGGCGAAAAAGTAAATTCTGTTCTTCTGAAAATGTGCCAAGCATTTTTCAGAAAGTGTCATGCAAATGTGGTTATTATCCACAGTGAGGATACACCCACTTGCGCAAAGCTTTTTAATGTGTAATTCCTGATGCAAGATCTGACCAATACATTCCTTTGAAATTTCAAGAGCATTAGCAATTTCATGCACCTTTGTACGCCAATCTTCCAAAAACATGTCATGCACTTTTTCAATGATTTCCAGTGTGGTTACATTTTTTGGACATCCTTCATGTGGAATATCTTGGACACTTTCACGGCCACATTTAAAATTGGCCGTCCATTTCTTCACAGTGGAAACTGAACGTGAAGAGTCACCAGACACATTTACAATCTGCAAATGAATTTATGTAGGTGTTAAATCTTCTTTTACAAAGAATTTTATCTCTGCACAATACTCAAAATTTCTCCATTTTCAAAGCAATGCACACTTCCACTGCTTCAATTAACTGCCTACAGTCAACTATTGCCTGAAATGGCTTGAAATTATACGTAGGGTCTATTAACATGTGTACCAAATGTAAGGGGAAAAAATCTTGCAAGTAGTGCCGCGATCTCTGGGTGAGGTCGAGAACTTTTTAGACCACCCTCGTAGATGCTCCTCTTTTGCAATGGTTTAGCCAAAAATGAGCAATGTCATTATTTCAGGGACAGTGTGTGCCCTAAATTTTTTCATGAAGCTCTAGGGTTCAGGGATGAATTTCCTCTTTGCATATGTATGTTGTACCTTAAAAGCATAAGTTATCCTCCATGGTCTAGGGGTAACATGCTAGCATCTAATTTCCAAGGTTGCAGGTTCAAACCTGGGAAAGAGCGATGGATTTTTAGGGTGTAAAAATAGCATGGCTTCCTTCAGAAGGAAAGTAAAATCGTTGGTCCCATGTCGGAAGATTTATAGCATGTAAAAAGCTTCAAACCTGATAAAGAGGCATCTGAGCAAAATTAGGTGGTGTTTCACACCCAACATAGAATGGGATGCTGAACCACAACAGTTAAAGAGTGTTCATAAATAAAACTAAATTTAATTTACCTTAAAAGCATTAAATGAAATTAAAAGTTTCTCAATTATTTGTGCATCATCTCCCTTATATTACCTCAAATAATTGGGAGTATACTGTGTAAGTTATTGTCCACTCAATATATAATTTTAATCCATAGGTTTATTCTTGCTATTATACCATTAGATTCTGTTGGTAAAGACAGCTCCTTTAAATTATTGTCAGAGAGGAACACTGCTTAAAGCAATCGGCAATTGCACATTATTTGCATAATTATGCTTTTGAAGTGAATGCATAATACAATTTTTATAAATTCCTTCCATCACCACAGTATTCCTAGGATGCAAAACCGTATCTTTTTGTAAATATAAAATTGTGTTACAATACTCTAAAGTTCCCACCATACTAGGCATATACATATAATGAGAGAAAGGCTCGTGTCTTGTTTGATATATTGAATGCCAATTTTTATGACAATCGATAAATTGATCCAAAGTTTATGATTATATACCATCCTTTTTAGTTAATTTATGTTTGCTATTAATAGTTGATGCTTTCAATGGCAACAATAATTGAGATATTGTATTTTGTTGTTATTGATGTGACTGAAAAATAAAGATGAATTGTTTGCAGTTTCTTAACTTTGAATTTGTTATTTATCATATACAGTCAAATATTCCGCAACTGACATTCATCCAACAAAGTTATGGGTCATATTATGGCTTAAAGGTTTGTCAAGCCAAGTTTTTACCTGGCTAGAAGCCCGAGAAGAGTTTGAATTAACACGTCGCCAGGAAAGCTTCAGTTCTTATTTTATATTATGGCTTGTTCTGAAAATGGTAAAACATCCAAAATATCCAAAAGAAATCTAATGATTTACAAATGTTTCAACAACATACCTAGGCATATTCAAACAGTGTGTAAGCCTCGGCAGTTGGTGTCCATTGTATCTAGGTCTTCCAGGAAGGATGCGTCTTGGCTGAAACTGTTGTCAAAGTTTCACCTCACTATGTGGGCTTTCCTCAGGGCTTCTCACTTCATGACAGTGCTGGATGAACTGTGTTGACCAAGCAGCAGAGTGTGTAAATATACCATGGTGAGGGTGGGCAAGAGCTGTTGATTGATGATTTGCCAATCCCTGTGTTCCTAATTAGAATCTGCCAGATGGTGTATAGATGTCTGCCGCTGTCTCGGTTTAGGATGTTCTGTTGTTCATAAAGTTCTATTCTTTCGCTTGCCATCCTATGTAAGAAATGGTCAGAGGATGCCAATAGCTGTACTGGGTCAAAGACAGTGTATTGTCCCGTAGATATGCATGTTCTGCATATGGGACAGCACGTAGACTGTGACCAAGTACAGGAGTAAACATTAGCTATGAATATTATTGGGTTATTAATAAACCAAAAATTAGAATACATTTTGTCTTCTAATTTTCTTGGTCAATGTTGCATATTGAGGCTTCATTTGTTTTTAACTGACCAATGAAACATTGCAAATTGTCCAAAAGAATTGACACTAAAGTGAGCTCTTCTGGCTGTTTCATATCACAACCACCTAGCATAATCCCTAGATTGAAGAGTCTAATCTACACAATATGCATCTAACATGCTGTGATAAGGACAAGAATAAGAAACTTAAAACTTGGCCAAATCTTGCTTCCTGTTCCCAGGGCTCAATAAGACTTCCTATCTGTTGTGTTGTGGGTTGAAAACTGGCAGAGGGCAAAGGATTTCAGAGGAAGTATCCTCTACTGGTCATCTGGAACAATATTCACCATTTGTGGATGTTTAAATTCATGTATCCAGTTGTAAATTGTTGCAAACACAGGAACTTCAACTTGTCTTTTATGATAAAAAGTTTTATTTCTTTTGATGTTAAGTCTTTTAAATAGAAGTGTTTAATCACCGCATGAAACTGGTTCCCCCCACCCCCATCTTTCTAATGAAGCACATTATTCAATCACCTATGGTAACAAAACCATGTAATGGGTATAACTGAAAATTTAACTGCCATCTAGCAAGAGAAGATGGTTACTAAATACAAGTAAAACCTTTTTGATGCTACGAATGTAATTTCTTGGATTTTCTAAGGACTTATTGAATGCCCCTAGTTGTTGGCACAAATGTGCACATCATGGCACTAGCACATAAAAGAGGAACCTTTCTAAACAATTCACACTAATTTCTTAGCAGTCAGACAAAGCGTTAATAAAGAGTATATATGTGAAATGTATATGGTAGATAGAGAAGATATTGTATTCCATCCAAAAATGTAATACAGAGATTTCACCTGAAATACACGTTTTAGGATCCTCTAAATCTCCCCCCCCCCCAAAAAAAAAAAAATTCTGTGTGCAGCCTAACTCAAAAACGAAAAGTTGGTTGAATACTAAACTTGGTATTTAAGTTCAGTATCTTCCAAGGACACGACATAGACTTTTCAGGACCCCCCCCAATCCCAACTATTTTTTTTCCCCAAATATGGCTTTAACGATTTTGATTAAAATTGCATATGCTTAATATATTTTTAAGACAAACGAAATTTATATCTTGAATTTTTAGGAATAGCTTTTGAAGACCTATTCATTCTAGATGACATTGCAGACCTCGTTAAAACACACAATTTATGTCGTATACTGTTTTGTGGTAGATTTGGCCGTGTCCGAGATATTTTATTTTATTGGTTTCAGTTTTAAGCTATTTAAACCTTTCGCAAACGGTAAGTCAACTTTCTTTTCGTCTCTCTTTAATTTACTCTTGGCAAGCAAAGAACAGAATTTCAATTGTTTCACATAGCGACCGGCTTGTATAAAGTTGACTATCGCTTTAGCGTAGTACCAAATTTAGATGACGTCTGTACCTCCACTCAACCGGCTGCTTCGATCTCACTGGAGGATCAATCGGGACCCGTGGCTGAAGAGGAAAGGCATATAGGATAGGCACTTGGTCAAAATGTCTTAAATTAAACGAGGCAGAACTTGGCCAAAATCCATGTAGCAGGCTATTATCAACGTAGTATGTCTGCATTGACAGCCGAATTTAACAGGGTGTATAGACACAAGCAGTACTTGTCCACGTACCACCTTGGGTACCATGGGTTTAAAATTACAACTCTGGCTGATTACAACATCTTGAGACATTGTCGCAATAACAACGTGCCGTTCTATATCACACCCCTCCCCCAAGAGATGAGAACTATAATCAAAGGTCTGAATGGGATTATGATCGAGGAGGAGGTCAAGGTTGAGGTAGGAAAGTTAGGTTTTGACATCCTAACGCTTGGCAGGATTTTCTCTCGCAGGATTAGGGTCCATGTTCCACTGTCCGTGGTAGAAATGCCAAATAAGACCGATTTCCTGGCAATCAAGTCTCTAACAGACCTGGTGCACTGCAAAGTGCAAATTGAGGATTACCCTCCCCCCTCAGGCCCGATGCAGTGCAGGCGGCTTCTGCGCTTTCGGCATTTGGCCTGGAGCTGTGAGATTGCAGCAAGTCCGATCTCGGTGCGCAGGCAATCACCACGTGAGCCGATGCACTGCAAACTCACTTAGGTGTGCACTTTGTGATTCACGTGATCATGGAGCGCGCTAGAAAGGTTGTTTAGTTTCAGTAAGCTGGCTGGAATTGCATCATCTCCTGCAGTATGTCCAGGATGTGAGTGTGTCGTCCAGTGATCGCGGGACCTACGCTATTGTTACCAGTGTCCCCTTGAAGGCATTGCCACGAACAACAAGAGCCTGAGGAAACACAAACACAACAAAGCACCATCGCCGAAACACCAGACACGAGCACAAAGTACACAGCTGCAAGCGGAGCGCAATACAAAAACAGCGCACATTGGACATCCATTGCAACTTAGCTCACAATCCAAATCTAAACCCACTCAACCCTGCATTCAACACAACCCCAAGAACAAACAGCTAACGTTAAATTTAGACCCCCACTTCTCAGAGGTCCATGTCCCACCTTTGCTGTGACGATACACAAGCTGGGTATTAAATGGTGTTTAGCCATTGCCACTTTTTTTTTTTTTTAAATAGTTTCAAGTTGTAATGATCTCCGGATAAGTTCATGGTTAGCTATCTCTACGAGCTCTTCCAGTTCGCACGTGCAAATTTCGTTGTCCTAAGTATAGTACAACACACCACAAGACAGGACACCCGAACACAGGACAATAATAAAATATTCTTCTGGAACTGCAGGGCAGCGTGCTCTAAATTATCTGAATTAAAGTACCATCTGTCAATAAATTCTGTAGAACTAGTACAGCTAGGCGAAACATTTCTAACAGACAAAGCTAGATTTTCAGTACCAGGCTAAGGGATGTATCGTTCTGACAGGCCCAACGGGCGAGCTGGAGGAGGAACAGCGATACAAGTTTACAATAGTATAAGCATACTAAAACATATCTAACTTAGGAAATGTGAAAACCATAGCTATGTCAAACTGAATACAAAAACATCCAATAGTAATAGTTAGTGTACACAACCCCGCGGGCCAAATGCTCCAACAAGACTTACACTCGATGCTCAGCCTGGGCAACCAAGTCACAGCAGCTGGTGATTTTAATGCAATCCAAGAAAGGTGGGGCTGCCACGCGAACAATGTGCTACGCAACACATTGCACAGACATATGCAAAATAGCAGCTACGTTATAGCACATACTGCAGAACCAACATACATTCCATCAAACACCAGCGACCGAACATGCTAGATATTTCCCTACTCAAATGTTTAGATGCAACCTACAATTGGTAGACTCACTATCTACAGACCTATATATTGTACAGATCGAGATAGAAAAACCGCCCACCTGTGCCCCCCAGCCCCGCTGGGGAGGGATTACAAAGGGTAAACTGGGAATTATTCAGAGCTACTGTAAATCAGAGAACCCAGAAATAGTAGATGACCTAACAGAACAACTAAAAGCAGCGATTCAGGCAGCAACTGTCCCGTTGAAAATTCCCCCGTGATGCGATATAGTATTCCCGCCGGATATGTTACTACTAATGCGCGAGAGAGATCAAGAACCGAAAATGGAAACACACACGAAACCTTCTACACAAAGTCAATCAAACCACCCTAAACAGCAAAATCAAAACTTGCAGCTATGAGTTACTCCACAAGCAATGGAAACAAAACATAGGTTACCAAGAGGCTCATCAAAGAACCGCTCATAAAATCTCGCACATGCTGCTGCCCAATACCACTGACATGCATGCTGTAACGCCACAGGACACAGCTAATGCTCTTACAGACGCATTTGAATAAGTTGTCGTCCTAATGAACCCTACGATCCAACATTTATCGAACATTCAGAAGAACGCGTATCGACCATCATTTCCGCTAGAACCAACAACAGTGCGAGGAAAACTAACGAGGAATCGAATGGATAATAACAAACCTACAAAGCACCTGGGCCAGGCTAAATACCAAATATGGTTCTAAAGAACTTAAATGACCAGGCCTATGAGACGCTGGCAGACATATGCAACTATTGCCTACAACACGGATACTTCCCCAAACTTCTCCAAACATAAAACACAAAGCTAATTACCAACTCCACCGCCTCTTCCCATGACACCCGATAAGGTAACAATAGGGCTAACACTGTATAAAACGTTCATTTGATCAGTCATTGCATACGCAGCGCCCGCCTGGGGACACTGTGCAACATCGCACATAAAAACTCTCCAGGCACTGCAGAATAAAATCCTGAGAATCATCTCTAAGATACCAAGAAGCGCACTAGTAGACATCCTACAGAAAAACCTTAAAATGCATTGAGTCGAGTAAGTTATCAAACGGTTGGTGTTCATTATGTACAAACAATGCGAGAGGCACTACAATCCCCTCATACATCTTTACTGTATCGAATAAAAACCTCTCCCCCTGTCACAGAAAATAACACGTTTGTTCAATGTCAACCTCCTATTCTTTTGCATTTTCGGAATTTTTCAATCTGCGCTGTCTTTCATGTTCACTGGCTTATCTCCTGATTGGCGGTCCCCATGACCGTGTTTGCTAAAATGCCTAGTTTTTGTGCTTTGTGGAGCGGGGCATCGCAGGTTCGAGTCCCGTCTCTTCAGGTATTGGTGTTTGTAAAGGTATATATGTGCATCTGTATGTAAAAAATTAAACAAAAAAGAAAACAAGAACATAGAGATAAATATAAAAAAGAAGGAAAGAAGTTAAAAAAATCTGATGTATCCCATTCACACGACTTTCTCTATATCTCTATAACAAATTATTGTTAATAAGCGTATTCTTTTATTTATTTCATGATAATCGAGAAAAATTAGCAGAAATAGTCTTATTTATTGCTTTATTGTAAGTAGAAGCGAAATAAGGGAGTACCGTAGGTTAAAGTGAAAACCAAAAACTGGTTGCTATGTGACTGAAGTTCGTTTATTTGTATGGACATGAGTTGGCAAATTTCTGTATGAGAAAAGTATAAGTTTTTTCAAAGCTGAAACCAAAAACAAGGAATATTTCAAAAACGATCCTCGAAAAAAATGTATACAACATGAATTGTGTGTTTTAACGTGCTCTACATTTTTTATGTGTAAAGTTTTTGTCCATCTCTTACGGTTTAGTAGTTATGCAAAATTCATACAAAATAAAGTAGTCTTCAGAGGCTATTCCCAGAAAAGTATATATATATATATATATACATTTTTTCAGGTAAATATCTTTAATATACGATATTTTAATCAAAAGTGTTAGAGCCATTTTTTAGAAAATCAAAATTTTCGAAAAAGTTCCGTGTAAAGGGCAGTTGTGAGTGGGGGGATTTTCTTGAAAATAAGATACCAAACCTAAATACCAAATGTTTTTAACGGACTTTTCGTTTTTGAGCTATGCTGCCCACAGACACACACACACACACACACACACACGGACATTTTCTAAAATGCTTTTTTTGGGTTCAGGGGATCTCAAAACATATTTCCGGTGAAATCTCGGTATCGAATTTTTGGGTGCAATACAATACCTTCTCTATACACTATGTACATAGTACGTATAGAGAAAGTAAAAATCTAGCAGGAACTGAACGAAGCCAGGCATTGTGCAACACGTTTCGAAACGAGCTGTAGGCACCACGACTATCGATTGCATCATAGTTAAACTCTGTGTGGATCGAACCTCAACCTGAAAACCCAGATTAAAAACTAGGAGAGCGCCAGACTCTGACATGCATTTACATTCTCGATCAGCTTCGAAAGGGTTCGGGATTCTCGGATTTGTTTTTCTCTCACGTGATTGGTCATATCGGACAATGAGTGTAATCGGTGAAATGATGCTGAAATGATCTCAGGGATCCATGGAGCTTGGGTTCTGATTTTTGCGTCCGCAGTGTTTAGCTTTGCATTCACAAGTTACAAATACTTCATACAGGAAAACCAATGGCAAATACCTCCACATTAGTAGAAGAAAATGAACTGTAACAGTTCAGACAGGCGGTCGCGTCGTGGCCAAGTGGTTAAACCTCACGCCTCTCACCTAGATGGCCCGAGTTCGATCTCAAACGACCGCATGTGAGATTTGTGGTGGACAAAGCGGCGCAGAGGCGGGTTTTCTCCGGATTCTCCGGTTTCCTCCACCATCGCATTCCACGGGTGCTCATCTTCGTTCATGTCTCAGTATCATCGCCTGCGGTGCCAAAAGTAGTTAAAGCGTAGTTAAACAATATAAAAAAATAACACCCCTTGCGTAGTGACCTGGAGTATTCGTATCATCTGAGTGGAGTATATGGCGAAACAGGTGTTCAGGTTGTTTTTTCTAGTTTTAGACAATGAAAACGTCAAAGAGCAGAAAATTGTGTGCAGCGTATGTATTATTGTATTATCTGGCAAAGTAATGCAGCTCTTTCTTTCGATTTCCTCTAGATAAAGACAAGAGTAGTATTAACCCCAGATTAAGCAAATGGATTAACGATAATCCTGCCGCTAGGGGCGCTAGTGTCGCTCTTAATCCGTGTTAATCCGCGGATTAGTGCGGATTAGTATGGATTAAGATTGACACTAGCGCCACCTAGAGGGAGGATTATGGAAAATCCGGATGCTTAATCTGGGGATATTCCTTTTTTTTTTTGCTTTATTTATTGATTTATTTGCATACAGGATGTGTTACATGTATTTTTATGAATGCTAAGACTATGGCTTATGGGATATGGATGGAGAGGAAGGTGAATAAAAAAATACAAAGCAGGTGGATTAACGATAATGCTAAAGTGGCGTTTTGTTGAAAAAGTTGGCGCCATGGAGGATTATGGTTAATCCGGTGGTTAATCCTGGTGACTGTTTTTAAAAAAAAATTATTTGAATACAGGTATTTCTTATGAATGCTAAGACTATGGCTTATGGGATATGGATGGAGAGGAATGTGAATAAAAAAATACAAAGCAGGTGGATTAACGATAATGCTGAAGTGGCGTTTTGTTGAAAAAGTTGGCGCCATGGAGGATTATGGTTAATCCGGTGGTTAATCCTGGTGACTGTTTTTAAAAAAAATTATTTGAATACAGGTATTTCTTATGAATGCTAAGACTATGGCTTATGGGATATGGATGGAGAGGAATGTGAATAAAAAAATACAAAGCAGGTGGATTAACGATAATCCTGAAGTGGCGTTTTGTTGAAAAAGTTGGCGCCATGGAGGATTATGGTTAATGCGGTGCTTAATCCGGGTGACTGTTTTTTTAAAAATATTTATTTAATGTAATATGGATTACATGAGAAGATATGATAATATGAATAATGCGTTATACACTATACGTTATAAACAGAGAAAAAATGACTTATACACTTCATGACACAGAGAATGTTTTTTATAGGTTCACTGAACAGTTGCACAGTTTATGTTTGAGTAAACTTTAAAATGCGTATGGATTGGCACTTGGGTTGAAATATAAGAGATTCATTTTGGAAAAAGAATTTAAGGTTATAAGGCTCACAGATATACGTATTAGCTATTGGATGACTAGACACGTAATAAGGTGTGTACTGGCAATATATGTTACATTTTGCACTATAGATTCTGTGTTTACAGACGGCACATTGAAATGGAGCACGAGGTGGCATTGTGTTGGTTTATTCTTTTTTGTATGGAGTGAAAGAGACGATGAAGCGTTTGAAGCCGCTTCTAAGCTTTTCTTCGCCTTCGTAGACGATGCAGAATGAAGTGGAGTTGAGTTTTTTGATGAGATCTGGCGAGGCTTTGCCAAATCTGGTAGGGAGAAACACTTCTGTCTGGTTGTCTAATTTGGCGACTAGTTTGGTGCCGTGAATGGTGTCCAGACTGCAAACACTGATGACACGGTATGGCACGTTTTTTTCGAGCGAAGATACGCTGACTGCGTCGGCGGTGTGTGATAGATCCTGGAGCTGGCTAAGCGCATCCATGCTGACTGTTTTGACACCAAGGGCAATGTTTGACGAACGGGGCTGGTCCGTCGATGTGGGTTCTTTGAGATGGAAGGTTGTAGTGTCGTTTGCACCGACGGTATGGGGCGCAAACGGGTTGTATGTGGATAGGCAGCTGTTCCTACACGACGTCCACGTCTGCAGGAGGGTAGCGAGAGAAGATGGAGCTACCGTTTTGAAGCAGAGCTTGGCGTTCTTGTGGAAGAAGGACTTCGATGCGTCTTGCGTTGTCTAGATACTTGCTGAGCACGGAGAGGCAGACGCAAGTCATGAAGGGCGCCTGTTGTTGTACTTGCGGTTAAAATCGTTGATTTGATGGCGAAGTCGGATGAGTTGTAGGTAGCACACCACTTCGCACCTGAAGCACAAGTTTTGACGGACGCGGTGGGACGACTTGGCACTGGCAGTTTAGGCAGCGCTTAGGGTTCCACGATGCGACTGGCATTCCCGGACGTCCACTGCACACTGTGTGAGGGGAGGACATTGGAGTGGCCTTATATAGGCTGTTGGAAACCACATGCGTAGGAAGTGGAGCATCCGGTGGAAGAAGTTTTTAACGGTTTTTGGCAGCAAATGGAGGGGAGAAAGGAAGTAGCACATCCGTGGGAAAGGGTTTATCTTGACCGCATCCGTGGGAAACAGGATGTTGAGCATCCGGCGGAAATAACGGTTTTTGAGAGGAAGGAGGGAGAAGGGAGGGGGAAAAGTTCGTTGTAGTCAGTTCAAATTTGAATGCTTGAAATGTGGAGAGGTGGATTTAAGGGGTATTTTGCGAGATGGAAAGTGCAAAATACGGTTTGAGGAAGTGATCCACCTCCAGAAATGTTCTAAAATTGGCGCACCGTATGTACCTGGTGAATTGGGTGAAATTGATGAGATCAAAGGGGATTGCGGAGTCCTGGTTGTGAAGCATGTACTTGTAGTAGGCCGCGATTTGATTTTGCACGTCCATTTCTTCTTTCTTCTTGTGATACATGATGTCGGTGACGATGCGCTGCAGGTTATGCAACGTGTCCCACTCTTGCAGGTTGAGCGTGACGCAGGTGCCTTGGGGGTGTCTGAAGACGATCTTTAGCTTTCCAAACACGGTCTTGGACATGATGGTGACGGTGTTGCAGATGGTATACGGTTGAAGAGGTCCCTCTGGGAGATGCAAGCGGTTGTGAATCGCTGGCATGTCTTCGACGAGCTACTGCCACTCCGTGGAACCAAGGACCGCTGCGCTGCGGGATCCGCATTTGGCGATGGTGACGACCAACTGATGCGGCGGGAGGGGCGAGAATCCCACACACACGAATTTGGTTTGTTGCGGGTTGAGGAAGTAGATGTCGGACAGAGGACCCACTGTACCGCTTTGAGGGCTTGCGGGCTTCTGCGCGAGGCGATCGTAATCGAAACGAAGCTTTCTTTTTGAACGGGTGGTGCTTGCTGATGGAGTTTGAAATCGCAAACCGCTGAAACAAGGCGCGAAAACAAATAATATAAGAGATGAACATCAACCCAACGGAAAAAAAAAATAGACGAACAATGACACGTGGCTTACCTGGGCGGCGTAGGTGCATCCGCGTGCTGCATGTCTGACGGTGAATAAGACGAGCGGTGGGGCGATCATGGGTTTTTATATGAGCAAGAGCGTGTTCTGAAATCAGAGGCAAGACAGAGTGAAAAAAAAAAGACGCTACGAAAAAAAAAATGGGTAGGAGAGTGACGTACATACACCTACTTACCTTCAACGGTTGGCAGGTTTGATGAGCGTTAGAGCACTTTGCGCGGCATACGTTTTTGTAGGTTTTGCGAATGACGTCATCATTGTGAGCGTAGTGGCTGACGTGAAATTTAGAAAAAAACTTATGCTTTGGCAGACCGGAGCAGCGGTGGGAGAGGTAGTCAATGACGTAATGGCCGCAAGTATTGCTGTGGAAACCTTGCAGCCTTCTGGTGTTGGTTGACCACTTAGCGCAGAGAGAATTTAAGAACCGAGTAAAATGGGGAGAAATAGGGCTCATTCCGTAACTGTCAAAGTATTCTCCGCGCCCGTTTTTATGGACAAAGATGCAAACCCAGTGTTGACCCGGTTTGGTGCTGGGGTCGGTGTTGGCCACTAGGGCCAAGGGAAATGACGGACGTCCGTGAAGTGTGGGTAGTTTATCGCAGGGGTAGACGCCTAAAAAGTGGGGGTGCGTAGAGGAGCATGTGGATAGAAAGCGTTGAATTTGAAAGGTGTTCATGATACCAAAATGGATCTGTTGGCGTCAATTTCCAGGGTGCGATGTATTTCCGCCATCACCAGCAGCGTGATGGGTTCTGTCAATTTTTCGGCAAAACCGATGCTTATAGATACTGAACCGTGACGTTGGCCCGAGAGGTGAGATTCGTTGGCGCTCATGTCGGCAGTGAGATCGAAAGCCATTATGGTATACCCTCGCGGGTAGGCTTCTCTGGAGATGGAATGTCCCTCGTCTTTGAAATGAATGCCTAGACCGTCCTGCAAGGTTTGAAAGCATTCCATGTAGTGACCTTTTGCAAAATCGGGTTGAAGCGGTTGAGAGGGTACGGGCTGTCCGTTCACATAGAGCTGAAAAAAGTTCATTTTAAAGTGTTGCAAATGGTACGGATTTGCGTTAAAATGGCCAGAATAAGCCTTGTCGGTGACCATGGCCACGACCACTCTTCTGGGAATTTTTCCTATGAAGACATCGCTGAATGTCATGGCTCTGGACTCTTTGGGAACGCTGAGAGCGTGAAAGCTGACATCCTTGAGATGGTACTTTGCGTTGCTCTTTGCGAGCACGGCCTGGTGTGCAAGCTCGATGGTTGGCGAGGGTCGGACGGCCTTTAAGCGCAGCGTGGCAGACAAGATGTCGACGTAGCCCTTAAAGGTGGCTTGGTCTGAAAAGAGGTAAAATTGTGGAGAGGCAGGAGTGAGCTTGATGGTCATGCTGACGTTGTTCAAAAGCAACTTCTCCTGTCTAAACAGGGCATTGGAGAGAGGGGCGATGAGTTGAACCACGTTGCTGGCTTTGGTAAACCCGTGACGCCACTGAAATCCCGAATTGGCGATAAAAGTATCCATGATGCCTGCCGTGTCTTTTTTCCATAGGCAGGACTCTAGCTTGGTGTTCATGGCATCTTCGGAGTAATTTAGTAGTGTCTCCAGGTAGGTTCTGTAGGGGTAACCGGCCTGAGGCATGGACACGATGACGTTATTCAGGGACACCTCGACTTGTTGAAAGAGGGAATTTAAGGCATTGTTGACCAAAGTGGCGGTAACGTCGTCTGCGATATCGGCTCCCTTGTCATCTACGATGCGAATCATGAGTTCGAGGACGACGTAAGTCAAGTCTAGGTAATCGTCTGCATTACCGGAATAATGAAAGGTGATGGGAGCATTTTTCATCAACGTGTTTTGAGGGTTTAGGAATAGAATGCGGGACTCCTCGATGTTCATTTGAACGGGAACCTCTTTAAAGAGGTCCAGTTCGGAACTCATGTGCACGGTTTGGTCTGTCATGACGAGAAAACGTCTTGCACCTTACGCCTAGCGCGTTTAAGCTTCGACTGCTTGGTCTTTTTGGGTTGAGTGCGTTTTATTCTCTTGGCGCGCCTCATGCCGGAGCCGAGCATGGCATCCAGTTTTTCGTTGGCCTTTCGTTTTAAATTTGATCCGGCCTCCTTGAGCCTGAATTTGAAGGCCTCCTTAGGCGATCTCCCCGCGGTGGTCACATCGGAGAGCACGTGAGCACCCACCTTGAGCGCCTCCTTACCTACCGCTTTCGCTCCGCTTTTTAGAAATGGCAGCACTCTTCTGAAGAGGCCTCCAAGGGCAGAAAATAGTCCGCTCCCTTTTTGGTAGCGGTTCCCCCTGTAGACGATGAAATCGCGATCGTCGTATGCGCCTCCCGCCTGGTTGAGATAGTACTGCGTGACGGCGTGCACATCCATTATCGCTGTTTGGGTCGGAAGGCGAGAACTATAGTAGAAGAAAATCCATCAGTAAATGGCAACAGATCGCCGTAACCGTTCCTTAAATATATGTTGACCGTCTTAAAGTCTTGGCGTATCAAGGGAACCCAGTTTTGGGGGAAAAAAGGTCTTTTCGTCGCTCATGTAAGTGTTGTTGCTTCTTTCGTATTCTACGGCCACGCTTTCAATGACCTGCACGAAGGTATCGCCCACCACCTGCGGGGCCACTAGATTGCAATAGATGAACATTTCGTACGGAAAGCCCATATACGGATCTACAGGGTGTTTAGGGGTCTTCTGAAGTACGACGTTGGTGTAAGGATCGAAACCTAGCATTTTGGCCATAGCGGGTGTTAAGAGCAGACTGTGTATGAGATGTAGCGGTTCCGGGGGGTCCTCCGAATCATCATTTCCTGAGTTCGATCTCGCGCCCTCCTCCTGGACCGCCGATGCATCGGCTTTGCCAGGTTGCGAACCCTGGCCCTCTTGCCCCGAAGACGTTGCACCGTCGGGTTTAGGTTTTGTGCCAGCGGTCGAAAGAGAAGTAGTGGAGGAGGAGGAGGAGGAGGAGGAAGGTTTTCCGGGGCGAGAGGTTCCCTGGGTGGGCTTTTGTTGATGATGCATCGAAACTGGGGGTTTAGGTTTCGGTTTCGGTTTGGGTTTTTAGTGGGGTGCGTCGTTCGCCATTTGGAATCTGCTGATCGCGTAGGGTTTAGCCGTGCGCACTACATGTTCCACAAATCCGTCGAATGGAATGTCGGGCAATTGTTCGGGATGCGTGACGGTGGCGTTCACGCTTGCGGTTTTCTTGCGCTCGTCAAAGAGAAAAAAATGTTGCACTTGCAGGTGTTCCAGTATGACAGCGTTGACGAGTCTCACCAGGTCTTTAGGATTGTGCACGATGGCTTGAGGCATTTGCAAGCTAAATTTGGAATGTGTGGGGATGCGCGTCATGGTGTACTTGGTGCCCACGAGATGGGTATCGTCTCGGGAAACGTTATAAAATTTTACCGGATACCTGACCTTTTGCAGAGCCACTTCCCATTCTCCCTGCAGGACGATTCTCTCGGGCAAGACGTTTGAAAATCTGGACGTGGTGTTATCGGTAAAGTGGTCCATCGAAACATTGCTCACGAGCGTGAGAGAGAAGGGCTTTGTCTTGATCATATCGAATCGACGGTCGAAGCCAGGACCCACGAGTTAAACTTGGGAGGATACCCTTTCCACTTGACCAGCAGCTGTCGGTTGCGGCCGCGTCCTTTAGTCTGCAAGATGCGTTCGATCTTGAAAGTCTTGGGAAGCGCGACCTTTTGCAATTCCTCGGTGTAAAACGTGCCGTCTATGGCTTCTCCGGCTAGATCCTTCAATTTATATACCACGGGCTGACCCCGCACTACCGCGGAAATTTCAAATATTTCGTCCGTCCAATTTTGCTCGTAGCCCTTGTCAAATTTCATTTTTTCTTTAGAAATGCGCACGTGATCGCCTACGGAATATCTGGGGGTTTTTCTCGCGAGGGACATGCGCTTATGACCGTACAAATTGTGGTACACCTGTAAAATGTTAGATGGGTTGACGTCCTTTGGGGCCATTTTTATCGACCTGTGGTACGAACTGTTGTACGATTGGAGGAGCGCCGGAAGAACCTCTACGTATCGGTAGCTATTTTTGTGCGTGAAATATTTCCACATCTTGGTTTTTAAGGTACGGTTAATGCGTTCCACGACGCTGGCTTTCACATTATTTTTGGTGGTGTAGTGTTGGACATTGTGCTTTTTTAAAAAGTCGCGAAACGTTTTGTTGGTAAACTCCGTTCCCTTGTCCGTTTGCAGAATCTTGGGAACGCGTTCAGAAAATATGGAGCGAAAGGCTTGCGCCACCTCGGTACCCTGTTTCGATTTTAGAGCCACTGCCCTTGCTGAACACGTCTATGACCGTGAGAATGTAGACGTACGGCTGGTTATGTTCCCTAACGCTGTTCATGACATTAAGATCGGCTTCCCAAAGGTCGTCCATATTGGTCACGTGATAGTATTTGGTAGGGAATCACTTTCTCACCGGTTTGTGCAAGGTGTAACTGTCCTGAGTTCGAAGGAAGGATTCGATGTTCGCTCTGGTCGCACCCGTAGCCTTACGAAGGCTCTTGACCGTGCCCAACCCAGCATAGTGTTCGGGTTTTGCATAGGTGCGTCTAAGAAGCTTCCATTCCTTCATCGTTTACTTGTATAGAGGTTTCCACAGGCGCCTGCGAAAATAATATCTCGAAGCAGGCGATTTAGGTTTCTTTTTGGGCGATTTAGATTTCTTTTTGGGCGATAGAGTATTCGCCCTCTTGCTTTTTCCAGGGGAAAAGGGGTCGATCTTGACGGTCCGGGGATCGAACTCCTGCTTTATGGATTCCAAGTCTTCGTAATCATCGTCGTCGTCGCGGACGGAACCGTCGTGGTCGTCGTCGTGTTTGAGATCGTCAAAGAATGGCTTTCTCACTTGTGCCACGAGATCGAGATAGTGCCCCAATTTATATTTTACGAGACGCCACTTTTCGTCGGCAGAGAGTTTTGCACGCTGCACGTGGTCGATTTCTTTAGCGAGTCTAGAAATAGTTTTATCGACGACGTGAAGCTTTTCTACGGTTTTTGGCTGCGGAGCAACGACGGTCTGCTTTCCGTACTTCATCCTGTTAATTTCGAGACCAGCGCACTTCCCAGCGTGGCTAGTACGGGAAGGAGAAACGCCGGTAAAAACCCTCCTTTTTGAACCAAGATTTTTTTCTTCGTCTTGATCGGAACGCGTTTGTCCACCAATTTTCTCCAAGACGCTTTATGGCTCTTTAAGCGGCTCAAGCACTTCTCGGGCAGTTGCACGTGACCTCTGCACACGTTGAGCATGCATTCGCAAATGGCCTTGATGAGATCTCCATCGGCATTTTTTAACAACTTTTTCCGCAGAGGTGCCTTGGCCTTGGCCAACACCGACAGATTGCCGTGCTGTCTCGCTATGCGCGGGCTGCTCAATTTCGCAAGGCTTAACCTGCCTCTAGCCATGTTTGCTCGATAATGACGTCAGCAAACCAAAGAAAGCGATATATAACTTCAACGACCTCACAGGCGGAGAGGTGCGAGTTCGCATCCCGACAAAGATGCCTGTCCAGTGATCGAACCCCCACCCCTCGAAGCAAAATAAAAAAAAAATACCGGAGGGCTTCATTTATGTATCATTATGTTTTCTGGAAAATGTCCCGTCAGAATTGGGCACAAAAAACGAGCACGTTTCGTTTGGCAGTACGCCGGTTCGATACCTGTATCGGTTAGGCGTATACTGCGTGCAATCCAAGACCAGATACCCGTGCGGATGCTCGGTAGCCTTTTCGAAAGCCTCTAAAAGAAACCTAGTGTTCCTGGGTTCGATCTGCTGGCACAGCCGGTCGATCTGCATCTTGTCCCTGTTGTTCTTGAACACGACGATGTAATTGGCGTTGAGAGAGATGTTTCGATATTTCTGTCCCTGAGGAAACACGTTTTGCAATATGGTCACGATGCCGAAGCGCTTGTGATGAGAGTCTCTAGTGAAGAAATTGGACACGTCCGTCCCTCCTCCCTCTACCATCAAGTCGTCTAGAATGACGAGATAGTTCTCGCCCACCGTAGCCAGTTCGGGAATGCCTGCATGGGTCTCGCATTTAAGGGGCAGGGCTTCGAGTTTCGGCGAATATTCCGGTGGGTGACACCACAACACTTTTCTGGGGAGCCGGTCGAACGTCTCGTCGGCGTGACGTATCAAGTTTTTCACAAAAGTCGATTTTCCGCACCTCGAAGGGCCCGCTACGAGCATCGTGCTAGGGAAGGTGAACTGCCTTAAATCGCGCGCTCCGCGCATGGTGCTTTTGAGAGGACCGAGTTCGAAATGACTTTCCGACCGTGGTTGGCGCGTCATTTATGACTTCCGTTTGTATCCGTAAGGATGGGAGTCAAAGTCGTCGACGAGTACGCGCTTGTTCACCACCATCCTAAAGGTCTTGACGCTGGGCTCGGTCACCACCGTCCAAGAGGGTTTCCTCGAAATCTGCGTACCCACCAACGTCACCGTCCTATCCCGATCGTGCAACACCATGTCGCGAATGACTTGGGCATTCACCAGCTCTAGATTCCCCGAATTCAGCGTCAACCCCTTCACCTTGCACACCGAGAAGCTCTTGCCGGACTCCGGACACTTGATCTCCATGCAATAGCTCTTGGGCCCCGTGGAGGCGAACCGGGAGATGTACGAACCCCGTCCGTACTTCTCCAGCTCGTCCGTCATGTCTCCGAGGAATCGTCCGACGGACGGCGTCCACGTACGCGGACACGCCACCGCGACGACAGAGTCGGTGTCGAAGTAGCACACCCGGTCTCCCAGTCGCTTCAGGTACGAGTAGAGCACCAGGCGCGCATGGGCCGTGGTGTAAGCCGCGAGGACGGCGTTGCCGGTGGGGTTCACCTTTGGGCTCTCCTCGCAGTACCTCCACACCACGTACATGATGGCGTTGGTCACCGGGACGTAGGACTGCACTTCGACTCCCGGGTCGTTCAGCAAGTCTAGAAGCCGGTCGTACCGGTCCACCAGCTCGCACGTGGACAGGTTGTTTTTCTGACCTAGCTTACCCCAGAACGCGTTCAACATGAGCTTGGAAAGCTCCCGTCGGCCCGGGTTGGGCTGGATGGCCTGCGGATCTAGACAGACGCCTTCGTGCTCGTAAAATTGCTTCACGTACTGCTGCTTCGCCTCGGGCGTGTCGCAATCCGAGGGCCAGCCGGAGGCCTCGGTCTTGATCTTCAGGAACTGATTCACGTAGTCCTGGAACAGACCCTTGTCTCCGGTGGTCGGGTTGTACTGCACCACGACGTATTCCCATATCTCGTAGACCTGGAGAAGACGGTAACCCTCCTCCAGGGCGACCTTCAACTCGTCGATGACCCAGGTGCCCGTCAACGAACGCTCGTCGTCCCCGTGACGGCACTCGTGCTGGTTCTCCGTCTCGGCACAAGAGCGACATAGCGGGAACATCAGCTTGCCTAGAATGCGCACCGGCAGCACCGGGTGATACAGGCTTTGCGGCGGTAAAACCCGACACTTCGCCAGACCTCCGCGCACGTCCTCTAAGCGCGGAAAGCGATCCACGTGCACCTTCGGGTGCCCCACGGGGTAGGGTTTGGTCTTGTTCACGAACGGGTACAGGCTGCACACGTCGTAGTAGAATATCTTTCGGTCCCCCTTGGCCTCGCAGTAGGTCTTGGTACAATTCGTGCTCCCTCCGTAGAAAGCGTCTCTGGGGTTGAGGGGTTCCGGCATGGGGAAGTGCTTGGCGTGTCGCGCGAGCTCCTCGTTCGCCTTCACCATGGCGTTGAAATCGCACTCCCACATCTCCACCACGGTGTAGCCGGCACTTCTCATCATGCGGGTGATCTTCTCCGAGCTTTCGAATCTCGAGGCCATGGTTTCGTTCCCCGTGCTGTAGATCGCGGTATGTCGGACTCGAAAGCATCGGCGACAGCCGTGGTAGAAGCACCCGTGGAAGAAGTACACGTATTTCACATCGCGTTCCTCTCTGTACCCGTCTATCTTGTGGCCTAGAATTTTAATTTCTCGTCCTCTCATGACATGTTGAATGACGACTCGCTCCTGCAACTCCAGCCAGGTCAGCCATACGCACGCTATGCGAGACTGCCTGTCCGCCATGCGGTACCCTCCCACGGGCAGGACGGAAATTTTATTCGCCGGCATGAACCGCTTTCGATACACGCACATGCATGCTTGGGCGATGGTCACACATTCCCTGAAAGGGTCGATGGCGTTCTCGTTCAAGAATTCCCTCCTAAATTTCGATACTCCCTGGCTCAGCAGAAACACGTCCATTTTGCAATACGTCACCATTTCCGCCTTCATGTCGAAGACGTATTCGGAGGCCACCTTTTCATCGTGCCACTGCTCGAAAGCTTTTCGAACCTCTACCGACATGCCCTGGGGGCAATAAAACTTTTTATCGGGAATCGCACCCCGGTACTGCTCGTTTTCCTTCGTGTTAAATAAGTAAGGAAAATAACCTTTGCATTCCTTCATGCCGAACGTCTTCGAAAATCGAGAGAGTGGCATTGGTATGAAGTTGATCGAGTCGAGAAACGTGACGTTCCCGTGTCTCATTCTGTAGATCTTGCTCCCGTTCATGATAAGCTCCGGCGTCCAGTGCAAGTCGCCGACCATGTACTTCAATAAAAATTGCCCGTCGTACGCCTTAAGATTGTGGGCCACGACGATGACGTCCCACGCTTCGAACCTCTTCTGCATCATGTGCTGAAATAATTGTTGTATCGGGTTCTCCATGAACACCCATTTTTTCACACCGCACTGCGTACAGTACGCCATCTTGCGGTTTTCATCCACGCAGAGAAAGCAGGCCTGGTATAACACGCACAAGTTCGGAACATGCTCGTACGTGTTCGCCTTCCCCGAGTACGGAGTATCTTGCGTGCATTCAAAGTCGATGAACATAAACACGAAATGATTTCTTTTGCTCTTTGACACGTACGGTTGTATGTAGCACATGTGACCGTCTTGCACGTGTATCTTGCAATGACTGCAAAAGGTCTCACCGCACTGGTGAGGGTTCTTTCTATGCCTCAAATTCACCAGTTTATGGCAAGACGGGCACACTTTCTCGACATCGCAAACCGACAGCGAATTGGGGTAATAGGCGCCCTTTTTCACGTGATTGGCAAAGCATGTAGGGCCCTTAAAGTCGCGAGAGCATGCCTTACAGAATAAGTACCCTTCGTACCTCTTGCCGCACTCCTGATGACACTTTGAACAAATGCCCTCGCACCTATGGAATTCTTTTTTGTTCGCGGAGGGGTGATGACATTCGCGGCAATACCATTTGCATTTAAAGCACATGTGCAAGTTCACAATGGCATTAAAGTGCCCATCGTGAAGCATGACGTCAATGGGCTTATCGCCTTGTTGTCTTTGTTCTGACGCGTATAGCACGTGCTTCCCCGTATGATCTCCAAAAACAGTCAACGTGTAGCCCTTTAACATAGCGTCAAAATGCCTGACGTCATCGATCGTGAAACCGGACTTCCGTCGACCTACACGTTCGCACAAGGCCGCGGCCTTCTGCTTTTGCAGATACTCGCTACGCCTTATCGTGTTATAGTTGACGTCATCATCCGCTTTAGCTTGGCCTACCACAATGGCTCTCGGTAAACACAATCCGTCTTTGTTATAAATTTCAACAATGCCTTTATTCGTGCGACACGCGTCGCAAGGTTTGTAACACGAACCCGAGACCTCCTTAGTCCAAACAAATGTGATTTTCAGCGCGCCGCCTAGCAAGAACTGCTCGTTGCTCTGAATGACTTTTTCTATACATTGTATAACAGCCTCGGCGTTCACCTGATCGATGCGCCTTACGCTCATATTAAACGCTTTCGAAGGCTGCTGCTCGTCCGCAATGGATAGGCCTAAATACCCGGGTTCGTTCTCCAACAGGTTCTCTTTTGCAAAGCGAACAATGTCGGTAAACAGCAATGTTAACCATTGGTCAGGGTTTGCATCTTTGGCTCCCGGGATCGCGGTAATTTCTGTTTCGGTATAACCAGAGAACAATCTCTTCATGCTTCTCTCTCTATGCGCTACAATGTCGAACCTGGACTGCCAGGATGCGTCTTGACTTACCCCATGTTCCGCCGCCTCCATGTTGCTTCGAGAGTTTCGTTAAAACAGCACCTAAACCTTTTTTTTTTCTTTTGTCGCAGTCTTAACAGGTTCGCTCCCCGCAAGCAAAGTGCTCTTTTTTTTCTTTCTTTCTTTTTTTTTACGCCACCTATTCGGTACAATACGCACTATTACGGCAAGCAACCTCGATGCATGTCATGGACGTGTAAATGCTTTATAACGCGTTCGCTGCCATCATCCGATGGGTTTATTTTCTCACAAATAAACTATTTTCAATCACGCGTAAAAACCCTATAAAATAGCATAAGCTAAACAGCAAAATGCTCGACGACAACACATTTACAAGCAAACGCACACTTTCGCGAGTTGCTTATCGCCTCGTGCTTTTAAAGGGACCTTATCGCCACCGCAACTTCCGCCTGCGCAGTCCGTTAAAGAGCTCGTTAAAAAACCCGGCGCGCTATCTCGCCACAATTTCCGGCGTTGTAATCGGGACCTTTAACGGTTTATTTCGCTCGCACGAGCGAACCACCGCAGCATCAGGTTGGGATATGAACCAAGGTTTTTTTTTTTTTTTTTTTTTTATTTCATCGACCGCTAAACCGCATTTAAAGACTTTCGTGCTAATGAGTTTACGTTCCCACAGCCATTTTTAAACCTAACGGTCCTTTTAAACCTTCTAAATCATATTCCAACCAATCACAAACAAGTATTCAAAACTCCGTCCACCAATCCCGTCCTCCCATCGCGTCTTTACCCGATTTTATCTCTCGCATTTCAAGTCATTCTTCTTTTATTCGAGTTGTAGCCTCTGTCAGCGCCACTTCGCAGCACCACGTTTCACCTACCTTCATTCCACACCTATTCCATCGCACAACGCTCTCCTACCATGACACGTACACGTTGTGTGCATCTCCGCAGCCACCATCGACAAAAAAAAAAAAAAGAAAAAAGAAAAGGTACGTGTATCATTTATTTTTCCCATAGTTATTGTATCGCTTAAAATTGCTTTTAGTTATTTTTTCTTTTGTTGTTGTTCAGCGCACGTGCTCCCGTTCATGTATACAATGCTTCACATCTCCCCCTGTGTTAAGCAATCTAGCATTAAAAGCTGTATTTCCTACAAAAAAAAAAATAATCTCGCATCAACACACGTTCATTTCATCACGCCATCAAAACACGCTGTATATACCGCAAAGTTAAAAAAAAACGCAATTCGTATTCCAAGTGCTTCATTTCAGCGTTTTTATTGTGCCATATTTTTCTAATGCTAAGCCTCTCTCGAGTTAACGTAGCTAAAACAGTGCAGACCTTCAATCCTTCAGCGCTTATCGCTCACCGCAAACTTCCGTTGTTGGCAGCTCGCCGAGCCGCTGTTATCACCAGCCTACTACGTGTGTGTGTAATCCACATATTAAAGTGTTCCAAATGTCGAGACTTAAAAATTTAATCTTTTAGTATATGTAGTCAATGTTTTATTCTACCAATTTTTTTTTGGCAAATGTAGCTTTTTACATATCGTATTTTATTGTTTTCAACAATATATATTAATTTTTATATTTCTTTAGACTCTGTGTGCGTTTTTAATGCATAGTTTAATTTTTTCCTTAAGTCATTTAACCTAGATAGGGCGCCCCTTCATTCTCATCATATTTTCTTAGCTGTCATAAAATATATGCTTTAAAAGCAATTCTAGCAGGGCTAACAAATGAAAAAATATATAAATGAAATATTTCTGATGTCTACTACTCATAGTGCTTTAGTATTTAATACATCTCTTTAAATTCATATATATATACTTCTTAAGCAATCCAAAATACCGCAAGTTAAACAACACGTTTCAATTCCTTTTTAATACCATTTTTTTATATTATAAACGTATTTCAACTCCTAATGCCTTACCCTTTTCATTTCGTTTCAAATTCCACTTCTCCTCCGTTCCCCTCTTCCTCAACATTCTCTCCACCATCCTCCACTTCTCCTCCGTCCCCCTCTAAGTCTTCGTCGTACGTTTCTTCATAGCTAGGGAATCCCTCCACTCCTCCACCGGTACATGCATTTTCCAATTTCCCAATCATTCCTTTTAACGATTCAAATTCATCGTACAGTTTAACCACATTTCCTTTTATTCGGTTCACCAATTCCTGCTCCTTCGACACATTCGCCCTCTTTTCCTCCACCTCTCTTCTCACTCTTTCCATCATCCCCCGTAGTTCTCCATTCCTTCTTTCACATTCTTCTTTCTGCTTCTTCACCACGTCTATCCCCCTTTTCATCTCCTTCATCTTACTATCGCATTCCTTTTTCATCTTTTGCTTCATCGAATTCATCCCCTTCTTACACCTCGCCGATGCCGCTTTTCTTATACTGCTCACCGACACCCTCCCGACATCCCCTCCATTTCCATCACATTCCGAATTTATTTTCAAGTTACCCTCCGCAGACCATCTCGATCCTCTCTTCACCCTTCCCTTTACTTTTCGCCCTCCACCTACGTTTAACTCCCACTCACCATAACCGCATTTACCAAATATATATATATGAAATTATCAGAAAAGTAGGAATTCATCTCATTCACCACACTATACGCCATCACAAGCTCGCTTTCCTCCGGCGTTAATTTCCATTCCAATTCCAACCCTTGCGGCAAATCTACCGTATCCATCAACAAACTACAATCTATCATCTCCACCAGAATCGAACTGTTGTCGCCGGTATACATATTAACAGGTTTTCTATAAAATACATACCGGTCGTCCTCCCTCCCCTTTCCTTTTTCACAACCACATCTTCCATTTCCAATATATCCCTCCGCACATTCCACCTGCCCCATCCTTACACCCCCGTAAAACATCCCCGAACATCTCCTCCCCCTCTGACATCTCGTTATCGGTTTTAAACAATTATAAACGTTCTTCAATGTCCCCAGGTTCATAAAGTCAGATCCAAACCTACACCCACTACCCTTCCGATATACACACGAACAATTAGGCATCAAATCGTGATCCTTATCGCATCTTGTCACATTTTCCAAATGACTCGTCTCATCATTTAGTTCAAATCCACACCTCCCAAAGCTAACGCAACTCCTCTCCCCACCAACAATTCCTGCTGCTATCAACACTATCCCCAACACAATCATCATTACCATGTATTCTTTCCCTCCCTCTCTTCCCCTTTTATACCGAACCTTCATCTCCCACTCTGCACCCTTCTCATTTTTTTCAACCAATCATATCACCTTTTATTTCCACCAATCACCGTAAAGTATTCCATTCCATCCACCAATCACATTTCTCCTTATTTTCACCAATCCCAACACGCCACGTCACTGCCTCGTCGCATTTTTACCTCATTCTTGCAAATCATTCCTTCATTCCTCTCCCACATCCCACCCGCATCCCTTCTCCAGTCTCTTACCAAAGTCACGTCACTATTTTTTTTTTTTAAAAAATATTTATTAATTTCAGCTTTATCCCAAAATCTTACCCAAATCCAATTCCCCATTTCTTCTCTCCAATCACAACACGCCACGTCATTTTCCCACTCCATTCCCTTTTTTATTTCCACCAATCACATTCCTCATTATTCTCTCAAATCACATCACGCCACGTCATTTTCCCCTTCTCTATATAATCACGTACTTCCCTTGTGGTACACCTTTCCCTCCCAAACTCCCGTCCCGTTCACTTCCTCACCATTAACCTCACCATGTCCTTAATCCATCTCATCCTCTATCTCAGATTAAGCGGATGGAGATAATCCTACCGCTAGGGGCGCTAGTGTCGCTCTCAATCCGTCTTAATCCGCGGATTAAGCCGGATTAAGGCGGATTAAGAGCGCCCCTAGCGGCAGGATTAACGTTAATCCATTTGCTTAATCTGGGGTTAATACTACTGACAAGTAAGTACTTTTAATGCATAAGACGCGTACTTCTCCATGTTTACGACTTGCTAAAATTTAAAGACATATTGAGATAATTCATCAAAGTGCACAATTACAATGCTTGGAGCAAATATACTTAATGGTGTACTATATTTATGGGTTGTACCATAGCCATTTAAAGGCGGCTCTGGCTGTACGCGTTGGTTAAGGTTTTCTTTTCATTCTAATTAAAGTATGCCAAGGGACCGACGAACGGGGTTTTCGGAAGTCATGGCCCAACTAAGTTGAACACCTCTTACAAAACCTTACTAAACTCTTCAAAACCTCAGATTTTCGTACACCAATCCTTATTATCTAGTAGCGTTCCCTTCTAGTCAAGAGTAAGCAACACTGTTTTATCAGAACTTTTCTAACTGGAATAAGTTAAGGATGACTAATAGCTTGTCCCGCTCTGTAATTTGATTGTAATTCATTTATGTGCTTTTTTATTTACTCGACATATTTTCATTTAGAAATCTGCTCACGAGTATAAATAATATTGCCGTGCTACTGAAAAGGTTAGCCTGCTCTTTATCTTTGTTAATAGAAACCTCTCAGAAAAGGCATGGATTATTCTAGGAACTCGCCGAAGTTTTGCAGTGCACCAATGAGCGCGTCACTACAGCCAATGAATGCGTAGAAATCACAAATAACAGAAAGACGTTAACTAGTACGTGGAGTTAAAACAGCATTACAACGTCTTCGCTGTTTTCTCTCTCATTCATGTAGATTTCTTGTGAGCTTCACAGGTACAATGGTTTTTAATGTGCATTCTTAAATATTTGGAGGCCTTGGAATTGATGCCAGAAATAATAGTAATAGTCAATAATCCAACTAGTTTTCCCTACAAAAGGGGTTCGCTTAGACAGTTATTAGTGAAGTTAGGTTTCAGCTTTCGCACGTTAAATAAGAGGCGCCTGATTGTGGAATAAGCAATAATTGTGGCATAGAGATATCGGTACTTGAGTAGACTATTTCAGGCTGTGTTCATATAGTTCATTTAGATGAATCTTGGTGCGATACTCATGATGTAAGAAAAGGTTGTGATGACGGCAGTTACTTCTGCTGCCTTCCAGCCGCTGTGTCACGTGGAAAAAGAACCATGAATCTTGCATGGAGGCGGCAGCCACGGTTTGATTGAGGGTTGCTTATATTTGTCGTTTACAAATTTTCGGGAATCCTTGACTGATTCACACCACGAAATGAATTCTGAAATATTTAAAACCTGGTTCAAGCACATACTTTTGAAAAACATTCCTCCTAAGAGTGTTATTGTGTTAATTACTGCTAGTTATCATTCCCGGCTAAAGATAAAACTTCCCACCATACCCAGCAGAAAAGATGAAATGATCAGAGTCATGGAAGAGCATAATTTAGATTTATCCAGTGTAGTTTGTATAAAAGCCGTGCTATCGGAGAAAATTCGGGAAGCCAATATACAGTGTATGTATGTAATAGACGAAATGGCAAAACATCATGGCCATGAAGTTCTCAGGTTGTCTCAATCTGATTGAGCTGATATGGGCACGCATTATGTATGCTGTAAGAAAGCGGAGAGTGACTCCTATAAGTATCTGCAAAATGTTGAGAGGATGTGTACCGAATATAGATTCGAGTTTTTGGGAAAGATGTGTTCAGCACACCATAATTTCAACTGCGGGATGTTTCACACAACAATGCCTCGTTCGTGATACATGAGAGTGAAAATGACAGTGACAGCGAGGAAGGCGAAGACTAATGTAAATAGAAAATGTGGTTAGATATTATTAGCAGTGTAGTACTCTCGTTGCTCGTAATAAGAACCTTGCTAATGTTATTATTCCTCCGTACTCTAAGAAATAAATGTCCATGCGTGTAACAACAGGGCGGAAAAAAGCATGTTTTGCTGAAGCACGTTTTGTATACAGACAGCATCTTGTGATTCTAAAACTACCATATACATATCTGTCAAATTAATTGTTCTTCCAACGTTTTTAAGTAAAGAACAAGGGAAAATGGAAGGGGAGAGATCTCTAGTTGAAGAAATATTTAATAAAATAACATTTTTGGCCTAGCAGAAGATTATTGATTAATTGGTATTATTGCAGTAAACATCGCAGCAAGGTCGTATCTTAATTTATGTATATACGTAAACACACACACACACACACACACACACACATTCACAGTTGTTTGGGAAAGGATTGGAATCATTTTTAAGTGCACAACAACAACAAAAATAAATAAATAAACTAGTATCAGAGAATATCCTAAAGATTATAATGGCTGTTACTGTTGACTGCGTGTATTGCATTCCGAGTCCGAGGAACAAGCCCCATATTCTTATTGTTCTGGTATCATAAGCACGTAATTTGATAGTAATTATTTCTCGCGATAGCTGCTAAATGGGCGAACTAACAAAAGGTTTCTTATAAACCGGAGTATGTTGCCAATTTTATGCGAATTTTCCTTTCCCTGTTTCTGCTTCTGCTATTGATAAACTACGACAATAACACCGCACAGGTGTTGATCATTATACTGGTTTAAAACTTACACTCTAAATGTACTACTTAATTCAACATTTAACAGCACAAAATCGCTTAAATAAATATTGAAACATTTCCTTTTCCTTGTTTTCTTCTTCTGCTATACGAGAAACCACCACCAAACACCACACACGTATTCACCATTATACTGATTTAAAACCTACAGTCCAAATGTACTGCTTAATAAATGTTATTTTAGGGTGCAATATGCGGCTTGACGAAAACGTGCTTCACCAACCACAGTACATTAGGTTAGAACATTTCCTATCCATCTATCTTTATATATATTGCTTTCTATGTCAATACCTGCAATCTTATTCCAGCCTTCGATGCCGACGATGTTAACCTTTTCAGCAGCACGGTAATAACTAATACTTAAGTTACCTTTCAGTTTTATAATAATAATAATAATAATAATAATAATAATAATAATAATAATATAAATAACAACAATAATAATACTAATAATAACAACAACAACTCTATTTGCCAATGTCTCTCTCGCACATAATTATGTGACGTAATTCCCCTGGTACATACATATTACTATTAGGAATACAATTCATAATAACGTTAAGGATAGGAAATAAAATCATTGTGCTACTTTGTTGTAGTTGATTGCCTGACAAAGAGTATTCTCACCACGTGTGAGATTTGTGGTGGACAAAGTGGTGCAGGGGCGGGGTTTCTCCGGGTTCTCCGGTTTTCCCCGCCATCGCATTTCACTGGCTCTCCATCCTCATTTCATGTGCCATCAGCGTTATCGCCTCCGGTGCCACAAGTAGTAAAAGCGGGCGTTAAACACTATAAAAATGACAAAAAGTAAGAGTTAGACAAAATGTTTCTGCACAAAAAATTTAGACGTTGTTAAATCACACAATTTATGTCAAACGTAGTTCTTTGTGGGGTTACCCATCTCTGAGATCCCCGTGTAATTGGCTTCAATTTTGCAACACATTATGGTTTCTCAAATATGAAGCGGTTATTCATTTTTCTTTCTCCTGGTCAAGCAAAGAAAACGGACTTTCAAAAGGATCGCATAGCGAGCAGCTGTCAAAAAATTTGACCATCGTTTAAGCATAACATATTAAGCTATTTATGTTGTATCTACAAGGAAATATGTTATAAAGCTATATTTGCAAATGTTTGTCCTTATTAATACGAAGTAGTTTCAAGAATACATTTTTAAAAATATTTTGTTGAAGAATGGCGAGAGAACGCCATGTAAATGTAACACATCAGATTTTTATTTAGTTGTTTATTAACAGTGTTAAAGGTATGCTAAACCTGTAAGTACGTAAAACCAAAATGAGTCCGCGGTGATGGCATACTGCAAATTTGAATATCAAGAGCGGGGGATTATTTGAGCCTCTAACCCCTACCCATCTGCGTACGCTTCTGGGGCTTAGTCTTTTCAATTCTATTCTGCAGTTCAAAATGAAAAGCGCTGCGTAACTTCCTTTACCATGTTATACCTCGGATACTTAATAATAAAATAAGAAAGGTGCAAACCAGGAGAATAAGAAAAGAGAACACAGCAACAGAGGAGGGGATACAAGAGATAGTTCAGTTTTGCAAAAGTTTTTATATGCGTTTTCAATTGCATTTTATTATTTCGACAATGATTAGTAATGGTACTTATTAGCGGATACCTAGAGGTCGGAAGCTTGTCGGGGAGCCAACGGCGCGAAACCACAGAATGGAGAAGCTGGAACGAGTGTTGTTTATTATTATTATTATTATTATTATTATTATTATTATTATTATTATTATTATTATTATTATTATTATTATTATTATTATTATTATTATTATTATATACTTTTAACTATTGTTTTATTATTAAATTTCATCATATTTTTGGAGGATATGCGTTCTCATTAACGTTTACGATTGTTTTGAATGTAACGCAAAACGTGGATTATATTTGTTTGTAATCTATGGTCCCTACTATTTTTTCCACAATTCACTATACTTTTGTTGTTACAAATCTGGTAAACCTGTTGTGGATTTGGCAACAGTGGGGATGGCCAAAATGACAGACGGATAAGTGAGATGTGTATGTACCAGTCTTCCTATATTTTGAAATCGAAGATAGTGCTGTCATTGATTTGCACTATTGGCACATAGTGTCAAAATGTTCGGGACTGTCAAATTGATCTGTGTTCGCCTTGACCGGCATCAGCAATGATCTCGAGTTATGCCCAACTGCAAGGTAGATGAGAACTTGGGACTGGGGTCTATTGATCCGGATGTTTGTTCATCAATTCATACATCATAAATAAGCTTATCACTGGCATGTGTTATATTGTGGACTGTGAGTAGTTGACATTTGATAATGTGTAGTAGTTTTGGATATCAGTGCAATCATATTATTTGTCATGTCAAATGCTACTCTGAGCTGAAAATTTAAAGACCAGAGGTATTTTGTTATAAAAGTTGTGAGTATTATTTCCATACGTGATCTAGATTTGTACTTTTGTTATTCTATTAGAGCCGCTCTGTAGTTAACTTACTGCCCTGTTGTAAGCCGCAAAGTGTAGCTGAGGGATGTTTTTAAGTAGAGGAGAGTAGCAATTGCGGCTGAACAGACCGACGACAGGGCGTAGCCGAGACATCTGTGATCCTAACATGAAGTTACAACCTCGACAATCTAGCAGATTTAAAATCTGAACATGTCAATGTTTTCAACACTTTCACATGTGGATCAACTGTGGAAGTTTGGCCATGTTAACTAACCACAAAGCTTCAAAATTTGTCGTGATATGGGAATAGAGAAGCAGTCTAGAAACCTGAAAATACCTTAGATTTAGGTCTTTAGAAAAGGAAGATTTTTAGAAAATTTAAAATTGTTAATGGTTTTAATAAATTGAATCCCTTGTAAAGATTTAGATGTTTATTATTGATTTTAGTAATATAGCTGATAAATGAATGGATTTATGAATTTTTTCCAAGTGTAGGATGTACTTACACTTAATTTTAAATCAAAGTTCCATTTAGAGTATGTTTCGGAAGTGCTTAGTTCTTGAGTAACTAATGTTTAAAGTGTTCACTAACTTCTAGGACTAGCACATTTTCATGTCTTAACAGGTAAACCCACAGCTGCCAGTGATTCGGAAGGTATGATCTCTTTGGTTAATCGTTCTGCCAAATGGTATGAGCCTATGTTGTGGCCAATGATATTTGATGATTTATTTGACCAAGTGATAGATCATTCAACATTTTGAATTGGTTAACAGCTGTTAATTGGAAACGAAACAGTAATGGCCATGATGTGCACATGTGAATGTGAGCTGAGTTATTTTTGGTGTATTGAATTTTCCTCAGAGTAAATTTTTTAGCTATTTATTAAACATGGATATATAAACAAATACGTGCAGAGTATTTGTTCAAGTGTAAATATGAACCTAAGGTAGCAGCTAATATATTGCATCAGACAAAATGTTGAGGTAAGCTAAGGTTCAATGGATCTTGTGTTTTCTGAAAAATGAATGAGGCGAGCAGAAGCTATAACGAGCCACTGCATACAACAAGGTTCCCCTGGTTTTGGTACTTTATTGAGGTTAGGTTACATTAGATTAGGATCGAAATAAGGGTAGAAAAAGTGTTTACAAAAAAATATTTCTAAAGGTTCTTAAAAAGGCAATGCAAATTAGAGGATTTTGTAGAAATAAAAGCCTGAAATCCATTCTGAGGTAATTAAACTTTTACCAAGATTTTAAAAAAAATGCTATATGCTAACTCTCCATATATTGTAGAGGAATTGATTAATGTATGCTTTGCTGATGTAAAAACCTAGCAAATTCAAGTCATGGATGATCTCTCACACAACTGAGTATGATGAAACAAGTAAATATATTCCATATTTGTGGCAGATTGCATGTATTGATATTACAGTTGTTCGATATTGTTTCTCTTAAATTAATGCATGATGGAAAGTTCACTCTTGAAATTGAAGTAGTTTAGAAATTTTCATCTTCTGTTTCATATTGCACGATATCCCCCCCCCCCCCCAATCTGTTTGGTGTGTTATTAGTTATTCTGTACATTTCATAATTGTATGACATGATCAATGTTCCTGAGCGTACAAATAAACATGGTATCAATCACAGAGTGAGTATATATATATTGTTTATATCATGTGATATGGACTCCAGTACAGGATTTGTTGAACAAAAAGCTACCACACAAGGAAACAGGACTATATATAGTCCTGTTTCGGTGTGCAAATCCTGTACTGGAGTCCATATCACATGATACAAACAACCTTCAGCATTCTTACGACTATGACATTTTTCTCCTCTCATGGAAACTATCACCAAAAATATTTGGTTCAACTTCCAAACCCTATGGTAGCCTTTTGTAACTTAATGCCCTTTTGGTCATATTGAACAATGAATGTATTATCTTTATGGAAAACAAAATGTGTCTCTTGAATTTTATGGGTATAGCCTCTGAAGATGTCTTCATCCTGCATGACTTTTGTAGAACTGGTAAACTGTAAGAGATAGACAAAAACTTACTACACATAGTTGTAGATATCATGAAAACACGCAATTTGTCATATACTACATGCTTTTCTTGTAGAGTAGAATTAACCATTTCCGAGATATTTCTTGTTTTGGTTTCAATTTTACATACTTAAATTTTTCTTATGCAGGAAGTCAACTTTTGTTTCATCTCTTTTGTTTTACTCTCAGGAATGCAAAAGAGAATCAAATTTCAACTATTTCACAAAACAATAGCCTTTAAAATTTGACTATTGCTTTAGCGTAGTGTACTCCCTTATTTCCCTTTTACTTACAAGAAAGCAAATAAGACCATTTCTGCTAATGTTTATCTCACTTAGCCTGATGTAGATAAAAGAATACTATGTAATTAGGAAAGTTTGCTTGTAGAACAGCTGGAAAAGTCATGTGAATGGAACACATCAGATTTGTTTAATGTATTTTCACTATAAAAACTGTCACCTCAGTCTACATCAATGTGACAATGATACCTATAAAGTCTGTTATAGTTAACTTCCAAATATTTTAGAATATATTATTAGAAGAAAAGTTCTATCACTTTAACTGTCGTTTCATCATAGCCTGATGAGTTATTTGACTTTAGAGAGCTTATAATATTTCTGATTTTAGAAGGGGGTGTCACATTTAGCATACATTCAGGAAAAGTATTTGGAACGGAAACCTGAAGGAACTTGAATGCATAATCTTAACTTCTAGTATTAAGATTGAAGTTACATTAAAAATGATTAGATAAAAATATTAGCTACTAATTCAGGATTCAGGCATGAGGATGACAAGTCAAGTAGGAAGGAAAGATACCATACACACTCCATATTTAGTGGCAAGCAGTAACGTGCTTGTTTTGCTAAAGTCAAGAGCAATGGTGGATTTGTTGTTCACTCTGCACATTAGTAATAACTACTTCTCTGGTACTGAAAGTATTTTGTGAATATTAAGCATATATTTCAGACAATTATTACAGCTACCTTCTGTGGTTAGGAAAATTATACAAGGTGGCCCATATAAGTGTTACAGGTAAATATCTCTTAAAAAAACAGAACAAATCAAATACCAAGAAGTCCAAATCTTAAAGCAGAAAGGGGCCTTCCAAATTCTGATATTGAAAATATTTCCATGGGGCCCAATCATAGAATTTTAAATGAAACCATGTGCACTCTGGTTCCCCTCAATAAACTAAGCAACTTTATTTAAACATTTTTTTTTTCTAAAATGAATTGAGCTATTACAGAATGTTTTCTTTGAATACCTACAAATTAGTGGAAAATAGTTCTAAACAAGTCAAATTATTCAAGTGATTACTTTAAATTATTTTATTAGGTACTCAAAGTTGCCTCCATTAATACCTAAACATTTGGCAATTTTTTTGGAAATGTTTTCTCTATTAACAAAATACAGGATCTAATAGGGCAATAATCTTCACTTATTTGAACTTTCATATTCTCTTTGGTTGTAGCTGCTGACATGACTTTCTGTTTGATGTATCCCTATAAAAAGAAGCCTCAAGGGTGTTGGGTGTTGGGTGAACAAGGATGCCAGATGATAGATCCATCACATCCAATCCACCTGTCACCAAATTTCTCATTTAGAAATTGAGTGTGCATATTGCAAAATGTGGTGGTGCATCATCCTGCTGATAATGTATTTCTCTTCTCACACTGAGGGTCATGTTTTCCAATAAGGGAGGTAATGCATGGCTGAGAAAATGGTAATATGATTCTCCAATGATTGTGCCTTCAAAGAAGTAAGGGCTGATGACAAGGTTAAGAAGAATTCTACACCAAGCATTTAGTGACCAGCAATGCTGAAAAGGCACAGTTCTCATTCATTGGGGGTTTTTGGATATCCAATAATGTATATTACGTCTATTAACTTGTCCAGTATTTGAGAATGCTGCTTCATTGGAAAATAATATGTTTGCCAAGAATGAACCATTCTCTGCAATGGCATTGGATAGTCACTTGCAAAAGACAAATCGATGCTGAAAATCTCTGTGTGAGCTCTTGATGCAAACACATATGATGTATTTCTGCTGCTTTAGTATCTAGTGTACAGAAGCGCGGTTAATCCTACTGTTTTTGAATGTTTCACATTGACTTACCTGTGGATTTAATTCTACAGCAGCAAAATTATTAATACTATTTTCATCATTCATTTTTGATTTCACCTTTTAAGTGATTATTGTTCTTTACACTTCCATACTCATGTAGTCATGTTTCCAGTTGTTTGAATTTCATATGCAACATTTCCATCCTGTATCTCTCATTGAGCACTGCCAATGCGGTTCAATAGTTTCTCCTATATTCAGTTAGTATTAATATCATATCTACCTCTACATCAAAAAATGTCATTTTTTAATTATGAAGAGCCACAGTAAATAATCAATATGGCTAACTATGTAGGTGTTGTATTTTAGGAGTTCTGGAGGAGGCTTTGAAACCACAATATCCATGTATTTTCATTTGATATTTTTTTTTCTCCCTGAGTCCATGAGGGACATGTTTTTAAAGAAAATATCCTATAACAATTCATTTTAGAGAAAAAAAATGTTTTAATAAAATTTGCGTAGTTTATTGTGGAGAACCAATTATACAAAAAAGTTATCATGGTTTCATTTAAGGGGCCCCATGAAAATATTTTCCAAATCACAGTTTGGAAGATCCCTTGCACCTATAAGATTTGGAATTCTTGGCATTTGGTTTTTTCTGTATTTTTAAGAGATTATTGCCTGCAACACTTTATATGGACCCTTTGTACAGTGCATTTCCTGAGCAATTGAACCACCCTGTGGCTGCGCCGTAACAGGTGGGTGCCGGCCACTGTGAAACGGTCTGGTCGCTCAGGGAATGCACTGTATAATCTTCAAGCTTATAACATTCCTGCATCTTTTGCATGTAAAATTTTACAGGGAAATTCCTACCCCTGAAAAATGGCAGTTTCTTTTAGCTATAAAGCCTTGATACTCAATAAAGTATGCATAATATTTTCACTCTAGAGGTTCAATTTGAGTTCATTGTGCTTATGTTGTCTCTCCAACCTTAGAGAAATAAATTTATATGTACTTCATATACATTTTAGTCAGAAACATATGCTGCAACCAGGTTCTGGGCTAGGTTTTGTTGTTCTTCTTCTTCTCCGCTTGATAAGTTATTTTTACTTTCTCCATATGCACTATGTACATAGTGTATAGAGAAAGTATTGCACACCACCCAAAAATTCGATACCGAGATTTCACCGGAAATATATGTTTTAGGGTCCCCAATATCCGAAAAAAGCATTTTCACAAAAAGGTCCGTGTGTGTGTGTGTCCGTGTGTCTGTGAACACGATAACTCAAAAACGAAAAGTCGGTAAAATACCAAACTTGGTACTTAAGTTTAGTATCTTCCAGGGATGCGACACGAAGATTTTGAGAAAAATCCCCCCACCCCCAACTACCCTTTACATGAAACTTTTTTCGAAAATTTTGATTTTCTCAAAAATGGCTCTAACGATTTTGATTAAAATTTCGTATATTAAACGTATTTACCTGACAAATAAAATGTATATCTTGAATTTTCTGGAAATAGTTTCTGAAGAGGAGTTTATTATGGATGAATTTTACTAAATTTTGAATAACTGCTAAACCGTAAGAGATGGACAAAAACTTACTACACAAAAAATGTAGAGCACATTAAAACACACAATTTATGTTATATACATTTTTTTCATGGAGTTCGTCGTTTTTGTGACATTCCTTATTTTTGGTTTCTGCTATGAAAAACATACTTTTCTCATACAGGAGCTTGTCAACTCCTATCCATATAAACAAAGGAACTTCATTGACATAGCAACCAGCTTTTGACTATCACTTTAACCTACGGTTGTCCTTTATTTCGCTTCTACTTACAAGGAAGCGAGTAATTAGACTATTTATATTTTTTTTTCTGATTAGCTTAAAGTAAATAGAAATATAAGCTTTTTAAGAATTATTTGTTGCAGGAGGGATATGGAGAAAGTCATGTGAATGGTACACATCAGATTTTTTAATTTTTGTTCATAATTTAATGAAAGTTATCCTTAATAATTTAAATATTTTCAATGAAATTTAATAATAATAATTTCATCATAAGAGGACAACAAAGAATATACGAGGGACATACTGAAAGTCATGAGCAACACTGTTTTACAATCTTAATATTTATTTTTAAGCCAAACCAAATACATCATCATAATCTACAGACTTTCTTTCACTTTTCGACATAGTCTCCATTGTTTTGCACACATTTTTCCCATCGTTCTACAAGTTTGAAAATGCCCTTGTGATAGAACTCCGTTCCAGCTGCCCGCAGACCCTGACGCACTGCTTTCCGAATATCCTCCAGCGTCTCGTAGTGTTGACCACGCATCTGCTCCTTCACAGAACCAAAAAGATGGTAGTCGGAGGGTGCCAAGTCGGGACTGTAGGGAGGATGTGGAAGAGTTTCCCACCCTAATGCCCTGATCTTCTCCATAGTGGCACGGGCAGTATGCGGACGCACATTATCCTGTTGAAGGATGATCCTCTTTCCAGGGCGTTTATCACGTAAAACCCGACTGAGCTTCAGAAGTGTCTTGATGTAGCAGGCAGAATTTATGGTTTGTCCAGGTTCAAGAAAGTCAACCAGAATGCAACCTTGTGCATCCCAAAAGACACTTCCCATAACTTTTCCTACAGACTGCACTGTCTTCGCTTTCTTCTTCGATGGTGAGTTCAAGTGGTGCCATTCCATACTCTGACATTTCGTTTCTGGCTCATAGTGATGGAACCAGCTCTCATCCCCAGTCACAATACATGCCAAAAATTCATCACCTTCATTATGAAATCTCTGAAGAAGTTTTTGTGCAATGGTTCTTCTCTGAAGTTTGTGGTCTTCAGTCAATAAATGGGGGACCCAACGGGCACAGACCTTTCGATAACCCAAGCTGTGGATCATTTCTTGCACTGCACTATGTCCTATTCCAAGTTGCGTAGCAATTTCATTCACAGTGAAATGCCTATCTCCTGTAATGAGCTCATCAACTCTTTCCTTGTTGCATTCTGTAGAGGCAGTTCGAGGACGCCTGCTACGTGGCGCATTTTGCAGACTCGTGTTTCCATCTTTGAAATGTTTCACCCATCTTCTAACACTGCTGGCACCCATTCAGACACCTCCATAAGCACGTTGAAGTCTGAGATGAATTTCAGGAGCAGATTTTCCTTCTTTCACAGGGAATTCAATGACAGCACGCTGTCGAAACGAAACATCAATGTCAGCCATTTTTCAAACACCGTCTGTGGTCATGTGATAGAAGCTAATGACGTCACGATATGTCAACATGTGGCTTAAAGTCTGTAGATTACGATCCTGCAATTTGTTTCGTTACATTGTTGAAATTTAAATTTTTACATGGGTTGCTCGTGACTTTCAGTATGACCTTCGTAATTTTAAAATTTGAACATCACCATAATTTTCAAAATACCTCAGTAAAGAAACTAATTTGCTAATAACACTGCATATAGTCTAAAATGGACAAAACATATAAACAGTTTAATGCCTAAAAATGTGTGCGTGTTAATGTTTTGAAGTACCATATTCTGAACCTGCAAACTGACATTGTTTAAATTTTTATTTGACATACTAAATCTCATTATCATTGTTTTGGACATAACATTTCAAGTTCAAAGTTTAAAAAATAATTGAGAAGCAAAGATGTAGAGTTCTTTATATTTCTGAGAAGTTCTTCCTGTTTTTTCCCAGCAAATAGCTGTAGTATTATCAGCATTGGTAACAATGGCAATATTGTTAGGGTGTATTATGCAATTCATATATTAATAATAGTGGGCCCAACACTGTACCTTGGGGTGCTCCATATTTCACCGTTTCTGTTTTGGATAAACCTGTCATTCTTATAGTAATTTTAGTCATTTGTTTCTGCCATCTAAGTAAGTGCCAATTAATTCTTTAGGGAGGTCTCTAAATACATATATGTTCAGCTTCTTTAAGGGTATTGTGATCCCCACAATCAAATGCTTTGAATAAATAAAAAAATAAGGTGCTAACCTTATTGTTACTTGCATGTAAAAGAACCCATACTTTGAGAGAAGAAGGTTTCTAGGCAAAATTCTGCCATTTTGCATCTGCAAGTCATGCCTTTCATCCTATGGTGCCATCTGGCGAACTCACAAACTAGAAATTCAAATCCGATCAAGGAAACATTGTAACAGTGCCCTGTGCCCCACTTAGGAATTACAATAAAATACACTATAATTAGTCATTAATTAAACCTTTAAATTAAAAAAATTTAAAAACAACCACCTCCATCTGTTTTCGAAGCAGATAGTTTCTGATTTTGTGTCCATTAGACAAATAAAGCATCTCTATCTTCAATAATAAAAATCACTAAACTGGCTATACTAACATATCGGTTTGCTTCGGATGTCCTCCTAATATGCCTATTATACCGTGTTGGTCAGTCACACTACTCCCGTCAGAGAAGACAGGCTACAATACATTGCAAACCAAATTGATTTTTATTGCAAGGAATCCATTTTATGCCATAACAATAGGCTAGAATGTAAACAGCCAACAGTAGGAATAAATTCTTTGTTATTTATAAATTAAATAGAAGTTCTTTGTTCACAAATTTACTGGGCTTCGCACATTAGCAGAATACACCCCTGATTTTAAATAGCTTATAAACTTGCATCCTATAGGCCTTATATGCACTCAACTTTTCAGATAAGTGACTTAAAATCTAGATACTTAATAAAGTGATCCATATTAGATAATAAAATGTAAAACCGCACTTAGAAAAATTATACTTAAAAATTGTGTGACATATTGGAAAGAATAGCCCTTACAGCGCATGTAGCCATTCTGAAGAATGAGGCAGCCAAATTATCCATTTTGTATCACATAACACAAGGCAGCCAACAGTCTTTTATCGTCAATAAATTACATTAGCTATATAGCTTGTCACTTGCTATTGCACTAACTGTATAACCATGTACACTGTTTGTCCCTAAATTACCAGCTATGTATACTAAACACTTAACTCACTCGTTAACTAAATCTAGTCTAAACCTAATCTTTATACCACATAGTACACCTGCCTAATGTTTTGCACAAGTTCCTGAACGGGTCTATTCATTACTTTTCCCTCATACAGTGAACTATAATATAGTATGTAGAAATTACCTTATGCACATAGTATTTCAAAAGCTACTTTGAAAGATATTATTCCAGAATGTGTTTTTATTTCCTGAAAATAATTTTCCCCTTGTATCGTTTATTTGGAATGGGACCTTTTCCTGAATTGTAATTAAAATGTATTTGTTTTTTCTAGAACAATGCACAAACACTGGTAAATACTGCAGATTGAGAATTTAAGATTGTCTCACAAAGGAAATAAAAATGGCAAATCCATCCCTTGAAGATGATGGACTGCTGCGAGAATGGTCACCGCTAACTGGTCTTCTCCATCAGATACCATTAAAGGCACAGAGAGGTCTTTTTACTCAGGATCTCAATCTCACATGTGTGGATGCATTACCAGAGTTCATAGCAGTTGGCACAAACCTGGGCTTAGTGTATTGGTACAACCGTAAGACTGGAGATTTGCAAAGACTGCGCTGTGAGGTAAGTTAGTACAAGTCCTTAAGTGGTTAACTTAATGCTTAATATTTGAAACAGAAAACACAACTTATTGTTTTTTTTTTTTTTCCATTCCTGTTGATCCCACAGAGTGGTAGTTATGTTGAACACATTAACAATCATCAATCACATTGCTACATTTTTTTCTCTAACAGATATAATATCAACTATCATTTAAATCTGAAATATGTAGAACAAAATTTTCATCCCCACATAATTCAGATGATTAATTAGTCATAAGAATCAACCTGACCCAAGGCATCATCAAAATGCAATTTATGTGCAATATTTTACAATGTAAGAATATTTACAAAATAACCGAAACATAACAAATAAAGAATATTATATACATAGATGTTTTTTTTTTTAGATAAAAATTAAAATTATTTGCACATGTTTTCTTGGGTGATTGGTTCCCTAGTTTCAATTTGGTAAGTTCTGCACAATTTTGGAAGAAAAGCAATGCAATCACATTGAGATATGAAGTATGCTTTATACTTGGATATATAGTGGCTTCAATACTATGGTTTAATTCTGTCTATAGATGCCATAGATCACACACATGCGCAATGTTTTATTTAATTATTCAGATACTTCACAGTAAATTAGATAAACTATTCAACATAATGGCTGAAAGCCTCAAAGAAATAAATGTTCTTTGGTTGATAGCACTGTGGAAAGATGGACCGACATGCTCTCTCTTCTTCCTCATAGCCCTTGCTTCCCCGTTAAGCCAGCACCCAAGAAAAGGTATGCACATAGTAACATTATTATAATTTACATGCGAAAAAAAAAATTTGTAATGACGCTATCAATTGTCAGGATCAATCAGCACCACCGGTGTGCTGGAATTTCGTCCCACCAGAGTTTTTTAACATGCCAATAAATCTACTAACATGGGGCTGTTGCTTTAAAGCAGACTGAAAAACCATTGGATTGAGCCAGGTTTGAACCTGCAACCTTGAGATCAGGAGGTCAGTGCCTAATCAACTGAGCTACTCATGTGGAGTTTTACATTTGATATTAAAACAAGTCATATTAGTATATGAATATTACCTTAAAGACACCAGTACAAAAATGAATATGCTTAAATAAGTGGCATACATAAGAGAAAAGTTATGCTGAGGTCAACAGTTGTGTTATAGGTTTATATTTAAAAATTTACTAACACTAAAAGGTAAAAATTCTAGTAGGGTCTGTTGAATTGATTGCATAAACCAGTAGCCGTCATTACAAAGCGGAATGACGTTAGGGCAGGCATTGACTGTGCAGGTAACACAGACAAGACAGAAAGGAAGCCAGTACTTATTGGTAGATATACTGTAGTGGCGATAATGCAGGTGCAGTTTTTATTTGTTCAGTGGTGGTTCATATGTCATTGGAACAATGTCAGAAGCAGCTGTAGATGATAACAAAAGGGCATCAACACTGTTTTTGCAAATATGTGGAAAACTTTGATATATTATAGTAGCAGGTAATGTGCTTCAGCAGGTAAAGAAGTACGAGGGGCATACTAAAAGTCATGAGCAACACTGTTTTACAATCTTAATATTTATTTTTAAGCCAAACCAAATACATCATCATAATCTACAGACTTTCTGTCACTTTTCGACATAGTCGACATAGTCTCCATTGTTTTGCACACATTTTTCCCATCGTTCTACAAGTTTGAAAATACCCTTGTGATAGAACTCTGTTCCAGCTGCCCGCAGACCCTGACACACTGCTTTCCGAATATCCTCCAGCGTCTCATAGCGTTGGTCACGCATCTGCTCCTTCACAGAGCCGAAAAGATGGTAGTCGGAGGGTGCCAAGTCGGGACTGTAGGGAGGATGTGGAAGAGTTTCCCACCCTAATGCCCTGATCTTCTCCATAGTGGCACGGGCAGTATGCGGACGTGCATTATCCTGTTGAAGGATGATCCTCTTTCCAGGGCGTTTATCACGCAAAGCCCGACAGAGTTTCAGAAGTGTCTTGATGTAGCGGGCAGAATTTATGGTTTGTCCAGGTTCAAGAAAGTCAACCAGAATGCAACCTTGTGCATCCCAAAAGACACATCCCATAACTTTTCCTACAGACTGCACTGTCTTCGCTTTCTTCTTCGGTGGTGAGTTCAAGTGGTGCCATTCCATACTCTGACGTTTCGTTTCTGGCTCATAGAGATGGAACCAGCTCTCATCTCCAGTCACAATACACGTCAAAAATTCATCACCTTCATTATGAAATCTCTGAAGAAGTTTTTGTGCAATGATTCTTCTCTGAAGTTTGTGGTCTTCAGTCAATAAACGGGGGACCCAACGGGCACAGACCTTTCGATAACCCAAGCTGTGGATCATTTCTTGCACTGCACTATGTCCTATTCCAAGTTGCGCAGCAATTTCATTCACAGTGAAACGCCTATCTCCTGTAATGAGCTCATCAACTCTTTCCTTGTTGCGTTCTGTAGAGGCAGTTCGAGGACGCCCGCTACGAGGCGCATTTTGCAGACTCGTGTTTCCATCTTTGAAATGTTTCACCCATCTTCTAACACTGCTGGCACCCATGCAGACACCTCCAGAGTAAACAGTGCCTGCGATGCAGTTGTCCTGGTTTCTGGGCAAACCTTCTCTGTGTGATTACGTCACAGGGCAAGTTGGTGACAGTGACTGGCCTTACCTTCTATGATTTAAATGTCTGATCCTTTATAGTAAATGATTGCACAAGTGATAGATAATTTTTTTGTATATAATTCAGCTTAAGAAAAATATTTGCTCTGTTTGGCAAGTTTTTTTTGTGGTTTGTGCATGAGGGAAAACAAAACATTTTTAGAATGCTATGTTTCTAAAAATCTATGGGTGAGGCACAACAACTCCAGTCTGTGTGCCATGGGTGCTTTGTAGAAATTAGGCACAAGAGATTAAATTAACAGTATGCTTTACTCTCCCTTAACATAGAAGATGATGGCTATCTTAAAAGTAAATAAAGCCAATAAATGTTAACAAAATGTTTAAAAAAAATGTTTCTATAGGTCATATCTTTTAACTATAAGTACTTTGTTGAAAAAGTCTTCTATTTTCTTTTTACTTTTTCGGCCACATATGTACAATGTACATAGTAGATAGAGAAGGTATTGTATTCCACTCAAAAGCCTAATGCTAAGATTTCACTGGAAATATCCCCTGAATAAAAAAAACATTTTTAGAAAAAAGTCCATGCACATGGCTGTGAACAGCATAATTCAAAAACAAAAAGTTGTTTAAGTACCAAACTGGTTCTCTTCTAAGGATGAAAAATAAAGATTTTCATAAAAATGCCCCCCCCCCCAACTAACGTACACATGGAATATTTTTAAAAACTTTTTATTCTCTCAAAAATGGCTGTAACAATTTTTATTAAAACACCATATGTGTAAAATATTTTTATGACAAATGAAATGTATATCTTGAATTTTCTGGGAATATCCTCTAAAGATCTCTTCAGTATGCATAACTTTTGTATAACTAGTAAATCATAGGGATAGATAAAAACTTACTACACAAAAAAATGCAGATCCTGTAAAGCCTTGTCATGCATTTTGTTTTGTAGAGTTAACCATTTCTGAGATATTCGTTGTTATTGGTTTCAATATTAAATTTAAAAAAGCTCCCTTAATTTAGGTATCTGTCTCTGATTTTAAAAAATCTTCTTAAGTACAGTTTCTTTGTTCCTCAATAACCATTTCTTATTTATTAGACTTTCTCTCCAATCCTGTGGCCTTGCATTGAAGTATAATGTGAATTTCAACTTTTGTCACCACAGATGGGGCACATTCTTGAGATAACCTCTCCCTTCATTCGCCATAATTTCCAATCGCCCAATCTAAACCACCCTTCTCTTTCATGTTTTTTACAAATTGAAATGTACTTCTTCTCTGGGTCATCAGAAAAAAAGTAATGATACCATTTTTTATGTTAATCTTGATTAGCATGATGTAGATAAAGGAAAAATCTTTTGTAAGAAGAGTTTGTTGAGGAATAGGTTGAGAAAAGTCATGTAATTGGAGTACATCAATGTTCTGCATCTTTTCACTTCATTTTCTAGCCACTATGTCATGCCCCTGTTTCATTAGCAGAACATCAGAATGCTTTGATTCTTCACATCTTCTGACAAACTATTATGCTATCTGGATTAGTCCTTTAGGGCAGACGTAGCACATTTGCTCTTTTGGCCACAGGGAAGAACCTGGCTTCAGTTCTCGGTGGGGCATGGGAATTTTCCCCCTACCAGAATTCTTCCCCACTGCTTCCCAGGTCATCTCCATCTCACAGGAGACACTGGCAAACCACCACAGTATCATCTACCTAGTTGCCATAGTTGACTGTTTCAAGATATTCATTCTTATTAGTTTAAATTTTAAACTAATTAACTTTTCTCAAATGGAACCTTGTAAAGTGAACTGAACCTCAATTGTTTCACATAGCGACCACTTTTAAAAGATTTGACTATCGTTATAGCCTAATGCATTCCCTTATTTCCCTTTTCTTATAAGAAAGCTAGTATTACGACCAATTCTGCTAATTTTTATCTAGATTAGCATGATGTAGATAAAAGAATAATCTTTTGTAAGAAAAAAATGTTTGTGGAACAGCTAGAGAAAGTTATGTGAATGGAACACACCAGATTTTTGAGTTATCTTGTTCACAGAGTCACTGAGTTAGCCTTTTTTATAAAAATGTTTGTTTTTTTCCCGAGGGGGATCTCTTTTTGGTATACAGGGGACTCTAAAACATGTTTTTCCAGTGAATTCTTGGAATTAAATTTTTGGGTGGAATGTAATACCTTCTCTACCTATATACAAATTAGAGAAAGTAAAAACATAATACAGGTGCAGAAAAAATATGAGACATATTACACTTATTCCATATAACAACTAAAACAAACTAAATATCCAATTGCACAAAAATTCAATGTCTAATAATGACATGTGATTTTACAGAGCACAGCTTCTGCCATAACTTGTGTAAAGGTTATTTCTACTGTGGATTACATGGTTGCAGCAGGAAATAATCATGGTATAGTTACCGTATTCCAAATACCAAAGATTCCACCAGACACTATTCCAGAGAGCATGAAACCAAAGAAAAATAAACAGGTAACTAATGTAATATTCGTTATCATTGTGCCATCTTAAGCCATAATTTAAATATGTAAAGTTTGAATTGTACAACTGCTGAGAGTTAATCTTTAAAAATTAGAGGAGCAATTTTAGTTTTATATCTTAGGTTTAGGGTACTCTTATTTTAACCCTTTTAGAAATCCAGGCTGATGAGACCAGTTTTCTGAAACAGGCCACTTTCTGGTATAAAATGTTATGAACATTTAACTGGGAAATTGGTGGAATGAAAAACCATCTGTAGTTTTTCGTCGGTGTCATCATCATCATCATCATCATCATCATCGTCATCATCATCATCATCATGTATAAATTATTTTGTTTTTTAATGACATGGCCAATTGCCAGGATCATATCAGTATGTTTTAATGATATTAAAATATTATTTAATTTTATTTCCCACTAGATTGAGATCATGGGAGAGTATATGGGGGGGATGGGTCATATTACAGAAAGAAATTATAGCCCTTAAAATGTTAAATGATAAGGGGAAACAGGAGTAAAATGTCAGAGAATCTTTGGTAAAATTAGTAGGGGGGAAATGAATAGTTAGAGCATTAAGGAATTTGAGAAAAATAAGATATTGATAAAATAGTTAAATAGAGAAATGAAAATATGGATGAGAAGATTCTTACGGAAGTCTCGTATAGGTACATGTTTGATTTATTAGTTTACAAATTTATGTTTACTATTTAGTTGTTTGTAATATTTTTATATGTAAGAAACTATTAACACATTGAAGCCCAAGCACGAGCATAGCTCAGGCCCAGCAAAATGTTCATGTGGCCCATGCCCGAACATAGCTCGGGCAGGTATTTCTAACACTTTTAATGCAATTGCATGACCATAACTTGGTCTTGGGCTATGCAGCAACGGTCATATATCAGTTATCGTTTAGTTGTTTGATTTAGGCTGCCATCTGTACTCGCTTTAGTCAACTATAAGCAAATTTAGGAGAGTTAGTAATATTGGCTGCTCTCAGGTAACTTGCACCATTTTTCTTGAAGGTGGTGATCTATTTGTAATGTTTGGTGTTTTTAAATATTAAAATGCAGCATTTTCATCTGTTTCTGCAAACCATAGTTGAAATTTAGAATGCAAATGAAGTTCTGGAAAATTCTGATTCCAAGGAGAGATTTTCGAGCTTTTCAATTAGTGTAAGCTGCTTTACATAGATTTTTTTAAACTCATATTTGATAGTAGTTGTAAATTTAAAATAAAATATTAATTCTGATGTAATGACTATTTTCTTATATGTTGAGAAATCTTGAAAACCACATCTTTAGATTGTACCAAGGCATTTTAGCAGATTTCATTGATATACTGTAAATAATACTTCAAAATAGGTTTTAAAACCCTGGCTTTTCAACTAAAGATATGCCTGGGCTTCAATGTGTTAACCCATTCAAGGATGTCCAATAATGGAGATGAGGTGTTAAAATAAATAAATATTTTAGTACTTTGGGGCACAAACCCTCAACCACCAGTAAGGTCCATTTTCAGATACCATGACTTAGACTGCACAGCCATTTGGACACACAACTGCAGATTATCTGATCTGATAATGCTGTATAACAAGAGAGAGTGAATTAAAAAAAAAAATGTAAAAGGCATGTATCTGCATTCAATCAAAATCTGTCAGCATCCAACCATGCTATCATGTCAATTGCTTTAGTTGGGCCCTCCCCATCCTTTTCCACAGTTTCTTTAAATGTAGAACATACATTTTGATTGGATTCAAACCCATGATCCTTGGTTTGATAGGTTAGCTACTCCTTCATGCCTTAGACCACATGGCCATAAATCCAGACATCGAGATTTGTATTATTTCATGGATTATCTGTTGGTAAACTGGGTTATTTAACAAGTCATACACAGGATGCCATATCATGTCTGCTGAAGGGGTTAAGGATGAGATTAAAAGTATTTCTTAATTCATTCATAATAATATTATTCAGTGAGTATAACAAAGGATTTTTTTTTCCTTTTTACTTTCTCTATCACATACTTGTAGTTAGATAAAGTATTCCATTCCACCCAAAAATGTGTTATTGAGATTTCACTGAAATGCATATTTTGAGCCACCTGTATAAAAAGCATATTAGTGTATCTTCATTTTTTATTTCAATTGTTTTACTTTTTTATTGATATGTTCCAACTCCGCTGCCAGTAATGAGATCAACTCACATTTTGAGGTCCTGGGTTCAACCCCCTGGAGCTGAACAACCTGACTGACAGTTTATCTGTATTACTAGACAAATGGTGGGTTGGGTAATTTCCTATCATCCCTCTGATCAAGATATTTCTTTTCTCTTTTTATATTACCATACCTGGCATTGGGCTAATCACTCATTCTGAATATACTGTGATCCTGAGTTTGCTTTCTCCTCAATGGCCACTGACTCAAGGCATTGTCTTTAAGTCCTTGTGGGTATAATTCCTAAAAGGCAATCTTTTATTTATGAATAACAAAAGCACTATTAATGATGAAATAATTTTAATTTTATTTACTTTCAAAATTAAGTTGATTCACCTATGTCAAGTTGTGAAATCTTGAAGAGTTTTCGTAGACATTTGTCTCCATCCTTAGCATGGTGACGACTGACAGTTGTTATCTAATCTTCCTCTTTCCTCAGCATGAGCTCTAACTGCTACCATCTGGCAGTAAATTTATTCTATTGCTGACTGGTGGGATTTCAAAAGTTAACAAACTTTTTTGATTTTTTAGAATTCTTATCTTTTTCCAAGTAGTGAGTTCTAGTTGGTTGTCAAGAACACCATACCACATGCTTTGAATTCTGGCATTTATCTAAATAAATGTGATGATTGTGATGAACATTATATGTATAGGAATGCCCAAGAGGAACTTGAATGTCAGGTTGAAAGAACAGAAACATTTCAGCTAATTCACAAATCAGGGTTAGCTTACCATCTATGAACAGACAATCACAACTTTGGAAATGAAATGAAATTAATAAAAGTGTTCACTATCATCCTTCAGAGTTTGAATTCATTTAATAGTTTGTTTCCAGATTATCCAGATTTCATGGATAATTAATAATAATAATAATAATTATTATTATTATTATTATTATTATTATTGTTATTATTATTATTATTATTATTATTATTATTATTATTATTATTATTATTATTATTATTATTATTATTATTATTATTTCAACAGTGAAGTGCCATTGCATTGAGTTTTGATAAAATTAAGTTACCTTTTTACACTTCGAAAAGTATACATAGTTGACCACAGAACTGAAGCTAGGGCAGAGGTACCCTGAAACCGGTCTTCCAGAATGATTGGAAAGTGGAGCTAAAAGTATAAAAAAAGTGACTCAATTTTATCAAATCTCATGGTGGTTGTATGTTTGATACAGATTAAGTATATTTTACGTCAGAAATGAAATAATGGAAAATGAACTTTCTAACTAGTGGCCATTGTCACATTGATTGTCAGACTAAGTTGGGGTGTTTAGTAATTAAAATCATCAAAAATACCCATGATTTGGGTTTCTCTCCCATAGATTACTTATTTGGAGAAAGATATTATACAGTTATAAGTTGAAATGGCTGATTTTATGTCTGTCTTCTGCTCAATAATCAGCTACCTGGTACTATGCCAGTTACAATTATCTGTTTAAAGCATTTTTAGAAAAAAGTTCATGTGTTCATGTGTGCACATGTATGTGCGTATCCCTCTACCCCCAACTAACCTTTACATGGAACATGTTTTTAAAATGTTTATTTTCTCAAAAATGCCTCTAATGATTTTGATTAAAATACCATATGTTTAAGATGCTTTCATGAAAAATGAAATGTATGTCTTGAATTTTCTGGAAATAATCTCTGAAGACCTCTTCATTCTGGATGATTTTTGTATAACTGGTAAAGAATAACAAAAAGAAAAAAACTTACTACAAAAAATGTATTTTTCATTAAAATACTCTGCATATGTGATATACATAATTTTGGTAGAGTTAACTATTTCTAAGATATTACTTGTTATTAGATTTGATTTTAAAATGCTTAAACTTTTCTGAAACCAAAAATCATCATTTATTTCATATCTTTTGTTTTACTGCTGTTCATGCAAAGGAAAGGGAACTTCAGTTGTACCTTCAGGAACCAGGTTTTAATTTTTTACTGTCAAACTTGGGGCCTATGTGAGAGAAAGCCAAGATGGGTGGATTTATTTTTGATCTATTAACACCTTGAAAGATTTCCAGCTTGATCTCTAACATCAATGTTATAAACATAAACTGTAAAAATGCTGACTTTAATTGCTTAATTAGAGTATTGTGCTGTTGCAGGTGGAGCGTTACACTATAAGTGGCCTACACTGTTCGTCTGTAACAGCAATAGAATGGAGTATGAATGGAATGAAACTGTTCAGTGGAGACAAGAATGGTTTGGTTGTCCAAACAGAAATAGATTTTTATATGGTAACTATTACATAATTAATTTGCTTAGATTTATAAAAGTAATATTTATAATTTAAGTAATAGTGGGTCGTTTGATGAGTTCTTGGAATACAACCCAAAATAACAACTGATGATTGAAACTATTTTTATTTTTACTTTCTCTACATGTACTATGTTCATAGTGTATAGAGAAAGTATTGTAATACACCCAAATATTTGATACCGAGATTTTACCAGAAATATAATTTTTAGGGTCCGCTGTATCCAAAAAAAGCATTTTCAGGAAAAGGTCCATGTGTGTGTGCAAGATAACTCAAAAATGAAAAGTCGGTAAAATACCAAACTTGATATTTAAGTTTAGTATTTTCCAGAGATGCGACACAAAGATTTTGAAAAAAATCCCCCTACCCCAAACTACCCTTGACATGGAAATTTTTTTGAAAATTTTGATTTTCTCAAAAATGGCTCTAATGATTTTGATTAAAATATAGTATATTAAATACATTTACTTGTCAAATAAAGTGTATATCTTGAATTTTCTGGGAATAGCTGCTGAAGACCACTTTATTCTGGATGAATTTTACGGAATTTTGCATAACTGCAAAACTGTAAGAGATAGACAAAAACTTATCATACAAAAAATGTTGAGATCGTTAAAACACACAATTTACATTATATTCATTTTTTTGTGGAGTTGATCGATTTTAGATATTCCTTGTGTTTGGTTTTAGCTTTAAAAAACTTATACTTTTCTCATACAGGAATTTGTCAACTCCTTTCCATACAAACAGGAACTTCAGTCACATAGCAATCAGATTTTGACTATCACTTTAACCTATGATACTCCCTTGTTTTGCTTCTACTTACAAGGAAGCAGGTAATAAGACTATTTCTGCTAAATTTTTTCTCGCTTTAAAGCCATATTATAATATTTGGAGTGAGAAAGATGTTAAAAATATGCTTTCAACATACTTTATTATTTTAAAAAATGTGTAATTAAATTATAGATTTTCTTTGTTCATAAAATTTTATACCAAAATGTAAATCCTATGTTAACTTAGTCACATTTGAAAACACACACATTGGGCAATGGTGCACTTGTTTCTTCTATAAAAAAAATTGTGGTCTATAATAACATATTGTGCCTTTATGGTGTAAAAGAACCTCAGGTCTGATGAAGAGGCCTCTGAGCAAAATTAAGCAGTCTTTCATGCCCAACATAGAATGGGATGCTGAGAACCACAGCAGTTAAAGAGCGTCTATAAATAAAACTCCATTTACATTTTATGATATGAAAACTGCTTTAGAAAGTGCTTTCGGAATAAAACACTAATGTTCTTTCATGTAATTCTTTCAGCACTTGAGCAAATCAACTGAGCTGTTAAATGAGACTTTTGAAATTGTGCAGCTAAGTTATAGCCAGCAGTTGCTGCTTGTGTCAACTCTGTACCGCAGTATAGTATGTCACAAGGAGGACAAACTGAAGGTGTCGCAGGTTGGACAGAAAGAGAGAAAGTCGTAAGTAACAGTGCAATTAGTAACTATTTGACCTTAGAAAATTTTTTTGAGAAAACTAGATAAAATATTTTACTTCTCACAAGCATTAATATGCAAATAATTAATTTTTACTTTCCACCATGTGTGTACATAGTGGGTTGAGAAGCTACTGCACTCCACCGAAAATTTGATGCTGAGATTTCACTGGAAATATATGGTTTTTAGGCCTGCTGGAAAAAAAAAATTATAAAAAGGGTCATGTGTGGTGCATGCATGTGATTTTTCACTGGAAATTCATGTTTTAAGAACCCCTGAAAATGTTTATAAAAAGGTATTGTATATATGTGTCTGTGTAATTCATTAGAAATATCTATTTTGAGCCCTCTGAATGATAATAATAATAATAATAATAATAATAACAAAAGCATTTTTTAAAAAAACTATGCCTGAGCAAGGGAGAGAGAGTGAGAGCGAGCAAGAGAGAGAGAGGTAGAGATATGTTCAGTATCTTTTAAAGATACACCACAAAAATGTCCAAGAAAATCTCCAAACTTAAAACTACCTTTACATGGAAAAATGTTTCAGATTTTTTATTTTCTCAAAAATGGATCTAATGATTTTGATTAAAATACTATATAATATTTAATGACAAATAAAGTGTTAATCTTGAATTTTCTGGAATTAGTCTGTGAAGTCCTCTTCATTCACGAGGAATTTTATGTAATCTTATACAGAGAGAATCACCTAAACTTGCATGGCAAATATTTCAGATTTGGAAAGTCCTATTATTATGCTGTTTTCACAGAATTGTATGATAGGGGCTAATTTTTGCAGCCTATACTTAGATTTTTAATAATGCTTAGAAACTGTATTGTTTGAACATAAACTTTTTAAATGGCAGTGGCTATTGACAAACATTATATGAAATTGCTCTAGACATTCTCGGGCTTCAAGCCAGGTGAGGTGATGTGGAGACATCAGTGTTTTGGGAGCGTACATCTCTCCCTTCTTCAGGATACTGAATGATTAGATTGGTATTGGGGCTGTTTATATATACATCTGTCATGGCGGCGGGCATGGACCACATAGAAAATGCGAGGAGGCTTCTGCTGTAGTCAATTGGTGGACCTCAAAGAAAACTTGTTTCCCCCGAGGGCAACTAATGTGTCGTTGTTTTGTGTTTCCTGTGTTTCTGGAGCATGTCCATTGCAATATTAGTGGCCGGATTCCAGGAGTGACTGTGCTGTAGACCGGCATCCCAGTTGAGCGTACCCTTTTCCGAAGCAATGGCCAGGGCCTCCTTGACCCTGCACTCCCAGTAGCTGTTGCATTTGGCAATGATGGTGTGTCGCTGAAGTTGGCTCTGTGGTCCATCTTGAAGCAGTGTTCTGAGAGCCCAGATTTTTCTGGTTGCATTAGGTGGATAGACCTCTCATGCTCATTGACCCAGGAGGTATGGTCCTGCCTGTTTCACCTATGTGCGGGGCACCACAATCACAAGGAATGCGATAAACTCCCGGTACTTGGAGTCCTAGCTGGTCTTTCACTGGCCTAATGAGGTTTTTTATCTTTGGAGGAGGTTTGTGTATGGTCTTGATGTTGTGTTTGGCCAGGATTCTGGTGATTTTTCTGGAGAGGTTGCCAGTGTATGGAATGCAGGCTGTGGCGGTGGGTTTCTCTGGAGCTGGCTTCGCTTTTTCGACTTTGGTGAGTGCCGCAGTGACGTCATATTCAGAATAGCATTTTGTCAGAAAGTGCATTTTAAATGCCGTAGATCTTGTGTGAGATGGCTCGGATCCAAGACTGCGACTGCTCTGTGGGCCAAAGTGCTTAATATGCTGATCTTTTGGCATTTAGGTAGAGATCGGGGTGTGTGGGTTTGCGGTTAACAGCGTGTCCAAGCGTACTATTGCTGTTCCTAGATATGAGGATGTCTAAGAATGGCGGAGTTCCGTCCTTTCAACTTCCATTGTGAACTGAATCTGAGGCCGGAGGCTGTTGATGTGAGTGAGGAAGTCATGTAGTGTGTCCCAACCATGTGGCCACACATTATCTGCCTAATGCAACCAGAAAGATCCAGGCTCTCGGAACACTGCTTCGAGATGGACCACAGAGCCAACTTTAGTGAGACCACCATTGTTGCCAGATGCGATGGCTACTGAAAGCGCAGGGTCAAGGAAGGGCTGGCCATCGCTTTGGGAAAGTGCATGCTCAAGTGGAATGCTGGTCTATAGCTCAGCCACTCCTGGAAACCGGCCACTAATATCGCAATTGACATTCCCTAGAAACACAGGAAACACAAAACGACACCTTAGTTGCCCTTAGGGGAAATGCATTTTCTTCGAGGTCCGCCACTTGACTACAGCAGAAGCCTCCTCACGTTTTATACGCGGAAGTTTGAAAAACAGATTAAAAGAATATATGAGAAAACTAAAATACAACAAACAGAAAAATCAGCAGTTGCCCAACATTTCTAGTGATTATGATATGTAATCACACAATATAAACTGTTAAAACCAACTTATAAACACACAGAATTAGATGTCTGGGAGAAGATTTATATCATGAAGAAAAAGAACCATATCATGAATTTTGATTTATCGCCATACAGCAGCCTCTGGAAGTTCATAGATCCAGCACCAGATGCCTCCATAAGTGATACACCTCCACCCTCATTGTTGACACCAATGAAGCACGATTTAGTCAGAATTAAGAGTCGAAAATGGGAAAAAGTGTTCCCGAAACCAGTGCCAGTAACTATTTTACTAAGCGATGTGTCACAAAAAACAACTCAAATTCCTTAAAATAACCCAATACTTGATTTGTGGAGTCACTTTTCTGACATTATGTTGTCTACATTTTAATTTATGAGATATAGTTGAGGATACTTGGACCTCCAAAGTTGAAGATGGGAGCAACAGCTCCCAAAATTTATCCCCCATAAATTAACATGTAAGTGATGTGTTAAAAAATCTGATGTGTTCTATTCACATGACTTTCTTCACATCTCTGTAACTAATTATTGTTAATAACTTTATTCTTCTACCTACATTAGCAGAAATGCTCTTATTACTTTGGTTCCTTATAAATAAAAGTGAAATTAGAGTGAATACACTAGACTAAACCAACAATCAAATGTTTTAAAATGTGGTTGCTATGGGATTGAAGTCCAATTCTTTGCATGGGCCAGAAGTTGACAAGTTTCCATATGAGAAAAGTTTTAAGTATTTTAAAACCAATAATAAGGAATATCCATGAATAAAGGCTGTATGTTTTAACAAGCTCTACTTTTTTGTGAAGTAAGTTTTTGTCTATCTTTAACCGATTACCAGTAATTCAAAATTCAGAGGCTATTCCCAGAAAATTCAAGATATACATTTTTGTGTCATGTAAATACCTTTAATAAAAGAGACTTTAATCAATATCGTTGGAGCCATTTTTGAGAAAATTAAAATTTTCAAAATGTTTTGAATGTAAACGGTAGTTGGGGGTTGGGGGGATTTTCTTTAAAATTTTTGTGTCACATCCTTGGAAGATACTGAACTTAAATACCAAGTTTCATATTTAACAGACTTTTTGTTTTTAAGCTATTCTGCCCACAAACACACACACATACGCATGCAAGCACGCAGACATTTTTCTAAAAATGAATTTTTTTTAGATTCAGGGAGTCTCAAAACATATATCAATTGAAATCTTGGTATCAATTTTGGACACAATACAATACCTTCTCTATACACTATGTACATAGTATGTGTAGAAAGTAAAAAAGCCGACTACACAAACATAAAAGTGTAATTGAATATAACTAATTCCTCTAATTTCATTTAATTATAAAAATTGTTTCAGTTTGGGTAGACTTGGAGCAACATTCTGTCTTGGTTCAGGACGCCCGCAGGAGCTGGTGCTCTATGCTAGTCGGCCTGGTCTCAGGTTGTGGCTGGTAGACAAAAGTGGTGTGGTGCAACAAACACTGATATATAAGGTATAGTTTTCACAATCTCAAATAATAACATTCATCCTTATTTCATTAAAGAAATGGATATGTCAGTAGTCGTAAGCTTTCACAGCTGGAGTCCAAATTATAACTAGAAGAATTTTCCTGGCTGAGGAGAAGCCGTTGTCTGCTGGAGTTTTCAGGTCCAGACGTTTCGTTTACGACTGTGGTGAACATCTTCAGTGGCTTGTCTTCTCAGTGAAGGTTTGGTTGCAACTGACTTGGCTGAAATAGCGGCAGTATTTATAATCAGCTGCTCTCATGTGATTGGTCTGGCTGGAACTGCATGTGTGGGGATGGTGGCGGGAGGGGGTTAGCCACTCCGGTGCTTTTGATTCCTGATTGGTTCGGATGATTTCATTGGGTTTGTGCCTGTTTGATGTTCTCAAGTAGCGGATGCCAGTTTTTGCTTAGTTTTTGTGTCTCTTCTTTCCTATTAAAGTTATTGGGATGTTTATAAATTTCTATTACTTCACGTTGTAATCTAGCATGGTAATAAGGCATAGATGAGAGAACGGCTGTTTCATGTTAATGAATTATGAGTTCCCCTTCTGCCCAGAGTGCTTGTTCAGCAACTGCGGACTTCTCGGGTTGATCTAGGGTAAAATTTCTTGTGCTCCGTAAACCGGGTGTTGACGCTACGTTGCGTGGTACCTATGTATACTGCACCACACGAGCAGGGGATCTGATGCCTCTCACCGAGACAGCCAGGGTTTGATCCTTTGTGGTGGACAAAGCGGCACTGGGGCGGGTTTTCTCTGGGTACTCTGGTTTCCCCTGCCATCGCATTCCACTGGTGCTCCATCATCATTCATGTATCATCGGTGTCACCGCCTGCGGTGCCATAAGTAGTTAAAACGGGCGTTAAACAATACCAAAAAAAAAAAAAAATAGGGGATCTGATAGATGCCAGCCAAAGTAAGCGGGTCCCTGGAGTCTTTGGCGGAGCGTAATAATGCGTTTATCTGTCCAGTCGGCTTGAACACTGTTTTAACATTATGGTGCTTGAGTAGGTGTTCTATTCTGTCAGTGACATTCTTGAAATATGGCAGGAAGGCAGTGCATTTGTTTTTGGGTAGTTCTTGTACTTGGCTAATGTGCTGTGGTTTGCATGGACGTAGAGCTCTGCGGACTTCTTGTGTTGTATAATTATTTGCACATAAGGTGTGTTCTAGATGGCATAACTCCTGTTGTAATGAATCCAGTTCACAGATGAGGGTGGCACGATCTGTAAGGGTCTTTATCATGGCTCTTTTCTGTCGCGGATGATGGTTGGATTTTTATTCAGGTATCGGTCTGTATGAGTAGATTTGCGGTATACTGTATGTCCAAGAGTGGCATCAGCTTTCCTGTTGACCAGGACATCTAAGAAGGGTAGCTGTTTTCTCTTTCTCTTTTTCCATGGTGGACGGGCGATGAAGTTGGAAAAACAATCTGTCTTAAGGTTCAAATTTTATGGCTATATTTACAGTGTTTTAGGATGAAAATTCTTTCCCACACTGTTAATTTGAATGGTTTTGATAGTTCTTTAAGTAGGTTGATTTCAGGACTAATTTTTAACATTGTGGTGCCAGAAGTGGTCCACCACTGCAGATTAATTGGTTTGAGTATTATATTTCGTCAGTGTTTTTTGTTGCCTGTGTCCAGGTTTCTTTTGGTTTTTCTGGGGTATTTCATACTGCAATCTAAGCAACCTATGAAGTATATTCCTTATTTTTTCTTTGGATATATTTTGTCTTTCAGAGTTTTTGATACTATATCTATTCACTGGAGCTGGTTTTATGTTGAATTTCTTGAATATTTTCCTAAATTTGTTGTGGAGTTGTGGTTGTAGGAGAATTTGTAATGCTTGTAGTATACTTCTATTTTCTCTAGGGGGTATTGTATTTTATGTTGTCTCCAACTTCAGCTTAGACATTGCTGTGCTTCTTCCTATGGCTTATAGACAGTGTTTTATTGCTCGTTGAACATTCTACTACAAGACTTAAGTCTCTGAAACATGTTCCAGTAAGTTCTGGTGTAGAATATTAGCTAGAGTAACAAAAACCTCAATTTATGCATGTAAAAGAATAGTTTGTGTATAGAAAATATAACGGTTGTAATTTTGTTGCAGGATGCATTATCAAGTAACCATCCGCGGGTGCCTCTTATAAATCCTGCTCAGCCGCATCTTGTACAGTCTCGCACAGATCATCAGTTTGGTCCTCTGCATGTCTTTCGAGAAAATCTTCTTGTAACTTATAGCAGTAACTGCATATATGTGTTGAATCCTGCCAACATAAGCGTAGTGGCTACTGTTGCAGAACTGCGTAGTGTACAGGATGTATCAGTAAACAAGGATGAAATATTCATCTTGGAAGGTGACAGGAGTCTTTTAAGAGTAGCATATACTCCAGAGAACACCATGTCAGTTGTACAAGGTCAGTTAAAGTTGATTATTGAAACTGAGCAACGTGTAAAATACATTTTCCACTGTAAACATTAGATACTAATAGTTCAGCAACTCATTTTTTTCAAACTTGGTTTGAGTAATAATACATAAAAACTGAAATTAGTACTGAAGCAACACAAATATTAATATAATAACAAACAGTTTAGGACAAAATTTGCTTAATTTTGTAAATAAAAGACAATTAGTAGGACATGCTTCTTAATCAATTCAATTATATCATCACTTTTTTTTTTTTTTTGAGAGAGAGAGAGAGAGAGAGAGAGAGAGAGGGAGAGAGAGAGAGAGAGAGAGAGAGAGAGAGAGAGAGAGAGAGAGAGAGAGAGAGAGAGAGAGAGAGAGAGAGAGAGAGACACACACACACACACACACATACTCATGATTTTAAAAAAAAAATCAGACACTCACTCATGATTTTAAGAAAATCATGTCTATACCCCTTCCATTTCATAAATTTCTTTGCTAGTATAATTGTGATGAAAAATATAAATTAATAATTCAAGAGGTATATACCTAATCTATTATTTATTCACCCTTAAGTTGATCCATGCCAAAACAAAACTCAGGTAACCATGCTCCATCATAACGTAGCTGTCTGCTATTCTTGCCAGAAATACTGTCTTACTTTCATGAGCATGTGGTGCATGTCCACTACATGTAATGCATTGAGCCATTATTTCAACAACTTAATTGTGACTAGTAAATTCTGTTTTTGTTTAAGAGTGATAATATTGATAATATAACTCGATAAAGATGCAGGAGCAAATTCACGGCAACTGTTCTCCATGGTTCTTAGCAGCAATTAACAGTTGAGCAACTATTGTAAACAATTTTCGGAAATAAGGCAACTCATACGAATTGCATTTTGGGACTTGTAGTTCTGTTTAACATAAGCTCTGCATAAATCATTATTAATTAAACTATTTTTGTCTATAGAATGTTATACAATTTAAGAATAAATTCATTATGACATTGATTATTATCATGGGATTTCTTTCCTGTGTGCATTGCAACTGTGTTGTACCACAGTGATGAACCATGTGGATCTGTGGTGGTGTGGATCAACCTAAGAGTAAACAAGTAATAATACATGTGCTAATATCAGTTTAAGAACAACTAAAATGTTAACATTTATATATCTGTTATAGGATCAAAGAGTGATTCACAATCAGAAATGTTCTTCACAATACCAGTTTCTCTAGCGGATATGCCTGTAGCATCTTCCATAATGGATCTCACATCCAGGATCAAGGAGAGTGCAATTGTGCCAGCCATACCTTTTCCAAAGATCAGCAACAAGATAGCCATATTTGGCAATGGTGGCATGGAATATGTGCAAACTGATAGTCACATCGAGCATGCTCTAGTCCCTACAGCAGATGAGGCTGTAGAGCTGCCCCCTGTAGTGCCTGTACCTGTGGATAGCTTGGTAAGCTTAACACTTATAGAGTGAATGGAAGGTAGTAGAAAGCCAAAATAAACTCAAGCTAAAAATCTGATGTGTTCCTTTCACACGACTTTCTCTAACTGTTGCATAAACAAACTTCTTACAAAACATTATTACTCTTTGTACTCCATGCTAATCAAGATAAGCATTAGCAGAATTGTCTCATTACTTAGTTCCTTATAAGTAGGAGGGAAATAATGCACTAGGCTAAAGCATAGTCAAATGTTTTAAAAGCTGTCATTATGCAATTGTTATTGAAATTCACTTCTTTGAATGGCCCAGAGTAAAACAAAGGAAACAGCCAACTTCCTGTTTGAGAAAAGTATAAGTATTTTAAAATTGAAACCAATAACAAGGAATATCTTGGAAACAGCCAACTCTATAGAAAAAAAAATGGATATGACATACTGTGTTTTAATGAGATCTACATTTTTTGTATAATAACTTTGTCTATCTCCTATGGTTTATCAGTTCATTTTGAATGAAGAGCTCTTCAGAGGGTATTTCCAAAAATTCAAGATATACATGCTATTTTTTATGTGAATATCTTTAATATACAGTATTTTAATTAAAATCGTTAGAGCCATTTTTGAGAGAAACAAAATTTTTGAAAATGTTTTTATGTAAAGGATAGTTTGGGGTCGGGGGATTTTCTTAAAAATCTTCGTCACATCCTTGGGATATACTAAACTTAAATACCAAGTTTTGTGTTTAACAGCCTTTTCATTTGGGAGCTATGTTGTCCAAATGCGCATGCGCTTTCACAAATACATTTTTTTGGACTCAGGGGACCTCAAAACGTATATTTCTAGTGAAATCTTGGTATCAGATTTTTGGGTGAAACACAATACTGTCTCTATGCACTATGTACATAATACCTGTTCAGAAAGAAAAATCAGTCTTAATTAACATGGTTCACCAGAACTGCAAAGTCCAGGAAATCAGCATTTCTCAAGGAAAGTAAGGGAAATAAATTAACATGATTTAAAAAGTATACAACTGTCAATAATGTGAATACATATTTTAATAGAGTTATTCAGATGTTGGAGAAGGAAAAATTCAATAAGCATTAACTGTGGACTTATTGTGTTAACTTCTAATTGCTTTATATAATTTGAAATACCTTAAGTGCTAAAAACAAGTTTTATATTACTAGAAATTATTAGGATTTTGGGACAGTGATGTATACTATAAATTAAGTATTCATTTGAGTCAATTGTAATGCATTTATGAGGGTATATCAGAAAGTAATGCATAAAATGTTTATACCTAAAGTTTAATAGCTATCATTGTAAACGTATGCACAATTGAAGGGACACTTTTCTACATAGTCGCCAATTTTCTTAACATATTTCTCCTTTTGTGATGCCTTCAAAATACCCTGTTCATATAAGTCCATTCAATTGAGTACAACCATCTGCAGACTGATGTTTCACTTCTGCATCTGATGCAAAGAGTTTACTGGTCAGGAATTTCTTTATGAGACCCAACAAATGAAAGTGCCAGGTCTGGATTGTATGGAAGATGCTGGAACACCTCCCAACCAAATTTGCTGATACCTCATGAACAACAGCAGCAACATTGGAGCAAGCATTGAGACTCCATCAGCATGGATTCTACAGCATTTGTCACAAAGGGCATGCTACAACTTTAACAATATTTTAATGTAGGATGCCGCATTAACAGTGGTCCCATGTTCAGCAAAGTCCACTTGTACCACACCATTCATATTCCAAAATATTGTCACATGCACTTTACGAGTAGATTGGATCACTTTGAATTTTTTTCCTTACCAGGAAAGCAGCATGTTTCCATTCCATAGAGGCCTGCTTTGTGTTGGGCATGTAGTGATACGCCCACGACTCATCACCAGTGATGGTTTTCTTCATAAAACCATGCCGTTCTGCAGCGTACTGCTGTAAGTGCTCCAAGGCTGTCATTCACTGGCCCTTGTGGTCGTCTCAGATTAGTAGGCAACCAGTGAGCGGTAGCTTTACAAAATTGCAATGTGCCATGCACAATATTGTACACTGCACTGTATGAAATGTTGGACTGGTGAGAAGGTTTGCAGTTGGATCATCAGTCATTCAAAATTGCTGCCTCAATGGGTCTAATATTTTGCATGGTTACAGCTGTTAATGGCTTTCTGGAACATAGCACATCACAAAGATTATCACAGCTATCTTCTAAGAAAGCGTGCATGTCCTTGCAAATTTCACTGGGTTTATGTCCTTTAGCCCATAAAAAGCTCACTATACCTTGCTGCTCTTCTCAAGTGGACGATACTAATATGTGCACCATCTTTGATGCATAATTCATGCTTTTCTTGCTAGAATTACACATGAGAAACAAATAGCATCTGTAACAGAAGCTTCAAACTATATCTTGGTGAAATTTCAACATTCCAGTCACTTCAAGTTTCGTTACCAGTAACAAAGCCAGAAAGCTGCAGAGAATTTGCTCCATCTGGCTGACATTTCTACACTCCAATCAACAAGGGTGTGCTTTTGCAGATCAGTGGGGCACCCAATGGGATGGTACCTTCCTCACATGAGGATAGTCATATTTTGGAAAATGCTGACAATCCAATCTCCATAATTGCCACAATTTCCTTAAATGTCATACAATTGTTTTCATGGACCATTATTTCCACAACAGCTGTATTTTCTTCAGTCACTGCTGTAGATGGATGACCAATCCTAACCACGTCCTTTAATGAAGTTCAACCTCTTTTAAACTCTTGGAACCACCAGAAAACTGTGGCATAGGATGGAGCACTGTCCCCAAAAGCTTGTTGCAAGCACCCAATATTTAGGGTCTCATTTAAACCAATTTTAAAATCATATAAAATTCTTGTGCAAAAGTGCTCTTTCTCCATCTACATTCTGAAAATCACCACACTAGAGGTAACTAATCATGCACTGTTGACTGCAAGGGATGCCTGCCAAAAGAGGGATGCCAACTGATACACCTTTATACTCACAAACAAATGTGACTATCCAATTGTGCAATCCATTTAAATTGATCAACCTTAGTTTACCATACCTCAAAAATTTCATTGTGTCCCACATATATGAGAGTAATAATTCATTGTTTTTCATATTAGATGTAGTGTGAAATAAAAGGTATAATTTCCAATTTATTTATATATGAGCAAGAGATTCAATACTGTATTATGGTAAAACTTCAGGGTTATTTCATTTAACTAAAAATGTGTCTAGATTTAATGCCACTACTATAACGATCTGAAAAGTAATACATATACCATTCCTTGTTTCAGATGGATTTGAACATAGCAAGTCCAAGCCATTTACCAACTGAGGGCTACAAGACCTATAAAGAGGTTTACAACAAATCCCAGCAAAGAAAAACCTCAAGTAACAAAGCTCAATCAGAAGTTCTGGAGAAGATTGGGCAGCAGGAATATGAAGATGTTCAGTTCAAACCACGTCGGATAAAGAAGCGAAGCCGCAAAGAAAAGCAGCCCAACAGGATATGTGACACAGAGTCAGGATCAGATACGATGAGCACAAGCAGCATTCGATCAACATCAGAAGGCGAAGACCAGTGGAACAATGAGCAGCTAGATGCCAGTAGTGACTGGAGTATTTCCACTAAAGGAAGTGAGGCAAGACGATCATCCTCTGAGGAGACCCTTGTTCGAACTAACATAGGTGATGAGGATGCATCATCTCTTTCCAAGAATAAAGACAAACGACCAGAGGATTTGCATTTGAGATCAGTGAGTAGCATGGAATGCCCCATACCACCAGAAATACAACCAGATCTACGGAGCCCCACCTCAATTGAACGTGACATTGCAGAAAAAGAACGTATCTTAGCAAAAGTCTTGAATCTTGATACTCTCTATCCTAATAATGAAACAGATGTTAAACCTGAGAACCTTGAAAATAATGAAGTAGACTCTCCTACCACTCCTCAAGGATTTACTGATTCGTCGCAAGCATTAGAAGAAAATAAATCTACTTCAAAGGATGAATTAGACTCTAATTGTAGCGATAGTATTTTGGATGAAAAACTTCCATCGATAAGTAGTGTATTAAGTTATGGACCCCCTTCTGGTAGCAGTGCCCCTGCAAGTAACCATGCTTCACTGGAGATATACAGTTCTCCAGAAACAAACGGTGACTCAGAAGCCGTGAAAAGGGCTGACAAATGGATCCAGTATAAAGTGCCAGACTCAGTGCAGAATCTTGCCATTTGTAAACATTACGTTTGTTGTATCGATACCAAAGATGTTGTGTACTACAGTGCATTAAATGGATTAAGCTTGAAATGGCAGAAATGTGATTACAAAGCCAAACAGGTAGCCATGTCACCAGATGGTGCAGTGGTTTGGAAACTGTATAAAAATAAAGCTTATGCATTAGAGAAGCCTTCAATAAAAGGACCGTTTGGTGGAGAATGGCATGAGGCAGCTGATGAAGTGACATCTATTTCCATTGATATTAATACTGCTTGGTTTATTACATCAAGTGGTGCACTGTACGTTCAGAAAATATCCAGTGAATGCCCATATAGTTCCTCCTCCATGGTGTTCACTCCATGGACAATTTCGCGAGTGTGTAGTTTTCATGGTGCTGTTTTAATTTTGAATACAAAAGCAGAAGCATACTATAGGTTTGGAACTTCACAGATAGTTCCAGAAGGACGAGAATGGAAAAAGATCCATGCTCCCTGCCCAGTTATTATTGATGTGGCTCTTGGGTGTCATAACACAGCTTGGTTGGTGGACCAGAAAAACGTTATCTACTTTTCGTGCAATTACATGTCTTCTCATTCAGAGTGGTGGCAGGTAATACTTAATTTATAGAGTAAGGTGGTACAATTTTGATCATTTTTATAATTTAAAGCTAAGAGTGATTTATATAAGTATATATTCCAAAAATCCTTTAAATTCCTAAATTAAACATATATGGTTCTATAAAATCCTATTGATAGATAGAACTTAATTTTAACTTTTTAGAACCTAAAAATTGATCACTCTTAGCTTTAAATTATAAAAATCTGATGTGTTCCATTCACAAGACTTTCTCTAGCTGTTCCACAAACAAACTTTTCTTACAAAAGACTATTCTTTTGTCTACATCATGCTAATCAAGATAAGCATACCAGAATTAGTCTTACTGCTTGCTTCTTTGTAAGTAGGAGAGAAACAAGGGACTGAACAGACTAAAGTGCTAGTCAAATCTTCTAAAAACCAGTCGCTATGTGAAACAATTGAAATTCAGTTCTTTTTGCTTACTAGGATAACTTCCCATTTGAGAAAAGTTTTAAGTAGCTTAAAACTCAAACAATAACACAGAGTATCTAAAAAAAAAAAAACTGTTAACTCTACCCAAAAAAAAAATGTATATGACACAAATTGTATGTTTTAAAAAGATCTGCATTTTTTCTGTAGTAAGCTTTTGTCTATCTTTTACGATTTTCCAGTTATACAAATGTCATCCTGAATGAAGAGATCTTAAGAGGCTACTCCCAGAAAATTCAATATATACATTTTGTTTGTCATGAAAATATCTTAAAAATGTGTCATTTTAATCAAAATCATTTGAGCCAACTTTGAGAAAATAAAAAATTTCAAAAAATGATCCATGTAAAGGGTATTTGGGATTGGAGGTATTCTGTTGAACATTTTTGTATCACATCCTTAAACTGAATTTAAGTACTGAGTTTAGTATATAATAGACTTTTCATTTTTTAGCGGTGCACACGTACATGCATGTTTTAAAAATGCATTTTTTGGATTCAGTGGATATCAACACATATTTCTGATGAAATCTTGTATCAAATTTTTGGGTAGAATATAATATCTTCTCTATCAATTACTGCATTGTGCATACCTTTTAGAGAAATTAAAAAGTTAAAAATTAACTATAACTTTAGTATGTATTTGAAAGTACCAACTTCAATACATCTGCGATTAGTATGGCACTGAAAAACATTATTTAATTTTGAGCTTTGCATGCCTAAAACTTGTCAGGATACTTATTTTGCTTTAGTGTGACACTGAAAATTCTCAATTAATTTTAAACCTACATGCGCAAAAGTTTTTCTTTCTTATTCTAGACTCTTAGTATGACTCAGGACAAACAAGTATTTTGAAAGATTCTCAGATGTAAAAACTGTAACAAATATTGGATCTATTAATAAAATCATTAACTATAACAGCCATGGAAAAATTGTCCTGTTTTAAACTTCTCACAATCCATTGTTCACCTTGGCAGTTTAAGGTATCCAAAAATTAAGTTTTAATTCTTGTTGTTATAAATAGAATTACACAACACTACAAATTTTTAACAATTTGAAAAAACTAACTTAAAAGTACCTGATTCATAATAATTTGGTCAACTGATTTTGAATCTTGTCATCCATTTTTTTCAATCATCCCCAGGTCTTATGATATCTTTACTTATTAAGGCATGCCACTGATCCATATCTGACAAATGCTTATTAGTATAGATAATACTAGGTCTATCTGCATAAAATTTATATCGTACAATTCAGATTATATAGTGATGTGAAATTTTTTTTGTTGCATTTTCTGTAGTATATTATTTTTTAAAAAATCTTATGTATTCCATTCACATGACTTTCTTTACAACTCTGCAACAAATTGTTAAAAAGCTTCTGGTTCTTTTTACTTCATGCTAATCTAGAAAAAATTAGCAGAAATAGTCTTATTACTTGCTTATTTGTCAGTAGAAGGGAAATAAGGGAGTAGCATAGGCTAAAGTATTAGTCAAACGCTGGTTGCTATGTGACTGAAGTTCCTTTGTATGGACAGGAGTTGACAAATTCGTGTGTGAGAAAAGTATAAGTTTTCTAAAGCTAAAACCAAAAACAAGGAATATCTCAAAAAAGATCAAATCCACAAAAAAAATGTATATAACATAAATTGTGCTCTACATTTTTTTGTGTGGTAAGTTTTTGTCCATCTCTTACAGTTTAGCAGTTATGCAAAATTCCATGAAATTCATCCGGAATAAAGTAGTCTTCAGAGGCTATTCCTCGAAAATTCAAGATATACAATTTGTCAGGTAAATATGTTTAATATACAATATTTTAATCAAAATCATTAAAGCCATTTTTGAAAAACTCAAAACTCAAAAATACCAGGTTTGATATTTAAGGGTCTTGTCATTTTTAGCTATGCTACACACGCACATGCATGCGCGCACACACACACACCCACGTGCATGCACACACGCTCTGACACACGCACACAAATTTCTAAAAATGCTTTTTTTTTGGAAGGGACTCCAAAATGTGCATTTCTGGTGAAATCTTGGTATGGAATTTTTGGGGAGCAATGCAATACCTTCCCTATACACTATGTGCATTGTACGTGTAGAGAGAGTAAAAACATCAGATGTTTGTATCTATTATTTTCTGAGATAATGGTTCAGTTTTCCACCATTTTTACACCATGGATTTGGTTGGATGCACCTGACTAGAATTTGGGAATTTGAAGTTCTTATTGATCTGTCATACAAAACGTAAATGTTACACAGAATTTACTAAATTCCACTGCTGAAGTCATCTTGCTTTCACAGGTGTAACTCACACACTAAGTCATTAAGCTGGTTTTTTGAAGGAAAATGTGAATTTCTGTCTTCTATAGCACTGTAAGATAGTTCTTTTGATGTTGATGCCATTACAATGCTATCTGATTCATTGCCCTCTGTTTCTGAATGTTCTTGCCCATTTAAAGGAGCTACTAGTATCTATACTAGTAAGTTATTCGTATGAGGTACAAATTGTGGGTATAATATTCTATGTTTATTTTTTATGAAAACCCTGTTATTTAAGTTACACAGAATTAAGTTGACATTCTTCTTCTTCTTCTTCTTCTTCTTCTTCTTCTTCTTCTTCTTCTTCTTCTTCTTCTAATATTATTATTATTATTATTATTGTTGTTTGTTTGTTTTTGTACCATTTCATTGACAATGCAAGTGGCATATGCTGTTTCCTCCCTTTTAGCCACTTGAGTCAGCTGTATACATGCAACTTATATGTGGTATGAAACCTTTGTCTTGGTTACCAAGCGAACAAGATAAGGCAATAGGAAGTTTTCAGTAATTGTATAACTAGTTTCCTTTGTATACTAGTTGTGAATTCTCTGCAGATGTAACAAAAGCCTCCAGAGAATTAATGATCCATGTCTTTGCTCCTTCATTATTAAGCATAACAACACAACAAAACTTGAAATTCCACACTGTGTAAAAGATATAGAACCTACCATCACCGTTCCAACAGCAATTATAGGTAATTGAAAGTTTACAAACTAACATCATGTTCTAATAACTTCTATAAACACAGCTGCAGTTATCCACTTAAAATAATGTAAGCGGCTCTAGTCAAATAAATTTAAACAAGTATATATGGGTGCAGATACAGACGGAATGAGATTACCATGCAGCAATAAACATAAACAGGGATAAATTTTCCCCTGACATGATAGAAACATTGCATTTTCTGCCAGTAAGCACATCATGAGGACCACTATTTATATTTTGAGCCTAATAATAAAAAAAACAGTAATTTTTCATTGAAAATTGCTTTATTGTTTCTCAAAATAGTTTCCTTTTGATCAATACACTTTTGCATACATTCATATAATTTGCCATAGCATTTTTTAAAATCGGCTTGAGACACCTCCAAAACATGGTTTTGAATGTGTCAACAGCTTCTTCTGCAGATGAAAATCATTGTCCATGCATTTTATTCTTGATGTTTGGGAACAAAAAGAAGTCATTGAGTGCCAAATCAGGGCTTTATGGGGGATGAGTCATTGATTCCATTTTTGAGTGTTCAAATAGTCAGTTGTTAGACGAGAAGTATGAGCGCCCGTATTGTCTTGATGAACACTCTGACGTCACTTGTTTGTTTTCCTTATTGCATCAAAGACTTCCAACACACAAATGGTTTTGTACCATTCAGAATTGACAGTTTTATGTTCCTCTAAAGGCACTGTTGCCATATGACCAGTTTTTTCTGAAAAAACGGGTGATTTTTTTGTTTCTAAGTGCTTCAATTTCAAACAATTTTTGTTGGATGTATTTCATCTTGAAAAACCCATAAGTTGACTGCAGTTTACGATCTGGCTCATGTGCTCACACCCATGATTTCACCTGTTACAATATTATATCATCTTTTGAAGCCCCACCATTGTATTTCTTGAGCATTTGTGCGCACCAATCATCATGAGAATCCTTTGAAATTGTGTCCAGTGAGAGCAAATCTTTTTCATGGCTAAATGATTATGCAATATTTTATAAATGCTGGTGGGTTGTCTCTATCTCATAGTATGTGGCATGATGATATTGCACTATTAGTTTTTGCACAGCATCTATGATTTCTGGCACAACTGATTTTGGATGATTTTCACAAATTTCATCAGTGAATGAACAGCGGCAATGATTAAATTCATTATACCACATTTCCCAAAGGGTGGAGCTTCATCGCCAAATGCAGTAGTAAGTTGATCAATGCATCTTGTCTGATAATCCACGTCAGAAATCATAATAAATCATGGTGTAAACATTTTCACTGGTTAATTCCATCTTTTCGCTGAGACACAATTTTAAAGTCACTATAGACAAGTAAGTAGCACTCTATTGACAAAATATCTGAAGTAGGTTAAAGTCAACCATGCCAACTTTCCAATGGAAACACCAGATGGCACCTACATCAATCAGTGTTGTCAAGGCTCAAAATATTAATAGTGGCCCTCATATGTGTAATAAAATCCACACCTTCCATTCCTAGTTCCAACCTATTGAGTTATGTTATTAAGAAGAATAAAGCCATAGTACTATCAAACTTGTGTAGTATTTGGCAACCAATATAACAGTTCTTCTTTATTTTAAATTGCAGTTGTTGATAAGCGAGTATATATTTCAACAAACAACGCCACTTCAGCATTTCCGAAATAAGCTCACAGAAAACTATTTGAGCAATCTTCGCACACAGTCAGCAACAATGGTGATATCCGGGGACGATACTGTTTGGGTTGCTGACAAAATGGCTAACTGCATTCACATGAATAAAACAGAGTTCATGGGTAAGATCTCTCTGTCTTTTCAAATTAAGTAAACTCCTAATGTATGTATAATACTGCAGACCTACGTCTCTCCATTAACAGAAATATCTGTAGATCTAATGCACTAAATGTATATTTATTGCGTGATCAATAGCAATAAACAGCAAAGCTAAAGTGGTTTCACTTTAAATTCACAGTAAGATGACCATTTATCCTCTTTTACCTGGACATGTCCTCATTTCTAGTGCAAAAAAGTGGTGAATTTTTAAAAACTGTGGCACATGTTCTCCTTTTTTTGTAGCTACAAGTAAAATTTGAATTTAAATTGCATGGTCTTCCTTTTAGCAATTAGATATCAAATATAGTAGAGTTCCAGTATTTCTGCTAATTGGAACTGAGACTACCTCAAATTACAAAAAAGTCAGATTATAAGGAAATATCACTAAATAAGTGAGTAAAACATGAATAAATGTTTAAATAAGACAATAATGGTTAAAAAAAAATAAAACAATATAGTACATGCCTGTGTTATATGATGGGCCTATTACAGTACAGTATGTACTGGTACACAACATCTACAACCACTTTAAAAGTGTCTGAGTATATTTTTTCTTAAAGGATTGTATTACGATTGATTGACACGTGGTCCCAATTAATAAGGGGACAAAGAGCAAGCGCACTCCTCCAAACTAATAGTACCTGTCAATCTATGATAGAAATGCATTAGCCATCGAAGGCCAAGGTTATTTCTGTGCATTATGAATGAAAACCCTAAGCAGAGCAGTTTTACCTGTATTGTACATGGAAAATTGAAAGAAAGCTCAAAATGTAACACATTCAGAAGTGGATAAAGCATATATAAGGGTAATGTATAAAAACAAATTTCATATAAAATTTTAATTTTCTAAGACCAGCTCGAAGTACACGGAACCATGAAATACCGGGGCTTGAATTACCTGAGCTCTATACTGTATATATTGACAAAATGCAGGCAGTAAGGGGGATAATGGCGCATTGCAAAATTTTTCAAAATCATTACTTATATTAAATTATTAAATGCTCTTAACCATGAAACATTAATACTATGATAAGTCATTGTTTCAGGAATTTTTGTTGACAAAATCTTAGTTTTTATCACCAAAGAAAACCCTTTTGACAAATGCAAAAATTGTGCCATTTCTCCCAGAATTATTCAATATAATTCATTATTAATACTAACAAAATGTTCCATTGCATCAAGTCAGGTATATCAGTTCTTGAGGCTATGTTAATACTGTGTTGTAGGTCACAGATGGAATAAAATTGAAATACGCCACTTCATGCCTTTCATGAAATGGAACAAAATCAGCGCTGAAGGAATATTTGAAGACAAGGGACAGCTCTGGATGCTTTCTGCAGCAAGTGATCTTTTCTGCTCAAAACCAAATGCAGAAATTTTGCATGTAAGAAATATTTTGTTTAATAGTAACTTTTGAAATACTATTGTTAATTATAGTTCAAAAGTTCAAAAAATTACATTTTTAGTGTTACAGTTTTAAAACTATGAATGAATCAATACATGAGAGGATTTCTTCTTTATAGGATATTATATTACACCAAACATCCTGTATATATTAATGTATTTTTATAATTTATGTAGACTAATGCTAATTTTGTTTAATGTAAACTGACAATGCCCGATACTCGAAAAGAGTCTATAGGCTGCTAATAAATTACAATCATATTTATTTGCATTCTATAGATCCTCCCCAGTAGTCCTTGAAAACAGAATTTGGAACATGTCAGTTTACATAATATTTACAATATTATTTTCAGAATTAAGGTGAGTCATCTGTTAAATTTGGAAAATCCACAATATGTAAGATACCTATCTTATTGAAATTTATACTGGTTATTATACACAATAATAGTGATAATTTTGCAATGTATCATAATTCTAACTTGCATGCTTATTAAAATATAATTTTTTTTATATATTCATTGTTCTAATAAAACTGAAGCCATGTGATGCATTTTTAAAAATTATTCACTTAAAGAAATCCAGTTTTAGAGCAAATGAATTTACAGATGTATTTTATATTAACCCTAATTAGTGTAGAAACATTTTTACTTTTCATACTCTAACTTTTTATTTTTCAAAATTTAATTATCTATTTCTCAAAATTGCAGCATTCTTTTTAAAAAGTACATTTTCTTTCATGTTTTTAAGATGCAATATAAAAATTTTGAAACAAATTAGGGATAATTGCATCGTGTGGAGCATTTTGAGTATGTTGGGAAAAAGCTTGCCAGAAATTAAGATTTAAAATTAGGAGTATATTAATAATCATACACTATGAAGATTAGGAGGAGGATAGGAAGTCATAGATGTGGAGCATAGGAAATTCTGTAGAGAAATACTTGGGTTACCAATGCAACCTTTAGGCAGGTAGCACAAATAGAGCTGGGTAGAGTGGCAAATAGGGAAAGATTAATGAACGGATATGAAATTTTGGTATAGAATATTGAACTTGGAAGAAAGGAATTTGTTAAAAATAGTGTCCAATATATCAAGAGCAAAGTTTAAAGAACAAAGAATGGTAGACTGTCACAAAAATAACATGGAAAATAGTGGGTTAGGGGAAATGTGGTGAAGAAGAGAAAATAATGTGAATCATGTTTGGAAATCTGCAAGTAAAAGACTTGATATAGAATACAAAAAATATTTAGTGAGATAGCTGAAAAGAGATCTGTAGTTTTCTATACACCAATGAAAGCCTCATGGGAAGGGAAAAGTATATAGCCGTGACAAATAAAGAGGAGCGAGAAGATACTGTATAGGTGAAAGTAGGAGTATGGAGGATAAAAGTTTAAGGAGGAGTATTCCACAAAATCAGTGCCCTGTATGTGGCAGAAATGAAGACATGGAACGTATAATATTTAAATGTAAAGGGACTGAAGTTTAGAGATAAAAGTACATAAAAAGAAATAGTTTAAGATGAAGTGTTTGAAAAAGACAGTAAAAAGATTGAACAATTCTTATATAAAATGACAAATAAATGGGTTTGGATAGTAAATAGAGTCAAACAACAAGCATAAATGTTAAAACAAACTAGAATTAAGAAATTATTTTAAAATATGAGCATGACTGGTAAAGAACCAGGGCTGAACACCAGTTATATTCACCTGTATATAGCTTAGTATAAATATATAAATAAAAAAAATAAGCACAAAATTATAGCTTCATTTAATTGATAGTTAAAGTGCACCAAGTGGGAAAAACAATATATTTTCTTAAAGTTTAGAATTCATGTCATGATAAAAACAATTTTTACATTTTTTTTTACAATTTTTGACCAAGGTTCATAGATGCATCACCTTAAGATCAATAATTAGATTAGGCCTAATTTAAAAACTTGATGATCTGTGCACAGACTTAGCAGAAGTCCTGTATTATACAGATTTTCCATTTTCAGGGAGGAAAAACTGTGTCACATATTTTCATCGCATGGGACATCAGAAATCCTCTATTTCACTCTATGTTTGCACATATGTTCATTTGCTTTATCAGTAATGGTTATTATTGATCACATGGACATGCTACAGTACTGTATTGAAGATGCTTCTTTATCTTGGATTCTAGTGCATCCATCTTGGAATTTACAAATTTATAACAATTTACTCATGTTTCTGTATATTTATTTATTTATTTATTTATTTATTTATGCTAAGCTTTATACAGGTGAATATGACCGGTGTTCAGCCCTGGCTCTTTACCGGTCATACTCATATTTTACAATAGTTTATTAATTCTAGTTTATTACACCATTTTGTCTATTTACTGTCCATATCCATTTATTTTTCACTTTGCATAAGAATTGTCCAATCTTCTTACTATCTTTTTGAAATATTTCAACTACTACTACATTTCTATCTATTTTAAACCATTTCTTATTAATATACTTTTTTCTCCAAATTTCAGTTCCTTTACATTTAAATAAAATGTGTTCTATATCTTCATTTCCGCCACATATAGGACATTGATTTTGTGGAATACCTTTCCTTAGACCTTTTAATCTCCATACTCCTGCTTTCAGCCATGCAATACCTTCTCGCTCCTCTTTATTTGTCACATCAATGTACTTTTCCCTTCCCCATGAGACTTTCATTGGTATATAGAAAACTAAAGATCTCTTTTCAGTTATTTCACTAAATATTTTTTGTATTTCTATATCCTCAAATCTTTTCCTTGCCAACTTCCAGAAGTTATTCACATTATTTTCTCTTCTTCTCCACATTTCCCCTAACCCACTACTTTCCAGGTTATTTCGAAGACAGTCTACCCATCCCTTGTTCTTTAAACTTTTCTCTTGATATACTAAACACTGTTTTAACAAATTCCTTTCTTCCAATTTCAATATCCTATGCCAAAATTTCAATGCCCTTTCCATAATCTTTCCCTTACTTGCCACTCTACCCAGCTCTATTTGTGCTACCTGCCTAACAGTTGCATTTGGTAACCCCAGTATTTCTTTGCAAAATTTCCTATGCACCTCATCTATGCCTTCCCATCCTCCTTCTAATCCCCATACTTCTATCCCATATAGCATTTTTGCCTCAACCACCATATTGTACACTTTTTCTAACCATCTAATATTTATATTAGGTGCTTTGTATTTGCAACTTCTAATAGCTGATAAAGCTCCTTTTCCTTTTGCCAATGCAAATTTCTTTTGCTTTTCCCAATTGCCACCACTATCAATTTTAACTCCTAGATAAATACATTCTCTCACTACCCTGTACTCCTTTTCATTCTCATTCTTCCATTTTTCATATTTGCTCAATTTTCCCCCTTTTTTGAACACTACAATCTGCATCTTGTCCTGGTTCACTTTTAAACTCCACTCTTTACAGTAATTATTTAATGTTTGCAAGGATTGTTTCAAGCCATTCACTGTAATTGCACCTATAACTAGATCATCTGCAAACAGTAATCCTGGAATCTGAATATTATTAATTACTGGCATCGAGTTATTATTTCTCCCAATTTCTGTTAATACATCATCTATATATAAATTGAATAGGACTGGACTTAACTTACATCCCTGTCTAAGGCCTTTCTCTTGTTGGATTTCTCTTGTTACAACCCCTTCCTCCACTCTTATACAAAAAGTATTTTCCTTATATAATGCTCTAAGGGTGTCCACCATTTGTTTACTCACTCCTTTAGTCAACAACTTATGCCACAGCAATTGAAGCTCTATCCTATCGTATGCTTTCTCTAAATCCACAAAAGCCATATATAACTTTCCTCTTTTGTCTTTCAAGTATTTATCTACCAGTGTTTTTATAATAAATAAGTTATCAACTGTCCTCCTCCCTTTTCTAAAGCCCATCTGAAGTTCCGAGAGGATATCATATTCTTCAACCCATGTTTGTATCCTGCTTGCCATAATACCAGTAAAAATTTTTCCTACATTTGATAATAATGCAATGCCTCTATAGTTGTTTGGTTTGTCAACACTACCCTTGCCTTTGTATATTGGATGTATGATTGCTTTCCTCCACTTATCTGGTATATACCCCTTCACCTTAATTGTGTTAAATAAGTCTACTAAAACCTTAACTCTGTTTATTTCAGTGCACCATTCCTTAAGGAACTCTGGAGGGATTCCATCTATTCCCGTTGCTTTATTTCTCTTCATTATTTTCACCTGTTGGATTATTTCTTCACTTCTTATTATATCATCGAGTATATCTACATAGTTATTACCTATTTCCCAATTTCCTATCTCATTTTTACTCTTTTTTTCCCCATACAAATTTTTAAAATATTCCATCCATTCTCCTGGTTTTATACTTGGTTTTGTTACATATTTATTATACATTGATTTCATAACCTTCCATATCTCATTTGCATTATTTTCATTTAGAATTCGTATCAAATTACTTTCATATTTTTTCATCCAGCTTGTTTTCTTTTGTTCCAGTAATGAATTATATAAATCCCTCCCTTGCATATACTCTTTCTTTAATTCTATGTTTCCTAATTCCCTCCACTTTATGAGCAGCTGTTTGACTTGTCTTTTAGTTACTCTACATTCTTCATCAAACCAGCCCTCATCTCTTTTGTAAACCTTCTTTCTCATTTTCATTTCCTCCCCAGCCCTTAGCATAATGATATTTAAGATATCCATAGCACTTTCAATTTCTTGTTCCTTTATCATAAAACTTATTCCACACTGACATATCTGGCCATAATTAGAGTTTAGTGTCTGCCTAAATTTATTGCAATACTCTTCCTTCCATTTGTATCTACTGTATTCTTCTATGTTGCACTTTTCCTCCCTTAAATTATAGACTATTTGCTCTGTGCATTTTTTTATGTCTACTATCAATGGAAAATGCCCACTGTTGGAACTTAAATTTAGTATCTTAAAATTACTTAAAATATACCCCATATTAATTGGCCATAATACATAATCAATCACACTTTGACCATTATTACTAAC